>JARHVA010000019.1:1945000-2435000 GCA_037957365.1 Torreya grandis
AGAATATTTATCAATCCCACTTGTACTCATGCCTCTTATTATGGATAAATAATTGCTTCTTTATATATTAACCAATCATCAGGCCCTTTGGGCCCTATTAGCACAATATGATGATGATTACAAAGAGTGTGAAATCTATTACATTAGTCAATAATTATTCAATTATGAATGAAAATATATGGTAATATAGAATTTATGTTTTGCCTTGGTTTTTTCTATGAAAAGCTATGGACTTTTCTTCTTAATAATGTGGCTCATGTTATAATTAAATAAGATCCATTAAATTTCCTTATGAACAAACCACACCTAAGTAGTCACATTAAAAAATGGGTGATACAACTTACATATTTGATCTTAAATTTGTATCCCAAAATTAAATAAAAGGTCTATATGTAGCTGACCAATTAGCTACAATTCCCTTACCAGATCCTTTTCCACTCACCAAATCTTTTTATGATGAGTTTGAGGCATATAATATATCTTTCAATCCATGTTAAATGTTTTTGATTGATCCAAATTTAGAATAGGGGAAAGTGATGGCATTGTATTTCACACCCCTAAGGGTGAATACATGTCTTTCTCTTAAATATTGGCCTTTTCTTACACCAACAATATAACTAAATATGAGGCCTTGATAATAGGGCTATCCATAGAAAACAAGATTCATATAAAGGACATTGAAGTTTTTGGTGATTCTTAATTGGTTATTAATAAAGTTATAGATCATTACAAAAAAAATAAGAGCATTTTATACCATAAAAAAAATGGTGGATAAACTCACAAAGTTGTTTGATATATTTTCTATTTATAGTATTCCTTGTAAAGATAACTTCCATGAAGATTCCATCATAAGTGTGGCATTCTTATTGCCTTTTGATATCAATTATGACCACATAGACTTTACCATATGATAGTTAATGTATCCTTACATTTATTTTGATAAAATGGATGCTTTATTTCTTCTTGTTATTACTTGCATTTATACAAACACAAAATGGTCTAGTGGTATTTATAATTTCCTCTATTAGGCTTATATACCAGAACACTTTATGTAGAATGATAAACACAAATTACAATGTGAATCATTTCATCATGTTATTATTATAAATGATATTTTAAAATGAGGTTTCAATAAATAACTAATTTAATGTTTAAACAAAGAGGAAGCCCATAGTGAAATATTATAAATGTATGACAATGAGCATGGTAGGAATTTTAATGGATGGACCATGTCACAAAAACTAATACACCAAGTTTATTATTATCCCACCATAGGAAAATAATTTATTGAACATGTAAACTTGTGTTTATAATTCCATAAATATATAAAATTGAATCATGCACCATCACATGAGGTACAACCAATTATTTCAACGTTTCCTTTTTCCTTATGGCATTTTGACTTGATTGGAAAGTTAAATCTAGTATCCTTAGGTGGATACAAGTTCATAATAACATCTACAAAAAATTTTACAAAATGTTTAGAAGTAATTCCACTTGATTTTACCATAGGGGATGACATATGTAGGTTTTTTATGACAAATATTATTTTCCATTTTGGCATACCTTCATCTATTATTTTTGATAATGGAACATCATTTAAAAATAATATGGTAGAAAACTTTTCAAATACAAAATTCAACATACCTTTTCTACACCTTATTACCCATAGTGTAATGGATGGGTAGAGTAAACCAATAATAATAGTTTCAAGATACTTATCATAATAATTTAATGATATAGTACTAATTGACACCAATTGATGGTGTAAGCTTTATGGGCATAACACACTAGTGTTTGCACACCTACCCAAGCTACACCTTATTATTTGATATATGGTATAGAGGTAAATATATCAATTGAAATTGAGATAAATTAATTGGGTTTTTATCATAAATAAATCATAAAAGATAATCAATACCATGAAAATATATTGCATCAATTATAACAATTAAGGGTAACATACATAGGTTTCTAAACACTTACGAGTTTTTAAAGATTGTGTTTAGTGAGTATATAACAGAAAGGTTCAACAACATGAATTTTTTTTGGGTGACCTACTACTAAAATAAAATCAAAATAATACTAATGTATAAAAAGACAATAAAGGAAATTTCAAACCAAATTGGTTGAGACCATTTAGATTTATACAAAATTTGGGAAAAGGAGTATATTGCCTTACTAGACTTGAAGAAAAAACACTAAAAATAACAATGAACATCATGCAATTGTATAAATATATTACATGAAAATATTATAATATTCTAAATATTTATCAAAATATATATATATATATATATATGAAAATATTTTTAGCATCTACATATTTTATCGGCTCCTTGGTACTTATGTTAGTTCTATGTTAATGGATAACATTTCAGTTACTTCTACATACACGTGTTTCACACTTCTATTTGAGTGTGATATAGGTATACATAGATACATGATCAATGAAATTTTAGATGTTGGGTTTTTTTGTAAGTAAATTTAATGAGATGGGGGTGCATCATTTATATTAAAGTAGTCCCCCAATTTCACTTAATATTCATGAAACATTCATTTACTTTATATATATATATATATATATATATATATATATATATATATATATATATATATATATATATATCAATTAATGCACACATAAGCATCTATGAAATAAAATAATATAAGGAGATGAGATATATATGGGAAACCTTATAGTGTAAGAAAACACACTAATGCACAAATTTGAATAATTTCTTAAAATAAATTAATAAACATTTAGTGAGATACCAACCCCACAAGGAGCACTAACCCCTCACTAAGTCAAGCACAAACTCAATTAGTGCATTTCACAAGCTTCAACCTATAAGGAGGCACCAAAACCCTAGGAAACAAAGTAAAAACTTAGTTAACTTAAATATCTAATCACCCTTTGACACCTATTACTTATTAAATTTATTATGATCTCTTTTTTTCTCTTCTCACACTTATTTCTCACTCAAATAGCCTATTAGGCCTTCTCTCTCAATTATCCCTCTCTTTGGCAAAATTAGGTCAAATGACCTTGATCAACACCTATATAAACATATTTAGATAATAATTTCATGTTCATCTCATATTTTTTATTATCTTATATCCCTTAACCTATTCTAAAAAACTCTATATCCTTTTCTCAATAGCTCAATACTCTAACTTGTCAAAATAGGCTTATTAGGCCTTGACTTTATACTTGATTCTTTCTCATTCCCACCTTGGTCAGTTAAGGAACTCACAATAATTTTATTATGATTTAAGTATTTAAATAAAAAAATTTCACAAGTGAAACAAAAATTTAGTATGTCATTCATTAAATTTAAGGGCTAAAGCCACCATTAGGCCTAATAGAGACCTAATACAATTAGGCCTAATAGAGACCTAATGCAATTAGGCCTTCCCTAAGCACATGTTTCACTTAGACATCATTTGAACACATTGAGATTTAAAAAATGGATGAAAAACTTCATATTTAAATTTAATATACCCCTCACAATCTCTCCTTATGTCCCCAACACCATTTGAATTTTTTCACTCCTTAAACCATCCAGATAGGTCTACTCACCATTAGTCCTTCTCACTACTAGAAAGTCTATCTTGAAAATTTGAACCATATACACAAATTTTACACATAAAACAAACATAAAATATTATTAATAGGATATTTATGACATAAAATACTTCCCAAAATTCTTTGGTCTTCACCACACAAGCTAAAAGGCCTCAGGAACACTCCTGCAAATGGCTTACCTAGAACCACCAAACAATGTCAATAAACCGTCAAAAAAATTTAACCCTCCATACTTGAACATGGAATTAAAATGAATAAAAATATATTAATATGATATTATGATAATTTATGACACCTTAAATGTCATTTAATCCTTCAAATCAATTCAAAATTACTTAGAAACATCATTTTCACATACACATAAAGTTGCATGTAGTACCAAAAACACAATCAAGAAAATCAAGTCATAAAACACATGTGAAAAAATTGTGTGATATTCAAATGGGTTTTTTTAAACATTTATCATACTTATATCATCTATAAAAATATATATTTCATGTTCATATATTAATGTTGGTCTTTTAGACCAATTTCATAACTTCACTCTATATATACTTCACTATGTTAGACAAACCAATTTGATGATAACTTTTTGCTCAAGAATAGGCATAATAAACACTTATAAAAAATTGGATATGATGTATAGGTATTTAATAATTTACCCATGCATTAGGATCCATCCCTAGTCTTTTACAACCAATCCCTACTCTCATTCTCATTCTCTCCTAGTTTTCTCATTATTTTGCTCATTAGGCCTGTTTAGTGATAGGCCAAATTCCATTACTAGTTTAGCACATTTTTAATCTAAAAACTACTCATAAAATTTCATGTCCATAAAATATAATTATTACACATCATCCTTCATCCATTTTCATACTTTGACCTGGTCATCCTTGCATACTACATCAAAATTTCTAAAAATAAGGGTTTTACGGTAGCGTTTACTCACTCTCAAGACAAACAAAAACCACTTGAGAAAATATTGAAGATTCCTTTACATGTTTCAAACATAAAAATAGGTAAATAGGACCATTTTGAGCCATAAACAATATATATCTTTCTTATTGGGTCATTATAAGGGTTTTGACAAGTTTCACTTCTTAGCAATCATTCATAAAAGATTTCCCTTCATTTTAAAAAAATACCAATAAAATAAATATAATGACCTTCCCCAACATCCATGAAGTTCTCAAGATCACATGAAAATTTTGAACATGCCAATGAATACAAGAAATCTCTTCCTAGGTCTGTAACACCCCACTCTATGTATGTAGGGAACATTATCATAGGTTTTCATGCTTTCTCCTTCAAGTATTGACTTCACAAAATTTAGACACACTTAAATGACATATAAAACATATATTAATGTTATCAATAGCTTTTTAATCCTTGAAAATGATCTTGACCCCTCATTAGTCCATTATAGGTCACTTTGTACATTAAGCCTTACACTATCAATCATATTTAGACTAAGATCATGCCCTAAAACCTCTTGAACTATATTAAAAACCTCATCCACATGTCATGTAATATCATATCCTAATTATACACTAAAAATATTTATCACATAGGTCTCAAATGGCTCAACTCACATGATACCAAGCCTATGTCATTTCAGTAAGTCTTTCAAGTAAAGATTAATCCTCAAAACTAGACCTTGAAAATCATTAGTGAGATTATTTGTCTCTTGATCATTGTTATCATAGATTATAACACTTTATCATGCATGTACTAACCCAAATAAAAAATATTTACCATACATACACCTTCTCTCAAAACTAGATGAAGCTACTCAAGATACCTAATACATAGAGTTTGGACACAAACAAACTAGATCTTGTAATTATGCAAACATGATTATTTAAAGATAAATATACTCTCAAAAAAATTTATGAGCTATAATACATTAAAACCTTGTGATAATTATATTGGTTATTTTGGCCCACATACCAAGCTTCTGCTCAGTTTAAACAGCTGAGCAGGGTCCTAATTATTGAGTAGAATAGGTGGCTTAGAAGCAAGATCAACATTGAAAGTGGAGGGATCCAAGTAGGTTTTCATAGTGCTAAAAAATTGCAAGAATGGGTCCAAAAAAATCCTAATTTTACACTTAGCCAAATATTTCAACTTTTGGCCAAGTGTTAGAGCATTCCAAGGAGAAATTATTCTACTTTATTTGGCTGTGTGTTGGAATTTTTTTGGGAGATTTATTTTAGGTTTTTTGCTAAGTATTAGGAATTATTTTGGACATTTTGTATAAAATAAAACTATCTAAGGGTATTTTCTTCAATTAAAGTCCTAAACAAAAGTTCTGAAGGGTATCTTTCATAGAAATTGGTCCCAACCACTTTTCCTGAAGGATCACTCTTTGACAAAGTGGACCAAATAAAAATCTCAAAGGGTATTTTTCAAGCTAAGTGTTAGATTCATTTTTGGAAAATTGACTAATTTTTTTTCCAAAGGCATAATTATTTTAGAGAACATGTATGACAAAAGTTATGAAGGCAAGTTTCTTTCAAAAAAATTGTTTGAAACATAGGGCCCACATAAATACTTTTGAAACAAAAATCCCAAAGGGTTAATTTATCAAGAAAGTATCCCAAAAAAAGGATGAAGGGTATTTATTTCAGGAAAGTGACCAAGATAAAGTTTTGAGTGGCCATTGCTTTGACAAAATATCTTATACAAAAATATTGAAGGGTCAGTTTCTTAGGAAAGTATCCTAAATGATTCCTTTAAAAGGTCATTTCTTTTAGAAAAGGGACCAATATAAAAATGTTGAAGGGCCATTTTTTTATTAAATTACCCTTAGTAAAAATCTTGAAGACAAAGCTTCTAACAAAAGGTACAAGAGCACAAATTCTTTTGAGAAAATTGTTCAAAACAATTTTTGCGAAGGCATGAATTATTTCAAAGAGTTTATTTCGAGGCAAAAGACTAAGTATGATTTCTTTCAAAATTTTATCTGAGATAGAAATCTTGAAAGCATAAATTTTATCAAATATTTTATCCACAATAGATTTTCCAAGGCAAAGATAAGGCAGACTTAATTCTTTCAAACAATTATCCCATGATAATTTCCTTAGACATTTTGTTTGATGCAAAAGAACCACAAAAAAATTCCTTTAAAGAAAATGGTTGAGACACAAATCCCACAACAAATATCCAAAAAAAGGTTCAAAATAAATATCTTGGTAAATTTGTGATCTAGTAGAGTGATGTTCATGCAAGTGTCAAAATAAATTCTAGTAGTCATCCATTGGGTCCCAAAGATTGACAGTCACACAAATGTCATTGATGTTCCCATAGACATCAATTTATGGGTGTACAAATGTCAAATTCAAGCCACAAAAAATAACCATTGAAGTTCAAACATCCCAATGATGGTCATGTGTATGTCAAATGCATTTTCACAAACATCAAATATGGTCGTGTGCATGTCAATATTTGAGCTCATGAAGTATTCATTAGAGTTCAAAAGGTAGGATCAATGATCAATGCTCAATCATATAGGAGATCCAATGATGAGTGGGTAAAGATAAGATAATGGGCCCAAGTAGATCAATGGCTAATGTTCAATCATGGATTTGGATCTAATAGCACATGAATGAGTCAAAACGTCAATAAGATCCTGAGATCAAAACCTGATTGAAAATTGGCAAAAGCATGTGAGTCCTGGTAGAGGATATACAGATCACATTCATTCACATCAAGTAGATCAACAGAGTGAGATAAGGCAAGGGATCAATGATCTGAGTCAGTTTTTGATGGAAAATTAAATGAAGGTAAACCAAAATGACTTAGACAAAGGTTGAAGGGTTGTTTTTTGACCAAGGCAAACAAGTATGAATAGAACTGACATCAAGCATGATCTAGATTAGGCTAAAAGTGGATATTTTGGGATTAGATAGCACCATTAAGACTCTACATGGGTAGATAAGTGAGATATGGTAGGGGCTTCTCATATTTCAAACATGGTCATGACTTGAACCCCTTCTTAAAGAATAAATGGCATAAATCTATCAATATATGAGGATCTAACCTCATAATGAGTAACAAGTGGTGGATGACATGGAAAATGAATGTAAACATGTAAACCCAATGTCTTTATCACCAAGATCCAACCACCTGAAAGTGATCCACTCTCCACTTTGGCATGCATCAACAAACTAGTCATGAGTGGTTTAGCATTAGGACAAAGTAAAAACAACTCGATCCCACCATTTTAACCACCATAGAGCATCACTAAGAGAATAATGTAAGTATACAATGGAATGGAGTGACCTAGATCAATCAGGAAGCTAATATGAGTTTAATTTGTAAAGGTAGTTGAAAAAACTTTTAAAATGGATTTGAGATCATTTGATTCTCTTTTGATCACCAAAATCCCTCTTTCTTTCTTCCTTTATTCTATAAATATATCCTTTGAGATATTGTTTTACATCCCTCATGCTGGTACAACTAGACTCTACCAGAATTGTATTTGACACCTCTTGGAGTAGTGAATATAGTTGTTAACCTGATATTTCAAGATGTTGCTATTAAATCTTAAAAGGTTTGTCAAGATGTTTCTAACCTGATATTACCTTAATGAGGTTTAAATTTTAACTCCAATATTTCAACATGGCCTTTTGACTTTCTGTCAAGACCACTTGTAGGTGGCTATTGATTGTATATATGGGTAGTGTGTATGAAATAAATAAAAATGTGGATGAAAGGTCTTACAAATAACTCAAACTCAAATTCTAAATTTAAAATACACAATTAAAACCAAATAAACTTGAAACAATTTCCAATAATTCTCCTTCAACATGAAAACCACTTGTACATGTGAATAAAGTGGGCATAGGTACCTTATGATTATTTGATGTGGTCAAGACATGGGTCTTTGATGAAAATGTGGAATTATGAGACAAAAAAAATATAATTATGTGTCCCATATGGCATTTAAACATGTAAAACACCATTTCCAATTAATGTGAAACTTTTGTATGTAGTTCAAGATCCTACAAGTCGAAAATTGATTGAAATTGCTCATGTTGGTACCCTCTTGTAAAGTGAGTTATATTGCTCATTCAAATGCCATAAAATGTGAAAACAAAATGGGGACCATTGGAGGAATAATTTAAAATAATTTTGAATAAACATCACTAGCTAGATTATATGGAATCTCCCAAACCAAGGCAAAACCTATAGGGTGCATATATTAGTAAGCAGATTTTTACAGTCAACTTGTTAAAAATGGTTAATAAAGCATAGTTATATAATATTCAGACTCATTATATTAAAATTAAGGTATCTAAGTGTACTTAAACATCCCAAAAGTCTTTTATTTAAAACCTATTGATCTATTTATACTGAGCAAAAACTTGAAGGTCACTTCAGTGTGTCTAAAAAGCCAAGAAATGAGTAGAAAAGTTTTGGCCTAAAAATGGCACTTTTAGATCAAAAAATAATGGGAATAAGTATAGGTAATTTCAAGAGTCACATTTAAATGTTTTTCAAGTGGCATACTTCCCAATGATGTCGTCAGGGAATATTTTAGTGGCGAATATTCATACTTTGGTGAATTTTACATTTTGTCAGTGTGTTTTTTGGTGATTTCTATGTTGTTCCATGGTTTCCTGGTTGCCAAGCTTTCTTGGGTTTCGTGATTGCCTAGCTTTGTAATCACCAAGGTAAATGTTTCGTTTGCATTTTTGCCTGGCATTATTTGCCTTTCACGTAGCCGACCAAGTAGTGCTTAATGTGGAATGTTCGGTGGGTTTCACATTATGGGAAGTGGAGGAGTCAGCTCGTTTTGCCAACACACTTTCATTTGTAATATGTATAAATCTAAATTCAAGAAAATAGCAATGAGACATTCAATAACCCTTTTTTTTCTGAAGCAAATAGTATACAAATAAAATAAACATTTAAGTATAAGTTTACATTTATAATGGACATCTAGTTTCTTATACTTTAAATTATATTTTATTTATATACTTTCATGGTGTTTGAGAGGGGTTTCGGACCGGTAGGAGCTATAATACAAATTCTAGGTTTTGGTGGATCCTATCATATTTTAGAGTTAGTCAAATTCCAAGGTTTCAAACTTAGCCATATTTTAGGGTTTCAAGATTTCAAGGAGACATCATAGGAGGTATGAAGGCTGCATGAAGGGATGTATGCGTAATAGAATAGTATGAAAATATCTCTCACAAAGTGCCACAAGCCAATCCCACCCCATTCTTAGTGCCCAAAAAAATAAAATTTTACTATGATTATTATTTTTTGTTTGCCAATGTATAATTTTTTTGTGGTTTTAAAATAACACAATTCGCCTAGATTTTACACATTGTTTGAGAGACTATGAATGATTCCCCAATGGAGATTATTATTTTTCATTGTAAACTATTTTTTTTGCCACAAAAAATAATTTTTTTTGTCAGGTGTTTTACACATTTCACCAATTTTTTACACCTTTTCTAAAGGAGGGGTTTCTTAAAGTATACCCTGGATGTCGTACAAGTGCCATTTTCTTCTCCTTTCACTAGAAAACTACCTTTTATTCTAAACAACCTACCACTTTGAATTATCAATAGTGGATTAAGACTTATAGGGACACATTTTATGTGACATCACCTATTTGGACCTTCAAAATTTCCAAGAAACTTTTATATAGCATTAAATACACCTTTTTTATGCCTAAAATGACCCAAAATGATAAATAGACATAAAAACTGAGATGAATCTTGCTCATATAATAATTGAATAACAATACTAATTGAATCATATATTATTTAAACCCTTTGATTATAAATATAATTCATTTTATGGAGGAATAACTATGAATCATTTTCCACTTTGAGGGGGCTACCTCCTTAAGAGCAATGCTAAATTATAAATGGCTTCTTGGATGCCTTACAATGGCCTTTGCCACTTTATTTATACTATTTTAATCTACCCAAATTCTTAATCTTATGTATGTGGTACTAAACCACTATTCATTATTATACTATTTTACCCCTCTCTAGGTACATTACATTCCATACCCCTTAAATATGTTTTTGCCTCAAAACATGATAAGAAATAGGAGGAGGACCAAATGAAGGTCAGACCATACATATGAAAATTGGATGAAGACTAGATAGAGGCACGTCCATGTGTCCTTTTCTATTTCCATTTCTTTCACCCATGCTCAGATATGAACTTGTATATCAACATTGTGAACATGAACACTATAACTAAAGGTTGAAGTGAAATTTGAAGCATGATGATCATTTTCTTAAAATGAGAGCATGGGTGATCAAAATAGTCATCCTAATAAGCAAATAGAGGATACATGCCATCCCCCTTAGCATTTTTTTAAGGGATTAAATACTTGATTCCCTACTTGGAATCTATTAATTTTAGCTTGGGCTTATTAGGGGAATTCTCAAGCATGGTGATTTCCTAAATGGGCTCTTTTAGAACTTGTTGAGGTGCATCCAAAAGTGAATCACTGACATACACAGAGAGACATGTGATGGCCTTAAGAGGTGGTGTTGTGCAAGGATGCTATAATGAAGATGTCTTGAAGAGTTCCCAATTAATACGATCTTCAGTAAGCTTGAATAACCCTTGTGCTTCCATCATGGATTAAGGTTTCCACATTTGAATGTCTTCTTGAAGTTCCTCATTGAGTCTATTAATAAAGCAAATTATGAGGAAATCCTCAGAAAAGCCTACAGTTTGATTGATGATGTGTTTAGATGATATTTGATAATCTAAAACCATGCTAGTTTGATGAAGTATACTCAATTATCTACATAAATTATAAATATCCATGATAAGTGAAATAGGGATTCAACAATTAAAAACACACTTTTTTTTAATTTTTTTTACAAATAATATCAGTAACTAAAACTGAAATAACTTCTATAATACTTAATAAAATTTCAAATTTCAAAATGTTTTGGAAAGGTAAAATAGAGATGCACAAAACCTTAAAAAAATGGTTTGATCCATTACCATTTATGAGAATTTTGAAGAAGAATAGTTGGATTTTTTGAGGGAAAAAGATAAAAATTTGCATTTTTTAGTCTTGCTTCATAAAGCTCCCAAATGTGCCTTAGCAAAATATGTCTACAACAAGGATCAAGATCATGGAAATGGCCCTACAACAAGGATCAAGATAATGGAAATTTCCCTAAAAAGTGCTCTGATACCAGATGAGAAGAACCTCACTCATATAATAATTGAATAACAATTTTAATTGAATCATATATTAGTTAAACACTCTTATTATAAACATAATTCCTTTTATGGAAGGCATAACTCTAAATTACTTGCCACTTCGAGGGTGCTACATCCTTAAGATCATTGATTGATTAAAAATGAATTATTGGATGCCTTAAAATGGCATTTGCCTCTTTATTTATACTATCTTAATCTACCAAAGTATTTATTCTTATGCATGTGGTACTAAACCACTATTCATTTTTCTACTATTCTACCCCTCTCTAGGTACATTACACAACAGGGTCAATTTGTGAAATGTCTCAGTCAGGTAAGGTTCCAAAGAGTAACAAAGTTAAGTATTGAGTTGGCATGATATTTTTAGGTGTTGTTTAAGTCACTAAAGTTGATGCAATTATAGATAAATGTTATGAGATCTTAGGGGACTCAAAGGGAAGTTTTTTCACATCATTGACTAGGTCTCAATGAGCTAAAGTAACTTATAATAGTGGGCTATTAATAAAGTGTCTTAGTCATGAATACAAGGTGCTTATGAAGAGCTACGAAAGGTTGGGATGGGGATACAAACTTATGATCATCCTTTTCAAATCCATGATCACTTTAATGAGTTCTAGATAATGATCATGATAGCCTATACAACCCTTTAAGACTCTTTGAGTACCTACAACCATTGTAGGTGATTATGATAGATAGTGAGTAAAGGGTTGATGCTCTTGAGGTTGGAATTTAATACATATAAGGTATACATATAATACAATGGCAAGAGGAATAAGAACACCCAATGAAATTCATGTTGCACTATTTTTAAGGTTAAAGGATATAGGGCACCTAGTACCTTGAAGGGATACAGTTAGGAGAAACACTATGTTTTGAGACTCAAAGTGTGTGTAGGGGGTATAATTAAGGTATATAAAAATGAAAATATTTGAGATATATCAATAATGATTGGATAACTTTTAACAGACCCTACCATGTGAAGATAATTCATAAAGGAAGGTCTCCAACCATGCATACTTAGTCTACTCTCCAATACCCTGGCATAGTTCACTTCACATAAGCCTTTTTTGGGTTTTTGGGTGAGTTGACCTATTCAATAGATAATAATTTGTCTAGAGATCCTTTGGAACTTGGATAACCTCCTCAAGTGATTAAAGTTATCTAAGGAAATAAGGGTGTGCCCTTTATTTTGTCTCAGATAGAGGGCACTCCCCTCATGCTTGAAACTGGTAGTTTTAGGGGATGAGTATAAAAAAGTGGAAAAAAATATAAATAATTTATCAATAAGGTGATAAAATTTGAAACACATGCATATCAACATGGGAGACTAAGTATAGATGAAAGAAACCAAACAAGATGCTTTAAAACCTCAGGGTTACAGTCATGCATAATAGGCATTTTAGGCATAAAATCTAATTAGAGTGATCAATCTAACTTGTTTAAACATGTTTTAGGGATACTAATAGACATGTTAAATCTCCTATAATGTAAAGAAACTCAATTGAATGACCAAAAAATGCAAAAGTTTCAAACAGGCTATGAGGCAAACATTAAGCCATTTCTAATATGATTTTAAACATATTAAATCATGTTTTTATGGTGGAGCCAAAGGTTTTTAATGCTATTTAATTTTAGGATAATCCATAAGGAATCCCTTTTGTCTCAAAAAACCTATTTAGACATGTAGGAAACAAGGAAATAAGCTCGATAGGACAAGTTTGAGAACTCATATCTTTCATGAGGATTTGCATGGGTGCTAAGGTATTTCAATGATGTTATCAAGGGTCTTGAAGGCCATGTTTGTCAAATTTTTTTTAGGTTGAATGTCTGGTTTTTATGAATGAAGCTTAAGAGGTCAAACAGGCCTAAAACCCTCATAAACCCTTACAAGTGACTAGTTTGTGAAAATGGAGTTAGAAATGCATTCTAATTTCATATTTTAGATATGAAACCTACTTGAAATTGGAAACAAATACCTCAGGATCCCTTACGTGCCAATTATCTATATGGAATTGTATATATGGGGTGAGAAACAAACTATTTTGACCATTTCTTATTGTGTAAGTTATAAAAGGAGTCTAAAGATGAAATCAATCTTGGGAGAAATATTAAGAATTTTTTTAAATACCCATATTGATTTCATTCCTCAAAAAAACTCCTAAGCTCCCCAATAATAGCTCCCATCTCAGCCAATCAGAACTATCCTATTCGATAAGCTAGTGAGAAGGATGGAAAACTTCAAGTGAGCTCATTTTAAGGTGTCCCTTATGATTCTAAGGACATGGATGGTATTTATATGTTTTATTAAATTCCTCCCATGGATTTTAATGAGAAAATAAATCCAAATTTGATGACAAGTGGGTAGGGTACATGGAAGAGCAATTTTCTAGATAATAGATTATGGTAGATCACTTTTAGAGGTTTCTAGATGACTAGGCCTGAAACCAATACATGGAAAGACATGTTTGATGTCCTTACACTTCATTTGAACCATCATACTTGGTTACAATAAGTTATAAGGAATTTAAATAGGGCTAATCATGCAAGTTATTCTTATGAGCCAAAATGAGGAGTTTTTTGCCACTTTTCATGAGTTTATGACTTGGAATGACACTTATAACTCTTGATCTTACATGGTTAATCTCAAATGATTTTTTCATGTACAAATAAATGATTTTATTCTATTTAAAAGTGTCCTTGTGATCCTTGTACTTCTCTCTTCTTCTCTCTCTCTCAAGTTCTATAAGAGCTGGCCATTTTGGCCATTGTAGAGGATACTCCACCTGAGTATGGGGAATCCCTACTCAAATTTATAACATTTAATCAATAATAATACTGATGTTTACCTCCTTTATGACTATTATTAGTGTGTTCATTTGGAATGCTTAATTTTGTATAAGTGAAGACTATGGATTCCTTAGCATGTTATTTCATTCTATCATCTATCTATAGTTAGAAAGCTTCTTCTTGTAGGGAATGTGAAGTTTTCAAGGAGATGTCAAGGAACGAGTGAGTTATTCTTTTCATTATTTCCCTCATAGGCCTCTTATATATTCTTCCTAGCTTTACACATTCATCCATAACCTCACAATGTAGAATTGATGTGAGAAGATGAAGATTAGAGAAGTATATGTTTAGTTTGTCCTTTGATTTCAAGTGTAACATGCATATAGTTGGATGTCATCATGTTATTTGGTGTATCACCTCCCTTAGATTAGTTTTATTTCAGTTATCCTTCACCCTTTTCACCCCCTAAGTTTATTAGTAATTGCAATCCAAAGTGGTAATTAAGAGAGTTATCCCTATTTATAGATTCACCTCATTCCTTAGGCTACTCACAAGCCTAGATGTGATTCCATAGCACCACTTAGATGATGAAATATTTTCCATCTCCTTAAAAAGTGTAAATCTATTGGATAATTCTAACCTCTATATGAAATATTATTACATATAAACTATAGTAAGCATTGCATTAGATTCTTTCATAGTCCATTAGTGTGTTAAAGAGTCTAAGTTCAATATTGGATCCAATAAATTTATGGTGAATGACCATATATTATAATAAGTTTTACTTCATGCAAATCTATTAAGTCTTTTCACCTAAACTAGTTTTAGGTTTTATAAATAAAATTCTAAATCATAAAATCTAAGGAGCTAGCCTCATAAAAAATACTAGAGGTTTGGTCTAGTTATAAGCATTACACAATCTTAGATCATTTCCATGTTAGTCTAGGTATGGGTCAAACTTGAACAAATTTGACATCTATTGGGTGTTATCTAGATATCTAACAGTTTTGGCATGCCTGGTGGGACCCAAATTTAGTTGTTGGAGTATAATTTTATATCATATTCATCCTTAGAACTAGTTATAGTACTCTTTGGCCCCCTCTCTCAAGGTTAAAGGTAAATTATTGTTCATAATTTATCTTGATGATTTTCTATAGGTTATGGTAGTTTATAGAGAAGAATTTCGTTATTCTTCTCCTTACCAGTAGTTCCAATATGATCCTCATGACCCAAGTCAATCCTATCATAATCCATACCATCCATATGATGATTATACAAAGCCTCTCAATAATATGAAAGCCCATACCAGTCCTATATAAACCCTCATGAATTTCATTATCCTCCTTATTAGCCCAATCAAGTCTCTAAACATTCCATCTCAAGCTTCAAGAAAACTCTATCTGGCTATGAGAAAGAAATTATAACCATAGACACTAAGAGAATATATGGAATGGATATATACAAGTCTAAAATCAATAACATGAGAGAAAATTTGTAGCAGGCTAAAGAGGTATGATCAACTTTCATAAGGTAAGGACATTCAAAATTTAGTTATGATATTCTAAACATTAGATGTCTAATAGTAAATATTAAAGAGAGGTTAGTGGTTTATGAGAAACCCCAAGGTCCTCCTAATCAATAGTATGTTCTCATAGAAACACATTTTTCCCTTTATGATCAACAAGATAATGTTTATCACAACCCTCAAGATTTAATCCAAACTTTACCCAGCTTTCCTACTGGCAAGTCTATCCAATAGAGGTCTCAAGAAGTTGAATAATCTTGTTATGAGGAGGCTAAATTTTATATTGCAGAGATCATACATGAGCCTACATATTCAAGTTTATAGGAAGAGGTCCCCAATGATCTATTTCATGATTTTGAGGATAATTTAGCCAAGAAAATTAAGCTTGTAAATTAACATCTTCAATGTTTGGTGATAGTGTAAAGTCAACATAACAAAAACTTCTTACTTTCATACCCATGGTTGAAAAAATTATAGAAGCAGAGGTTCCTAAAACCAAGTTCATGACTTGGAATTAGGTATGGTAGACCATGGTGAAAGAATAACATCCAAGCATGATTCAAGATGTTGAAGTCAAGATCAAGATAGAGATCATTCAGCCTCCACTTATTTCTCTTGAAAAGCCAAAGTCCTTTCCTTCATGTAAATCCATTCAAGAAATAGAGTATTAGAGAGAGGAGGTGAAGGTGATCCAATAAGAGAAATCTCAAGAGGAAAAATAGGTGTCTATGGTAACATATCTAGACCTTTCTCATCTTGTTGAGTACTTTCATAAATATACTATGCCAATCCTAGAGGAGGATTTCCATTTTGAAGCAATTAAGAAAATTGTAGCTGAAGTAGATGAAGATGAAAAAGTAATGCATGGTCATAAGGAGGACATCATAATTGGCACACTTAATTTCAAGGAAGAAATTGATGAAGTTAGAGAAGTTGTTTTTGAGATAGAAGATCAATTGAGAATAATTGATGAAATTCAAGAGGAAGACACTTAAATTATACAAGTTGAAGGTGTTTTCCATGAGCTTATTAACCACGCAATAGGTACCATCTATCATAAATAGGATACACTTGAAAAAGATGAGCTTCCGGATATTCTACATGAAGAAGATGAAATGTCATTCTCTATAGAAGATGAAGATGAAGCAAGTGTATTATATCAATAAATATCATATGACTCCATCCAAAAGGTATAAATATGCTATTAACATGTTTCAAATGATAAGAGTAATGATTAATTTCATGTCCTTTTAACTGATCATGATGAAGAGGCCTTTTGAGAAGATTTAGAAAGTTTTTGCACAAATACTGATAGTCCATCTCCACATCACATGGAGATTGAGGAATGTTTTTTAATAAATACTATTTTATCTCTTCATCAAGAATAAATTAATGATGTATTACAACCAATTTTTGATACCAATCAAGAATCTAAAAAATCTGACAAGCCATTACCTTAGATGGATCATAATGAAGACATCAATCTAAGTATACCAGTTGAACTACCAATCTAACCTATGAATGAGGTATAGATAGAATTATTGATGCAACAAATAATAATTTAAGAAGAAGATGATTGGATATTGGATTCATACCTTTAATAAATGTACCTAAGAATGAAGGTTAGAATCCCATTTGCATCATCAAGAAGACATGAGCATCTAATTACTCTTAGTTGAAAAAGAGAGATATCAAGAGATGGAAAATACATTTCAAGGATCCATGGTGGACCAATAAAGTTTCATTTTGAACCAAGAGTAAAGTTACATGTAGTTTTAAATCTATACATAAGTAGATAGGTTTGACTTTTCCTCTAAGTGATTTTTCACATTATTGTTTTTAGTTGTTTTGTTTGTTTCTTAGGTCATTGATTTGTTGTTTTCCCCCCCACTCATTAATACAAAAGGTTTTTATATAATTCAATAAGAGTCTATGTTTAATTAATTTTTATTTAATTATTTATAAGTAAGCTTAATAAATGTCTAGGTTTCATGACCAGCAGACTAGTCAAGCCAACTGAGTCACCAAAAATGTTGGCCATTTTGGCCCACATACCAAGATTATACCTATTTAAAATAGATGAGTAGGGTCCTAATCTTTTAATTTATTATTTGGCTTAGAATCAATCTTAAAATTTCAAGTGGAGGGATCCAAGCAAGTTTTCATGGTGATGAACAATTGAAGGAATAGGTCTAGAAAAAGACTAAGTTTACACTTAGCTAAATATTTCAAATTTTGGTCAAGTGTTAGAGCATTAATAATTCCCTCAGAGAAATTATTCCACATTATTTTTATAATTCTTGTAATTATTTTTGGAGATTTATTTCAATTTTTTTAGCTAAGTATCAGGAATTGTTTTAGAGATTTTGTTTGAAACAAAACTCTCAAAGGCTATTTTATTTAATAAAAGTCCTAGATAGAAGTTTAAAAGGGTATCTTTTGGAAATTGGTCCCAAAATTTTTTTTTCAAAGGATCACTCTTTGACAAAGTGGACCAAACAAAAATCCTGAAGAGTATTTTTCAAGCTAAGTGTTAGATTTCTTTCAAGAAAATTACCTACATAATTTTCCCAAAGGCAAGTTTATTTCAAAGAAATTATCTGAAACATAGGGCCCACATAAATATTTTCAAAAAAAAAAATTGAAGGGTTATTTTCTCAATAAAGTGCCCCAAAAAATTTCCAAAGGGTATTTCTTTCAAGAAAGTAACCAAGCCAAAGTTTTGAATGGCCATTGCTTTGACAAAATTTCCTATACAAAAATCCTAAAGGGTTAGTTTCTAGGGAAAGTGTCCTAAATGATTCCATTTAAGGGTCATCTATTTTAGGAAAGGGGCCAATATAAAAATGCTAAAGGGTCATTTTTTTATAAAATTTCCCTTAGTAAAAAGATTGAAGACAAAGGTTCTAACAAAAGGTACAAGGGCATAAATTTTTTTGGGAAAATTATCCAAGATAATTTTCCCAAACACATGAATTATTTTAGAGAGTTTGTTCTAAGGTGTAATACTAAGTATGATTTCTTTTGGATATTTTGTCTAGGATAGAGATCCCAAAGGCATGAATTCTATCAAACATTTTTTTCATAAGAAATTATCCAAGGTAAAAATAAGGTAGACGTAATTATTTTGGTCAATTATCCCATGATAATTTCCCTAGACATTTTGTGTGATGCAAAAGAACCACCAAAAAATTCCTTTAGATAAAGTGGCTAAGAAATGAAACCCATAATAAATGTCCAACAAAAGGTCTAAAATAAATATCCCAAGAAATTTGTGATCTAGCAGAGTGATGTTTGCACAAGTGTTAAAATAAACCTCAATAGTCATCTATTGGGGGTTCAAATATTGATGATTATGTAGATGTTATTAACATTCCCATAGACATAAATTAATGGGTATGAGAATGTCAAATTCAAGCCCCAACAAATAACTATTAAAGTTTAAACATTGTAGTGATGGTCACATGGATGTCAAATACATTTGTGTAGACATCAAATATAGTTACACAAATGTCAAAATTCAAGCTCATAAAGTAGTTATTGGAATTTAAAAGGTGATATCAATGATCGATGCTCAATCATATAGGATATCTAATAAAAAGTGGGTTAAGATAAGATAATGGGCATAGGTAGAACAATGTCTCAAATTCAATCATAGATTTAGATCTAATGGCACATGAGAAAGTTGAAAGGTCAAAGAGCTCAGAGGCCACCATGTGGTGTGAACATATGAAGAATCAAACTTACAATAGGATCTTAAGATCAACACATGATTAACAAGTGGCACAAGTGAATGAATCTTGGTAGAGGACCTATAGTTAATGTTAATTCACATTAGGTAGATCAATAGAGTGTAATAAGTCAAGGTGTTAATGATATGAGTTAGTTTTCAATGGAAAATCAAATAAAGGTGAGCCCAAATGACTTAAAAAGAGGTTGAAGGGTCATTTTTAGACCAAGGTGAGAAAGTATGAATGGAACCAAGATCAATCATGATATATATTGGGCCATAAATAGATATTTTGGGATCAAAAAGTGCCATTAAGAATATATAAGGGTAGATAAGTGAGTTATGGTAGGAGATTCTCATCCTTCAAACACAATCATGACTTGATTAACCATTTCTCAAAGCATAAATGGTGTAGCTCTATCAAGATATGAGGATCTAGTCCTCATAATGAGTAACAAGTGATGGATGGCATGGAAAATGAATGTATACATGTATACCTCAATAGCTTCATCACCAAGAGCCCACTATATAAAAGTGACTCCTCTCTCCACTTTGGCATGCATAAAAAAACCAATCATGAGTGGTTTAACATCAAGACAAATTTTAAAAACTTGATCCTACCATTTCATCCACCATAGAGCATCATTGAGAGAATAATATAATGGTACAATAGATTGGAGTGACCTGGATCAATCAAGAAGCTAGAATGGGCTTAATTTGTGGAGGAAATTGAAACAATTTTTAAAATGGATTTGAACTTGTTTGATTCCTTTTGAGCACCAAAATTCCCTCTCTCTTGCTTTTTTTATTCTATAAATATAACCTTTGAGCTTTTTGTTTGCATCCCTTAGGTTGGTATGACTAGAATCTACTAGAATTATATTTGACACCTCTTGAAATAGTGAATAAAGTATTGTATAGTCATTTATTAATCTATATTTAGTGTTTTGTGTCTGTTTCATATGAAAATGTGATTTTTATCTTCATTTTTCATGTCCAATCTCAACCTAAGTGCTAATAAATTTATTTACATTTTATATAATGTCTCTTAGCATTGATCTCTCAAAGATATAGTGGATATACAAATTTAAATGTCTTCAACCCGACCTTATTTTCCTTGCTCCCTAGTTTGAATTCATTAAATTGACCTCTATATGAAACATTATTTCATAGAAACTATAGTAAGCATTACATTATCTTCTTTGATAGTCCATTAGTGTGTTAAATATTCTAACTTCAAGAATGGATACGATAAATTCATGGTGCATCACCACACATTAGAATATGTTTTACTTCATGCAAATCTCTTAACTCTTTTCACCCCAACTAGTTTTAGGTTTTAGAAATAAAGGTCTAAATCATAAAATCTGAGGAGGTAGCCTCATAAAAAATCCTAATGGTTTTGTCTAGTTATAGGCATCCCATAGCCTTAGAGCATTCCCATGTTAGTATAGGTATGGGTTAGACTTGAACAAATTTGACCTCTATTGGGTGCTATCTAGATAGCTAACAAAGACCATAAATATAATACAAGGAATTATTGACTCATGTGCTAACCTTGTATGCTCCTCAATATTTAGAGCTCAATCAATATGCTTCTCATGTATATTTAGCATGATCTTGGCATGTAATCAAACCTAAAAAAGAATACCAGGTTAACTTCAAATTTTCTCTCAATAGAGAGGCAAAACTTATTTATCACACACCACTTCAACAATCATGACATCAATTCTAACTTTTGACATGAAGGAAATTCAACTTAACTTTGACATAAATGACAACATTAATGACCTAATACCAACATTAAGAACATACCTCAATAAACTCCCCCTTTATCATTAATATAAATCACTCTTAATCATAGTAGATAATTATCTTTCCTTTAAGTTAGATCTTCTTCAATACTTGATCTTTGAAACATGAACTTTCTCCACCTTTAACATTAATAACAAAGGTTCATCTTCTTGGTAGTTATTTTATCCTTGGACTTGGGGAAACATACCTTTTATTTTAGATAAATTCATCAATCCTTTCTTTTAGAAACTTTGGAATAGACTAGGATCACATACCTACTCATGATACATGATTTTCTCCCTTTGTTTTCCATAAAAATTTAAGACTTTTTCAAAACTATGACTTGGTTTGATCAAGTCATCATGTAAACCTTTTGTGGCATGTTTATTGTGATCACACCTATAGTATACTTCTTGACTGAACCTTGAATCTTAAATTCCCTTAAGATCACAAAACTCCCCCTATGACTGAGCATCCTTCATACTTCTTACTAACTGGCTGAGTGTCTCCATGAAGCCTAATGGAGTCACTTCTACTCTAGAGAACTAAAATAACATAAATTTAGGAGATTCCTAGATCTCCATGTCCTTATAGGATTGTACCTCATTTATGATCCTCTTATGCTTGATTTTTCCTTCTATATTTACCTCCTTAATATTTGTTTGATAAATATTCTAGCTTGATTTATTGGTCTTTAATTCTTCATCAATAATTTGAGTAGATAGAGAAAATTCTTGGCATTCCTTTATACCTTGGTTATTCTCTACCATGGAAAATAGTCCACTTAAACTTGTAGATTGGTCATCAACCTTAGTTATCTTGTGGTTCCACTTATTTTCTTGTCTTTTTTCTTGTATTCTAGAAGCCTCAAATTTCTTGTTTTGTTTTGAGAAGTCATTCTTATATTATTTTTCAATATGACCAACCTTATGACAATTGAAACATATTATCACTCTAGATTGAAAAAAATCATGCCCCATACCTCTTGGGTGATGGTTATCCTCATTTTTCCATGAAAATTCCTTCTTGAAGGGCCTTCTGCAATGCCTTACTCTATGACTAAATTGGTTACATGAATAACAATAGACATTGAAAGGATTAACATACCTTATGTTATTAGATTTACTGATAGTATTGACATTTTTTAATGTCATCATACTCACTCATTGATTGATCTTTGACCTTTTTTATCACATTAGTTTCCTTTTCTTGATCTCTAATGAAGCCAAGGCCTATTTTGTCATTAGCAATATTTTGACTACTAAAAAATTTGTCTAAATCATTGGCACTCTTTTCAAAACTCATAAAGGAATTGACCTTATTTTATGTTTATTTCAATTCATCTTTAAAGGAGTTGAATTCATATACATACCTTCCACATTATTATTATTTTTCTTGTAGGCTTATAATCACTATTTCAAGTTGACTCTCCACTTATTTGACTATTTCTTCTTATTCCTTGGAGTTGTTGCTTAGTCTAGATTTAAATAATTTAATTTACTCTTCATAATTTTTGATAAGATATCTCATCACCATATTCTTCTTATTTACCATATTTAGTTCTTATATATTATTCATCAACTTAGTCTCAAAGTTCACCTCATCTCCTTCCTCACCTAAATCACCAACAACACCTCCAATCCATATGGATTCTTTTGGATTTGATCATATTTCTTATTTTGCCATGAAGATAAACTCATTTACATCAAGACCATCACCTTCATGATCACTCTCTAAATCACTTCTCTCACTCTCATCAAATGAGATGCAATCTCCTTGGTGTAAAGACTCCTTTTATTTTTGAAGAAATTTTTCTTGTTATCATATCTCCTAAAGTTTTTATTATTCTTATCATATTTATAAGACCTTTTTATTATCATAATTTTCTACATCATCCTTTGTCTTATGCTTATGAGGACATATATTGGCAAAGTGTCTAACTTCTCCACAATTTATGAATTTAAAAATGTAGATTCCCCTTATATTTACTCAAACCTATCTTCAAATTTATTGTATACATAGCTATCAACTCATCATCATCAATATCAAATTCATCATTATCTTTGAATTTATTACCTTGTGACTTCTTCTCTTTTGGATTATTTTTTGCCTTAAACATATCTTCTTTTTTTGTAGGTCTTCCTTCACTTGTCCTCATCTCATAGATTGTTAGGGTTCCATTAAGTCCATCCATCTCTAGCTTATCTAGATCTTGTATTTATTCAACAACACATATCCTAGAATCATATTTGAGAGTTATATACCTTAAAACCTTTTGAACAATAATACTCTCTTCTAATTCTTCTCCTAGACCTCTTATGATGTTGATCACTTCATCAACCCTCAACAAGTAGGATGCAATGGTCTCATCTTCATTCATATTTAGACTTTAAAATTGTCATCTATGGGTTTAAAACTTGGCCAATTTGACCTTGGAGTCTCCCTCATGAATAATTTTCAACTTATCCCACAATTTTTTTATGGACATATAATGCATTACCTTCACAAGTTCTGCCTCTAATAATCCACACAGAATATCATTCATTACTTTTGAGTTATTGATACTAGCCTTCTTACCTGCTACATCCATAAGAGGAATAGGGGGTGAAATATAACCATCCAAGATTATTTTACAAAAATCATAAACTTGAGACATGTCCTCATCCTAACACTTTGAAATACATAATTGGATCCATTAAACAACACATTTTTCCTTGTATAAAAACCACCCATTGCTTGACTAATAATCTTAAATTTTTTATAATCTCATTTAGGTTGTAAGACCTCCTTTAAAGAACTTGCTCTGATACCAAATGTTGAAAGTATAGATACTAAAAGTGGGGGTGAATTATTTGTATTAAAATAGTCCTCTAATTTTAGTTAAGATTCATGAGGCATTCATTCACTTACATACATCAATTAATGCACATATAATCATCTATGAAAGAAAATAATATAATGACATGAGATATATGTGGAAAGCCCTCTAAAGAAATAAAATCCACTGATTCAAAACTTAGACTACAATCATTTAAGCAATGAATCAACATTTTAGTGAGGCACCAACCCCACAAGGATCGCTAACCCCTCAATCAAGAGCCAAATCAACTAGTGCATTTAGCAAAATTCAACCTATAAGGAGGCTCCAACACCCTAGGAAACTAAGCACTAAATTAGATACCTTGAATATCTGATCACCCATGGACACTTTTTGCTTATTTTATTGATGATGACCTCCTTTGTTTGATCTTCTCACACTTTTTTCTCACTCAAATAGCCTATTAAGCCTTCTTACTCAATTAGCCTTCTCCTTGGTAGAATTAGGTCAAATGACCTTACTCAACACCTGTATAAACATAGTTAGATAATCATGACATGTTTATCTCAATTTTTTGATGATCTTCAAGCACTTAACCTACTCTCCAAAACGCTATATCCTTTAATTAATATCTCAATACTCTAACTTGTTAAAATAGGCTTATTGGGCCTTGACTTTATCCTTGATTTTTTATCATACCCAAATTGGTTGGCTAAGGACCTCACCATACCTATATTATTCTTTAAATATATCAATTCACATGTTTCAAAAGTGAAACAAGCATTTCATAGGTTGATCATTACCTTTAAGGGTTAAAACCATCATTAAGCCTAATTAAGACATAATGCAATTAGGCCTTTCCTAAACACATGTTTAACTTATACCTCCTTTGGAAACTTTGAGCCTTAACGAATGGATGAAACACTTCATATTTCACTTCATTAGACCCATCCTAATTTGTCCTTATGTCCCCAAAACCATTTGTCTCTTTTCACTCTTTGAACCATCCAATTAGGTCTACTCACAATTAGGCCTTCTCACTACCAAAAAGTCTATCTTGAAAATTTGAATCATATACAAAATTTTTCCACATAACCCATACATAAAATAAAAAAGGCCTCAATAACACTCCTATAGATGGCTTACTCAAAACCACCAAACATTATCAATAAATAGTCAAATACATTTGACTCTCTGTACTTAAATAAGGACTTCCAATAAAAAAATGCATTCATATGATCCTATGAGACTTTTGTAACACCTTAAATGTAATTTAATCCTTAAACTTAGTGAAAAATGACTTAGAAACATCATTTTCATAGACACACAAAAAATTATTTGTATCACCAAAGACACAGTCAAGAAAATCAAGTCATAAAACACTTTTTTATTTTAATAATGGGTTTTTGTGAACATTTATCATCCTTATATCATATTTGAAAATATATATATATATATGTTCATATATCAATATTGGTCTTTCAAACCAATTACAAAAATTCACTCTACATAGACTTCACTATGTTAGATAGACCAATTTAATAAATTTGTGCTCAAGTATAGGCATCATCAACAATTCTAAACCAAGGGGATATGAGGGATAGGTATTTAATAACTTCCCCATGAATTAGGATCCATCCCTAGTCATCTACAACTAATCCCTAATTTTAATCTCATTCTTGCCTAGTTTTCTCACTATTTTACTCATAAACCAGTTTAGTGATATGCCAACTTCCATGACTATTTTAGCACATTTTTGGTTTTAAAAAATACTCATAAAATTTTATGGGCATAAAATATAAGTCTTACACATCATACTCGATCCAATTTCATGCTTTGACCTAGTCAACTCTGCTTACTACATCAAAATTCCTAAAAATAAGGGTTTTCTTCTATCTTTTACTCACTATCAAGACAAAACAAAACAACCTAAGGAAATATTTGAAGATTATTTTACATTTAAAAAGAATAAAACTATGTTCATAGGATAATTATAAGCCATAAATGACTGAATATTTCTTATCAGGTCATTATAGGGGTTTTGAGAGGGTTTTGACTGGTTTTAATTCTTAACAATCATTCATAAAGGATTACCCATCATATTAAAAACCAATTCTAAAAATTAAATATATGGACCTTACCCAACTTTCATGAAGTGATTATGATCTCATGTAATGATTTCACATGCCAACGAGTATAATAAATCTATTCTCATGTATGTAACACCCCATTTTATGCACACAAGTAACCTTATAATAGGTTTTCATCCTTTTTATTTCAATTATTGACTTAAAAATTTATCCACGCACTTAAAATAACATATCACACATTTTTTATGTTTAAAATATATCTATGATCCTTTGAAATTAAATTTACCCCTCATTAGGCCATTATAGGTTACTTTGTACATTATGTGTTACATTGCCAATCATACTTAAACTAAGATCATGACTTGAAACCTCTTGAACTATCTTAAAATCCTAATCCAAATCTCATGTGACCTCATATCCTACTCATATACTACCAACCTTTCTCACATAGGTCTCAAATGGATCAAATCACATGCTTCCAGGCTTGTCATTTCACTAGGTCTTTCAAGTAAAGATTAAGCCTCAAAACTAGACCTTGAAACTCATGAATGATTTTATTTATCTCTATATCATTTTTATCATAGAATAGAACACTTTATCATGCCTGTACCAACCCAAATCACAAATATTTACCATACATACACCTTCTCTCAAAATTGGACCAAACTACTCAAGATACATAATACTTAGAATTTAGACACAAAAAAGCTAGCTCTTAATGATATCATTCTTCAAACATGATTATCTTAAGACAAGGATAATTTTAATAGACTTTATTATATCTTTTACATTAAAACCTTGTGCTAAGACCTTATACATAATACAAAGACTTACTAACCCATGTGCTTACCTTGTATGCTCCTCAATACTTAGAACTTGATCAATATGATTCCTTTATATCTTGAATATGATCCTAACATGTCATAAAACCTTAGAAATAATACCAGGTTACCTTCAAATTTTCTCTCAATAGAGAGACAAAAATTCTTTATCACACACCACTTCACCAAGCATGACATCATATCTAACTTTTGACATAAAAGGCATTCAACTTAACTTTGACATCAATAATAGCATAAACATTAATGACTTAATACCAACATTATGAACATACCACAAAAATATCCCCCTTTTTCATTGATTGAAAACACTCTTAATCATAACAGATCAATCTCTTTCCTTCAAGCTGGATCTTCTTCAATACTTGATCTTTAAAATAGGAACTTTATCCCCCTTTGACATTAAAGACAAAGGATCATTTTATTGGAAACTATTTGATCCTTAGACCTAAGGAAACATACCTTTTATTTAAAACAAACTCATCAATCCTTTTTGTTATAAACTTAGCATAGGCCAGGCTCACATACCTAATCTTGAGAGATGATTAGCTCCCTTTATTTTCCATTAAAATTTAAGACATTTTTAAAACTATGACTTGATTTTATCAAGTCGTCATGAAAAAATTGTATGACATGTTTCTTGTGATAATACCTATAGTAGACTTCTTGATTGAACCTTGAATTTGAAAGTCTCTTAAGACCATAAAACTCCCCTTATGATTGAGAATCCTTCATGATTATTTATAATTGGTTGAGTGTCTCCATGAATCCTAATGGAGTCACTTCTACTCTAGAGATATAAAACAACTTAAATGTAGGACTAAACCTAATTTATGATCTTCTTATGCTTGATTTATCCTTCTGGCTTAACCTCCTCAATCTCTGTTTGAGTAATATTTTGGATTCATTTATCGGTCTTGACTTCTTCATCAATAATGTAAGTAGATAGAGAAAATTATTGGAATTTTTTTGTACCTTGATTATGCTCTACCATGGCAAATATTCCAATTGAACTTGTAGTTTGGTCAAAAACCTTAGCTATCTTGGGTTTCCATTTATTGTCTTATGTTTTTTCTTGTATTCTAGAATCCTCAAATTTCTTGTTTTGTCTTGAGAACTCATGCTTATAGTATTTTGAAATATGACCAATATTATGATAATTGAAACATATTGTCCCTCTAGATTGAAACAAACCATGTCCCATACCTCTTGGTTGATGTTTCTCCTCAAGTTCTACATGCAAATTCATTCTTGAAGGGCCTTCTTAATTGCCTTACTTTGTAACCAAATTGGTTACATGAATAAAAATATCCATTTAAAGGATTAACATACCTTATGCTATTATATTTCATAATATTATTGAAATTCATTCTATCAACATCCTTTTTCTTCCATTGATCTTTGACCTTTTTGATCATATTAGTGTCTTTTTCTTGATCTCCAATGAAGCCAAGGCCTATTTTGTCATTAACAATCTTATGACTACTCAAAAGGTTGTCTAGATCATTAGTAATCTTTTTGAACCTCAAAAATGATTTGAACTTATTTGATTATTATTTCAATTAAGCTCTCGAGGAGTTCACTTTAGCTACATACCTTGCAAATTCTTCTTCTTTTGCTTCTAGGCCTGTAGTCACAATTTCATGTTGAATCTCTAATATGTTTGAATATTTCCTCTTGTTCCTTATATTTTTTGCTTAGTCTATATTCAAACAAGTTGATTTGATCTTCATAAAATTTTATAAGATATTTCATCACCCTATTCTTTTTCTTTACCATCTTCAATTCTTCTAGAGTATTCATCAACTTAATCTAAAAGTCCACCTCATTTCCTTCTTCATATAAATCACCAAAAACACCTCCAATCTATATGGATTCTTTTGGAATTGAGTAGCTTTCTTATATAGCCATGAAAATAACCTCTTTGACATTAGGACCATCACCTTCATGATCACTCTCTGAGTCACTTCTGTCGCTCTCATCATATGAGCTACAATCTTCCTTGGTGTAAAGACTCCTTTTGTTTTTGAAGAACTTGTAATTATTATCATACCTCCTAAAGTTTTTATTGATCTTATAAGATTTATAAGACCTTTTATCATCTTCATGAACTTCAACATGCTCTACATAGTCCTTTATCTTATGCTTATGAGGGCATCTATTGAAAAAGTGTCCAACTTCTCCATAATTGAAGCATTTAAAAGGTATATTACACTTATATTTACCTCAACGTACATTCAACTTTATTGCAAACATAGATATCAACTCATCATCAATAATATTAGATTCATAATTATCTTTAATTTCTTAATTTGTTAATTCTTCTCTTTTAGCTTCTTTTTTGCCTTGAATATAGCTTCCTTCTTTTTAGGTCTTCCTTTGCTTGCCCTCGTCTCATAATATGTTAGGATTCCATGAAGTCCATCCATTTCTAGCTTGTCAAGATCTTTCATTTCTTTAATAACACATACCTTAGAATCAATTTTGGTAATTAGAGACCTTAAAACCTTTTGAACAATAGTAGTCACTTTTAATTCTTCTCCTAGACCTCTTATGATTTTGACCACTTCATCAACCCTCAATAATTAAGTTGCAATGGTCTTATCTTCATTCATCTTTAGACTTTTAAATTATCTTATATGGGTCTATAACTTGGTCAATTTGACCTTGGAGTCTCCCTCATGAATATTTTTCAACTTATCCCACATTTATTTGGTAGATATATAGTACATTACCTTCATAAACTCTGCCTCTAATAGGCCACACATAATACCATCCATTACTTTTGAGTTATTATCTCTAGCCTTATTACCTATTGTATCCATAGGAAGAATAGGGGATGTAATATACCCATCTAAGAATAATTTACAAACATCATGACCTTGAGACATTAGATATTTTCTCATCATAACACTCCAAAAAGCATAATTAGATCCATTTAACAACATAGCATTGCTTGTATAAAAACCACCTTTTGCATGACTAGCCATCTTAGCTTGTTTAGAATCTCCTTTAAGTTGTAAGACCTCATTTAAAGGACCTAATATAATACTAAATATTAAAAGTATAACTATTGAGAGGGGATGATTTATTTGTATTAAAATAGTCCTCCAATTTCACTTAATATTCTTGAAACATTCATTCACTTACATACATCAATTAATGAACACATAATCATTTATGAAACCAAACAAAATAATGACATGAGATATATGTGGGAAACCCTCTATATACACTTAATATTTTCAAATTTTTATCACTTACTAAGACTTTAGATCTTGCAAGAACCCATCGAGTCTCAATCTCTCTGAGTGCACACCTTAAGGGGTGCACTGAAAAAGAGATGGGTAGACCATTGGTGCTTTATAAGATTATTTCCACTTTTTCTGCTAACTATCTACATACTTGTATCATAAATACCATTTACCCTAAGATTATTCTTATCTATTATACCCATTCCAATTATTTGTCTTGTTTTATCCTCATTATTACCTTGACCCATTTTTTCTAGTTGATTGCACTAGGTCTACTAGATTGACCACGTACATTTTTTAGCCTTTGATTACAATACAAGGTCAACTAGGTCAACCCTATACTATTTATGGATATTTTTCACTTGGAGTTTTGTTATCCCTTAGGCTGACCTAGATTGGGACTTAGTGATTCATTTCCTAAAAATATATATGATCGACTGGGTTGACCCTGTATAATCAACATATTTATAAGGATTTAGGGCAAGATCCTCTTATATATACAAGTTCATTTCCAACAATTTGATAATATAAAAGTGAAGAATAATAAGTGAAAATGAACATCTACTTATTGAATAAATCTTGGGGTTCCATAATTTATTTAGAGATATAGATATTGTCTTATGGAGAAGTATTTTGGATGCATAGATAGGTTGTATAGCTTAGAGATGATTTGGATTTTCTATGCTTACATACCAAAACAATCTCTTGTGAAGCACCATGGCCAAGGGAGAGATTTACGCTTAGTGGTTTCATCTTCAAGGTATGTACTCTTAGCTTTATTTCTCCTTTATAAGAGTAAATGGATAATGTAGTTGTGCTTTTCTCCCATGCATTAGGATGTTGTATACATTGATGTGAGTATATGTATTATATGTATGTATGTATGTATTTTTGTGTCACAAGATTTGATTTTCAATAGATTAGATTTACTTTCTTGTTTATTAGAATAGAGTGAATATCAAAACCTATGAATATTTTAGGGTTGTTGTGTGATTGTGTTAGACTATAGGATTTGGAACCCTTACTAGCATGGTGTATTATGAAAAATGATCCCATAATCAGGTTTATTGGATCCCCATATTGTTCATGTTCTTGATTAACAAATGTATTCTCAATCAGAAGTGTAGGTATGCTCTATGTTCTCTGAGTCATGATTGATTTATGCACATGATGAATTTCTAATTACATACATTCTAGTGAACCTAAAATTAGCTAACCCTTAAAATATTTTTTCAATTTATTTAATTCATTTTCATCATTATTTTTATCATATATTTTCTATACTAGGTTGAGTGCATCGACCCAACTCTAATTTTTATGCACAAGTTTTTAAGTATAGGCTACTAGATCAACCCTATTAACCTAGTATAGGTTTTTATCTTTTTAGAATTATATTCTAAACTATTAGGTTGACCCAATCAACCTTGTACTCTTTTAGACATTAGGTTTAGCATACTAGGTCAACATAGTCGATCCTATACATTCCAAACACTCATCAATAGGTTTTTGCAAAGCTTGATTAACCTAGTCAACCTAGTTAGAAAAATTTACAAGAATTTATCAATGTTTTTGAACAAAATATTATTTATCTACATCTTTAATCCATCAAGTTTCATTTTTATCTCTCTATCTCTTTCTCTACAATCTTTCCTTTTACAATTTGTAGTCTTTAAAACTTACCCTGCATAGTCAACTAGATCGACCCTATTAACCTAGTTCTATGTTTTGTATGCTATTTGGATAACTGGGTCAACTCTGTCAACTCAAATCATTTTTAAACCTTGTTTCTATAATAAAGGATTAACTATTTTGACCCTATTCTATATTATGTATATACATGGTTGACTATATCAACATTATACCTTATTTCAAAGTTGGAACTAACCTTATATGCTAGTAATTATCTCACATTTTCTTTTTTTGTTGCTTGTATACTTAAAAATATCACATAAATTAATTAAGTGGTTTTAAATTAATCATTTAGTTTCACTATTTTTTATTTTATGCACACATGACCAAGTCACAAAATCTAAACAAGCATTTTAACATCTATCTACCCAAACCAACCTACTTTGATTTTATCAGCAAGGAGGGAGCTAACTTGATGTTCTATCAAGTATAAATCATGGTTAATGGTATATTATAGATAAGCACCCAACACATTTATCACTATGATTTGTGAAGTGAGGTGGCAAGCCACAATATAAATCTTATATCATTACCACTACAAATCCCTTTCAATCCAAACTACCTGAAACCATCCTTAAATGGCATTCTAGTTCCTTGCTTATAACTAACATCCCATCACATTTAAAATCATATACTAATAATCTTTTAAACATTCAAGTTTACAAATTAGTTATCTCTTTTACTTTCAAAGTTGATTTCTTGCTCTTTGCTCAATTGTATTTTGTTTGGTAAAAATTGCATTAGCCAATGTTAGTATAATTTTTTGTGTTATTTGCCTCAATTAGGTTAGCCAATTTTAATCCAATTGACTATTTTTTCCCTTCCATTATTTCTTTTCAAATTACTTACAAAAATTTATCTTGTTTTAGTTCACAATCTTTTATAGGCTTCTTAATTTTCCCTATCTACTATACTAGATTGACCTAATTGACCCTTATATTTTTCTATCCTCTATTCACTATATTAGATCAACCCAATTGAACCTATACTATTTATAGACCCTATTTTTTGTTAGGTCAACCCAATCAACCCTATACTATTTATATCATTTCTTGATTCTTTTTTTTCTCATCTCTCTTTCTTTCCCTTCATCATGGACTTTTTGCTTGATGATAATACTTAGTTCCAATCAATAGACATGATGAATTTTACCAACCCTTATAGGGTCTCCCATAGATAGAGTAGGACTCTTCTCTTGTATGATATTAATGTTCATATTTCCACTCACATAACGAACTATGGGACCCCTCCTAATACCTCATCATAGCATATTCATCTATTCTCATTAGAAGACCAACCTAAATTAGATTATACCCCTGAAATGCTCTTCTTTATCTTTGTATTTCTTTAAAATTAAGGAAAATATCCTTATATTATTTATAATATTATGATTAGTGTTTAATCTAAAGAGTTTCATTCACATACTCCTACATCCTCAACTAGATTTGGGGTTACACTTTCTTTTATTCTTAGCCTCTTCCTTTGATTATGACCCCTTATCATAACATGAACTCTTATTCTCTACTTCTTCTACATCCAAGCCTAGTATGTCCACTAACATGGCAAGTTCTACATCTAGTGGGCCCCTCATAAGATCCACTATCCTTAATCCTTCCACTAGTGCTTCATTTACTACCCAAAGTAATCATGATACTAGTACTTCTTCTTAACCATTCACTAGTCCATCTTTTGCTTCAAAAATAAATTTTTCCACTAGTGCCTCACATTCTCATAATTATTCTTAAGCTCCTAACAACACCAATAGTGGTACCCAAGCCACTAATACTACCTCTAATGCTTCTAATAATGATAATCAAACACATCAACTATTGTTAAAAACACTCAATCAAATGAATACCTTTCAAGCTCATAACACAAATCAAATTATGAGAATGCAAAACTACCTTATCCATCTTCAAACTCATCCTCAACCAATGGCTTGGGGAACACATAACAAAAATGTTCGCCCTCCTCCTCTTTGATATTCTTAAGGTAATCTCATTCCTCAACCTGCTTTGATCAATAAAACCATTCAACATCTCCAAAATGAACCTCTCACTACTAAAATTTATAAAATTGATATAGGATGTATCACACCTACAATTTCTTATAATGGATCAACCAATCCCACCCTTCATATTAAAACATTTGTAAATATTTATAAGGATTGGGTCAAATTAAACACCTTTGCCTCTACCAAGCTCTTAGCCAAAATTATCATAGGTGATACCTTGGATTGGTAAAACTAACTTAGAACTCATTCCATTACTAGTTTGGAAGATTTAGTTAATTTTTTAGTTTAATAATTTCAAACTAGTGATCTTCTTGAAAACACTTTGACCCACTTCATAAATTATAAATAATTTGAAAATAAAACTACTCAAGCCTTTGTTAAAAGGTGGAAAACTTTGTCAAACAAATGTGAACATAACATGGCTGATGATAATCTTTTCCATCTCTTTACCAATGCCCTTTTTCCTAAATTTCAATATCAGGTCCACTCTCTCTCTCCATGTACATTATAAGAGGCTATTAACCAAGCTAAATGACAAGATTTTCTTATGGATCAATTCAAGCCACCCCAACCTTCTGTGGGTCCTCATATCTTACTTAAGAATAAAAATCACAATGTTACCAATGATGGTGTTATAGATTCTTATGACTCCATTCATAATGTTCAAGCTATCATTCCTACCCCTTCGTTGGAACCAATTCCTTTTTCTCAATAATATACCAATCCTCACTTATCTTCACCAAACAACATTAATGTGCATAAACCTCTATCCTTATTTGAATTGCTTAAGCATCTACCTAGGCCTCTTCGACAAGAACTTGACCTTACCCATCCTATGAAATCTTATTATGATCCTAAAATTTTTTATTGGCTTCATGCTATTTAGGTTCATTCTCATGATACATATAGATAACTTTGTTATTTAGCTATGGACTTTCTTCTGGGTCCTAATTTTGGTCACAATTTTATCATTTGAAAGCGTCAATAATATTATGAAATTACTTTTAGGGATTATAAATCACATGATAAATCTCAAACCTTGAACCAAGCTAATGCTCATTTGTTTATTTACAAAGACCAATAATGTAAAAAGTCTCATTGAACCCACTTCTAAAGAGAATGTGGTTAACATGACTAATATGTAAAGGGTGGTTGCTTTTATAAATTCCCAGCCTATCTACACTCCATCTCAAACATATCATGTTATCCAAGATTCTTCCTAAACTCATTTAAATTAGTTGGGGCAAGATGACCTTATTATTTTTAATGATCCAATTTCTGATTCTCCCTTGGATAACACTTCCTTTTCTGTTTTTACCACTCTTTTGTCATCTTATAACACTAATCATATTCAAATTTATACTAATACTTATTCTACCATTTCTCAAAATCAACTTGAATGAACTACATCATCATAACATGATTTGCAGGCTTGTTTCAAGCCTTCTTCTTACCAACATAAATTCCAATGCACTTTGGCTCCTCCTTCCAAGGACCTCTTTAATCATTATGTACCTATATCTAATAACCTTATTATGGGTTATAATAAGTGGGATCCCATCATGTAATTCACTAATCTCCCATCCTAAATTTTATTTCTTGAGCTTATGAGGACCTTTCCATGTCATAAAAATCATTTTATGAAACCATTATTTGAAATGAACATCCCTCACCCTCCCCTAGAAAGATGGGAGGTAGCCTTATCTAGATCTAAGGATTATATATTAAAATAATGTGAAGAGATGTCTATCAACATTGATGAAACTATGCAGACTTCTCTTTCCTTAAAATTTCCTATAGCTTTATGATTCCTAATGAGATTTTTCTTTATACAAATGATCCTCCCTTATTTATTAGTTTCCAAATAGGTGATATCTAGGTTAAGTGTGCATTGATTAACTAGGGTTATGGAACCTACATTACCTCTCCTAAATTCAATAAGACCCTTAGATATTGGAAATATAAATTCAAGTCTACATGCAGCACCTACCAAAGGTATGATAGAAGGAAAATGCCTCCTCTAGGTTATGTGTGTCTTCCCATTATTGTCCCAAATGTCACCATTTACATGAAGGTGATGATATTTAACTTTCCCCTTTCTTATAACATCTTGCTTTGTAGGTCATAGACTCACTATATGAGATCCATTACTTCCTCCACTTACCAATGGATTAAATTCCCTCATAATGGAGCCCTTTATAAGATTCAAGGTTATATTAACCCTTGAAATTTCAAATAACTCCAATACCATGGTGTCTTTAAGATTCTTACTATTGAACCTTTTCCCAACATTCTATTTCATGAGTCTCAGTGTCTTAATTTTCCCATTAATTTAAATCAAGGTTATAATAGGCATCCTAAACTCATCAAAACCATTCCCCTAACCTCTTAGATTCTGATGATGATGAGCTCAATGAGATTAACCTAAAGATTAAAAAATTTGATCTCTCACCTCACCTCATCTCACAACTTCCTACTTCCTTGTAGCCTAATTCTCACAAGCCTCCTTGGGATGATATTCATGTAGTCTTTACCAAGACTTGGCATTATATTCATCACACATCCTCAGATGACAAGGTTATCTCTACTTGTGTTATTGATCTTCACATTCCAAATTATGATGATGGTTATTCCTTGGATTATCCATTCTTAGGTAGTCTTGTACAGGACCATGATGATGAGTTTATCCATTATCATTCTTATTTACTTGAGTCTTTGCATGTATCTTCCTATCTTATTTAATTTATAGTCACTAATTTTAGTATTTTTCCTCTTTATCATAGTGTAGAGATGGTGCCAACACCTTCATTTTCTAAGGAGACCCATAGGGGTATGCTCACGGATCATACTATGATCAAGCCTTACCATTTTATTAGGTACCCTAGTCATCATAGTTGGTTTACTCCTGAGATTAGTGTGACCCTTGTTAGACCTTCTATACTTCCCAAATTTCTCTTAATAGAGAGTTTATTGGATCCCATTATTGATTTTAATATATTTAAACCCATTCTTTCTCCTATTATAGTTGAGTCTATTCCCACTCTTGCTCTTGCTAAGCCTACCCCTACTTCTCATCCTATTGCTCCTTCCATTGAGCCTAGTTCCATTCATCATCCATCTCCACCTTCCCTTGGTGATGGTTTTCCTCCCTTACCTTAGATGTCTCAATTTCCTAAAAAATGGGATGATGAGTCTTTTCTATCTTCTTTCACTCCTATTACACCTCCTTATGTAAGTGCTTCTCCTAGAACCACTCACAAACGTATATGTTTCTTCCATAGGAAAGATAATCATTCTTATACCCATTGTCACAAGTTGTGATAGTATATTGATACTTTGTGTCCTTCCTCTCCTTCCTTAGACAAATCCATGCCTCACCCAAAGGTTCTAACTAAATATATACTTAAGTATGGTGAGTTGTATTGTTTATAGCACCAATGTGGCACCCATCACATTGATCATTATCACATCATTCAAAAACACCTTAAGGATCACCTTATAAATATTATTGGACCTTATTTTGTTCTTCACATAGGTCATCTCCATAATAAATATTTTCATTCTTCTCATGTGGCTCCATCCCCTCTTATGTTTCTTTCATCACCTTTTGTGCCTCCACCCATGATTCCTTCACCTATGGACCTTACCTCACCCATGGATCATTCTCTACCCATGATTCTTACATATCATATAAAGAAAACTCTTGTGAATTCTCTTAATCATTCCCTAACTTATTTCCCTCCTCATCATGATCCATCAAATATTCCTACTTTTTTAGTTGAGGAGATTAGAATAGGACTCTTTTCCTAGTTTTCATTGAAGATTGACGAGACATTAAAAATAGTTCATATCCAGCTTCATAGAGATTTATATGATGTCTTGGATAATGTGTGTGGGTATATTAATTATTACTTGTGATCACAAGCATGGTGCCTTTACATTTACATTTTTATTGGACATGTGCTTAAATTTTATTTTTATCTATCTGTCATATCATATCATGTTGTGTCAAATTCATATTTTTATTATATAATGATTTTACCTTTTGTAATATGTCTTTATTATGTTATAATTTATATTTTCATATGATTTTATTTCTTTATCATTTTTTTATTTTTATTTCTTTAGTTTTTCTCAAAACTCCCTTCTTTCCTCCATAATTGTTTGTTTTCTTATCTTTATTTTTCATAGTTATTTTTCATTATGACTTGGTTACTCCAACCTTGTTCCCCTTCATCATGTTTTATATTATCATGTGATTATTTATCAAATAATTTATCTCATTATAATTTCCTTTAAATAATCCACCTTTGGATATCCTTTTTCCCTTCTTCCTTTTTCACAAACTAAGCACGTACATGATTGAGACTTAAAATCACATGCTAGTTTACTGTTAAGCCTAAGTCTCCTAGTCAATATTTATCTTTGGTTACTTCATTTCCTTTAGCCTTATATTAAATATAATTTGGTTGTATCACTACATCTCTCATGATTGGTTATTCCAAATCCATATAGAAGAGGAATCTTAAAAATCCATACAAAGTTAAAAGCCAAAACATTTTACAAAAGGAAATGATATAAAGGCAAAAATATTCTTAAAAGTCAAATCACACTAAAAGATGTGATTCAAATCACATCTCCTTATTTTATTCAAATCTCAAATTCAAAAATTAGCCTCATGATAGATATGAGGTCTTTTGGGGTTTGATAGACCAGTAGATTAGAAAAAGAGAATAAAAAAATATTTTAGTGCTACCTACTTTCTCGCATAAGTACCCAATATTTATAGTAGATCAATGGCTCTGTAAGGGGTCCTGAGTAACAAGGAAGACATCATGGGAAGGTAGGTCCATTTTACCTTTTCATGTACCAATATACCTTCATGAGTTTATCTTAGTAGCACACTTATATGCCTATAAATATTTGTGTCTATAGTAAATAGGTTTCCTTTGTACATTGATGGTCACTAGTCATTTGGTGTCTTCTCATGTCCTTATTATGCCTCTTGTCTCCTAAGTTCTTCTCATAATATGCCTAAGTCTTTATTTTTACACTCCCTTTTTCATTCCATATATCCCTCATATTTATTCTTGAGAAATATTGTTTTGTCTATTAATCACTCCCCTTGGGATTCCATTTGTGAGTTGCATTATAAGACCATGGATAAGACCCAACCATCCTCACAAATTACCACATTTTGCCTTCCTATTATCCACATCCTTTATTTACCCAATTTTCACATTTACTCCACCTCATTGGTATTATCTTTATGAGTTTTAGTGTAATACCATCGATAAGACCTAACATTCCTCACAAATTTTTCCACGAATGTAAGTCACAAACAAAATTACATGTGTCAAATATGAGATAAGATGTGATTGATTATGATGTTACAAATCAATAGCCTACTTCCCATCTTGATTTAGTGTTTTTTATGCTTACTTAATTTCTATTTCACTTTTATCTTCTTATTTTCTGAGTGCATGTAAGAATCCAATCCTAGCTTGAATTAGTGTGATAAATTTAAGACTAATTGACAATTTTGTTTTTATATTATACTTCATATCATGATTTATTATAATTGATTGACTTAATTTTTTTTTTAATACCATTGGTGCCCTTTTACATACTTTCCACTTTATTACATTGTTTTCATACTTCCCAACATGATTTAGTATGATTTTACTTGTTTTAATTTGGTGTAAAAATATTTCACTTTGGTTTATAAACAATTACCTTTTTTACCATCATATTTTACCACCCCTTGGTTTTTCATACTTATTCATTTTCTTGTTATTACACACTTCTTAACATGAAAAAGTGTGTAGTACCTTTTTGATTGATTATATTTTACCAAGTCCTTTTTGTCTATTTATTTTTACCCATGCATGTGTTATACATAATGCTAGAAAAGAAACCACTTCTCATATATATCCTATAGCATATATAAAAACTAGATACATGTGCTAGAAATTAATATATCCAAAACATCCACAATCACAACCATGATAAAAAAATATATACAATCAACATCAATATGCCAAAATGATACATGATATATATATATATATATATATATATATATATATATATATATATATATATATATATATATATATATATATATATATATATATATATATATATATATATATATATATATATATATATATATATATATATATATATATATATATATATATATATATATCATGAGTTTTTATAAAAAAAGTAACCATATATATAATGCTCTAGCTCTATGGTTGGGCTCTATCCTATCTATCTTGTGGCCTAACCACACTACCTATCAATGCCTCACTCTGATTCCTTTACATAGTATACTATAAAGAGGCCATCTCATATCATAGTCCCTCTACATGTCCCTATAGGTGCACTTCCTATGCCTGTGTCTACATTAAATAGGCTAGGGTCATTATATGTGCTTGTGTCATCTATGTCACTATATCCAAACATGTAGCTCTCTCCTCTACCAAGGCCTTCTATGCTCATATCCTACCTACACCCATATCTATTAATATATACATCCTCTCTCTCTTTATGCTCATATCTACCTTACTACCTCTCCAGATAATCTAAACCAACTTGCCTAAGCTAAGGTAGATGGTACACTAGGGTCCTCTAATGTAGTAAGGTCATACAACTAGAGAGTCTCATCTAGGATGTTATGGAGTGATCCCCTCATAACGAATGCCCATCTCTCCTCCTCGTCCTTATCCATGCCTACAAAATCACACTCAAATAGATATAAGATCATTATTATATCTCACAATATTTATTTATCTCTAATATCTATTTTAAAATAAAAACTTAAGCAATAATTTAATCATATTTATTACCTTTTTGTGTCTCAGTCACTATAGTCTCACCATATATGTGACTACCTAGCATAGTCTTTCCATCTACATGACCTCCTAACACTTCCTTTATAAGTCACCTCCTTAGTAAAAATCTAGTTGTCATGTATCATGTCCACCTCAACCTACTATTTAGTGGCCTCTTTATCATCCAACTATCCTTTAGCTCACCTATTGGGTTATCAGGGATGGTGATAGTCTCCACTCTCTCCTACTACTCTTACCTCCATTAACATCATGTCTTTGGTGGTCATCACTCATTTCATTGTGAAGCTAGTGGTGTCATCTCTAGTTCCACTACCTCTACACCCCTCTCCTCCTACTCTATTCCCTATGATACTTACCCAATCCATGGTTTCTCATAATGTGGTTTCAGTATCAACCTCATCAATGGTGGCCCTAGTCCCCTCTTCCACTATGTCTCTCTCACATGTTGAGCCCAATACTCATGCATTAATATTAATGTTACTAGATTAGGTAAGCCCATCTATCCTAGTACCCATACCATCAAATATGGTTTTATCCACTAGGTGTAGTGTCTGAACACATTTCTCCTCATTGTAGCTAGTGTAATTATGTCTTAGCTTGGCCATATAGTTAATATGTGCCCATATGGTTTTTACACTATGTCTACACATCTCACCATCTGTAGTACTATCACATGGGGCATGGTTCATACTAATTGGTCATCTTTCCATCTCTACACTTAAGGTGACCTATCATCAACCTCATGGGAAAACCCATCCATTTGATACACAAGAAACCTCTCATATATCTAAGCTATTAGTAATATGATTATTCCTATCAACTTATACCCTCGAACCATCACCTCATACATATCATGTACAAGTCGAACCAAGATGATATAATCGAGATCATATAATACTCCCTCCTTTAGGATCATCTTGCTCAAGGCTACCATGAATAGTAATACCTTTCCATCTAACTTATGACATATCACTCACTATGTCATAATCCCTATCATATATTTCTAGATATCTAGAACCTATGATGTATATATGTCAAACATGTTAAATCTCTTACCCATCAATATCATCTTTGAACCTGTAGCCCACATAACTAAGGCTCTTCTCTCCTCTATGTTATCTAGTATACCTATAGTCACCAATACTCCTATCAGTAGCCCTAGGATGTCATGTACATCCTTTAGAGTGATATTTACCTCTAAAACATCCCCATCCACCTCCCATTTGAAGGTGTTAGTCATTCGTAGCATCCCAAGAACAAGACTAACAAATCAACACTTAGTGGAATCCTACATATATTAGCTATCCCTCCTAGGCCTACAAATACTAGTGTAGCTCTATCTCCAATTATTATACACTCTAATAAATATGGTGTCTATGATGCATTTATTAATTACTAGAATATGGGTAGTTCCTGCAATCAGGAAACAACAAAATTTGTATTAGATCCTTTATGTTATATATAATCATAATACATTATTTTTACAATTTCAATAAGAAAAGCCTAAATTTCTTTAATTCATTAATTTTTACCTATTTTTAGCCTACTTAATCCTTTTTGCCCTTATTTGGTCATTTCGGGCCATTCTATTCCTCTTTTAACCATTTAAACATATTTACGTACCATTATGGTTTAATGGTCAACCTAGTCTGACCAAAATTTCTTTATTTTTAACCTAATTAACTTAAAAATCTAAGTCAACCCTCTTCCTTTCCCCTCCCTAGTATTGTGTTTTCATTCTAGACTTTTTAGATCAGTTGGTAAAACTATACTAGGTCAGCAATCTACAAAACATATAGGGTTAACACATACCTACTAGGTCTGTAGTGTGTATTTTCTCATTTTTAGCCTAACGGGTTGACTAGGTTGACCCAATTGTTTTTCCCTTCTAACCCCTTAAATTTTCCTAAAAAATATACTTCTATCAGTTTTCTCCCTAATTCTTTCAAACCCATTTCTTTTCTTAGTTTTTATCCTACCTATAGAATCTAATTTGGCTTCATTCTAACATCTAAAAATGCTAAAAAATATTTTTTTATAAAAATACACTTAATTCATTAAAATACTCCAAAATTTGCTTAAGATTCATAGTTGCATACATGTAGTGCACCTGTCGTTGCTCCTAGAGATCCCCCTTATCTAGCTTGTCATCTCCTCACCATCCTAGCTACCCGGGTCTCCAAATCTCTTTTTCTCTCCTTCACAAGTCAAAATAACCAAATGACTTATCTTTCCCCTATTTAAAAACACTTTTTCAAAATTCAAATCTTTTAATTATTTTATAGTTAGTTTGATATTTTATCTATATATTTGTTTCTACTCATCCATTTTTCAAATTATAAAATGCATTAGATTCATGATGACGTAGAAAATATTTTCCACTATCATATGCCTATATTCTAAACATTTTGATTTTTGGCTATTTTTTGTACTAACTTCTACAAGTTCACCTAGCACTCTTCACATTGGACACCTTCACATATCTTGTTGTCTATTTATTTATCTATAGAACTAAGGTAAGTAAAGGTATGTGTTTTTCAATTTTATCCTTTCATTTATCTTATTTGTTGCTTATTATACTTAGCATTAGCATTGTGTTTTATCATGTTCTATCCCAAAACACCATCTTGTGTTACACTTATGTGACATGTGATGAGATTCTAGTGGTTCATATGTATACACATAATATTTTCAATAATTTATCATTTATTGAGACTTTTTATCTTGTAGAAACCCATCGATTCTCAATCTCTTTAAGTGCATGCCTTAAGGGGTGTACCAAGAAAGGGGTGGGTAAACCATTAGTGCTTCCTAAGATTATTTTCCATTTTTCTACTTGACATATATACATTTTTATCCTAAAAATCATTTACCCTAAGCTTATTCTTCTTTGTTGTACCCATTCTAGTCATTTGTCTTGATTTATCCTCCTTGCTCTTGCCTTAACCCCCTTTCACTACTTAATTGTACTAGGTAAATTGGGTCAACCTTATATAGTTTTTAACCTTTGATTACTATACAAGATAAACTAGGTTGACCCTATACTATTTATTGATATTTTTCACTTAGATTTTTGTTATCCCTTAGGCTGACCTAGCGTAGGACTTGGTGATTCATCTCATAAAAACATACAAGGTTGATTGGGTCAACCCTATACAGCCAACATATTCAAAATTATTTATGGAAAGATCCACCTATATATACAAGTTCATTTCCAACAATTTTAGAATAGATAAGTGAATAAGAATAAGTGTGAATGAACCTATGCTTATTGACCATTTTACTCGAGGAATAAAGCTTAGGGTTCCATAATTTCTTTGGAGATATGTATATTATCTTGTGGAAAAGTCTTTTGGATACATAGATAGGTTGTGTATCCTAGGTATGATTTGTCTTTGTTATCCTTACATACCACAAAAATCTCTTACAAATCACCTTGGCCAAGGAAGAGATTGAGGCTCGATAGGTTTATCTTCAAGGTAAGTATTCCTAACTTTATTTCTCTTTCATAAGAGTAGATAGATAATGTAGTTGTGATTCTCACCCATTCATTATTATTACATATACATTGAAATTATTATATGTCTTATATTCATTTTTAGTTTGTTTTGTTTTGTTTCTAGCCCTCACTTTATACCACAAGATTTGGTGTGCACTAGATTAGATTTATTTTCTTATTTATTAGAATAGAGAGAATATCAAAACCTAGGACTCTTTTAGGGTTATTGCATGATTATGTTAGACTTTAGGCTTTATAACCCTTAATATCATGGTGTATTATGATAAGTGATCCCTTTATCAGTTCTAGATAATCCCTATATTGGTCATGCTCTTGCTTAACAAATGTATTCCCAATCAGAATATAAGTATGCTCTATCTTCTCTGAGCTAGGACTAATTTATAGACATGATGCATTTTTTTATTACATATACCTTATATGGAAATAAATACAACTTATCCACAACTTTTACTATTATCATATAAGTAGTGAATCAACCTTTTAGTGAGGCACCAACCCCTCACTTAGTCAAGAACCAACTCAACTAGTGCATTTAGTAAGCTTTAACATGCAAGGAAGTTCCAACACCATGGGAAACTAAGAACCAACTCAGCTACCTTGAATTTATAATCACCCTTGGGGAAATATTTATTATTTAATTAATAATTACCTCCTTCGTTTTCTCTTCTCATAGTTCTTTCTCACTGAAATAGACTATTAAGCCTTCTCATTCAATTACCCTGTCCTTAGTAGAATTAGGTCAAATAACCTTTCTCAACACCTATAACAACATAGTTAGATAATCATGGCATGTTTATCTCATATTTTTTATAATCTTAAATCCCTTATCCTATTCTCCAAAACTATATATCCTTCACTTAATAGCTCAATAATCTAACTTGTCAAAATAGGCTTATTAGGCCTTGACTTTATACTTAATTCTTTCTCATACCCATATTAATCAGCCAAGGACCTCACAATACTTGGATTATGATTTAAATATATCACTACACATGTTTCACAAGTTAAACAAACATTTTATAGGTTGGTCATTACCTTTAAGGGCTAAAACCACCATTAGGCCTAATAGAGACCTAATCAATTAGGCCTTCTCAAGGAACACATTTCACTTAGACCTTCTTTGAACACTTTAAACCTTCACCAAAAAATGAAAAACTTCATATTTCACTTGAATATACCCCTCCTTATCTCTCCTTATGATTGAAATACCATTTGAATCTTTTCACTCCTTGAACCATCTAATTATGTCTACTCATCATTAGGCCTTCTCACTCCCAGAAAGTTTGTCCTAGAAATTTAAACCGTATACATAACTTTGACACATAACCTATTTTCCATTTTGGAGAAAATGATAAGCTCATACTTGGTTTAAATAGATGAATAGGGTCCCAAAAGTTGAATGTATCAGGTAGTTTAGAAGTAGGCTCAAAATTACAAGTGGAAGGATCCAAGCAAGTTTTCGTGAAGCTAAATAGTTGCAGGAATAGGTGAAAAAAAGCCCAAGTTTACACTTTTAAAATTTTAGCCAAGTGTAGCATTCAAAATTCCTTCATAATAAGTGATCCACATGAATCCCACAATAAAATTACAAGGCTTAATTCTTTTGAGAGTTTTGTCCCACTTCATTTGACTAAGTGTTGCAATTCTTCCGAGAGGAATTATTTTGGGAAATTTATTTTGGGAATTTTTGGCTTACTATTGGGAATTATTTTAGATATTTTATCCAAAATAATTTACTTGAAGGGTCATTTATTCAAAGAGGTTCCTTTTTATAAGTTTTGAAGGGTATATTTTAGAGAATAGTCCAAAATAATTTTCCCAAAGAATCATTCTTTGACAAAGTGTCCTCTACAAAAAACCTGAAGGATATCTTCTTCAATAAAAATGTCCCAAACACTTTTACCAAAAGGTATTTTCTTATGAAAGTATCCCAAACACTTTTTTCAAAGGATATTTCTATAGGAAATTGTCCCAAAGCATAATTTCTAAAGTGTAAGTCTTCAACAAGGTGGACCAATCACAAAATCTTGAAGTGTATTTTCCTTGGGAAAGCATCCTATGTAATTTCCTCGAATGGTCTTTTTCTTTTGGGAAAGTGACCAAAGATAAAATATTAAAGGGCACTTTTCAAGGTTCCAAGGGGAATTTTCAAAAGGAAAAGGGATATTTCAAAAGGGTTGAGGGGAAATTCTAAGGACATAATTCCTTTGGGAAAATTATCTAAAATAATTTTCTTGAAGGCAGATTTCTTTCAGGCTTTTTATCTAAGATAGAAACCCCAAAGACATTATTCTTTCAAACATTTTGTCTATGATAAATTATAAAAGGCAAAGGTAGACTTTTATTTTAGGTAATTATCCCATGACAATTCCCTTGAACATTTTTTTGATGCAAAGAAGGCTCAAGTAAATTACTTCAGAGGAAGTGGCTGAGGCACAAAGCCTAAAAACTATGTAGCAAAAGGTCTGAAGGAAATAGCCCATGGGATTTATGATCTAGATAATTGTGTAAACATCATTTTTAGGTTGTAATAAATGGTTATTTCATTTCAAAAAGAAAGCCCTGGATGGCCCCATAAACATCGAATTTAAGCCCCTATAAATAGCTATTTGGATTTGAAAATCCAAGGACATTCATGTAGTCATCAAGTTTAGGCCTCAATAAATAGTTTTTTGCATTCAAAAATCATCAAAGAGGGTCCTCAACTAAGCATAGGCCTGACAAGTGTCTAAATGTTAGGTGCACAGAGCAATTCTAGTAGTGAGTGGTTAAAGAGAGGATAATGAACCTAGATCATATCAATAGTGCATGTTAAATCATGCATTCAAGATAAATGGTACACAAGTAAGTTAAAGAATCAACAAACCCTGAGTGAAGAGCCATGATCAAAAATTGGTACAAGCATGTGAGTCCTAGAAAAAGATCTACAACTCATGTTCATTCACATCAGATAGATCAATTGGGTGAGATGAGTCGAGGGATCAATGATTTGAGTTATTTCTTGATGACCAATCAAATGAAGATAAGCCTAAATGACTTGGATGATAGTCAAAGGGTTAGTTATTAACCAAGGAAAGTAATTATGAATAGAGCCAAGCTTGATCACAATCCATTTCAAACTAGGAGTGGATATTTCTAGATCATATGATGCCATTAAGAACCTATGGAAGTAGACAAGTAGACTTGAACTGATTTGTCACCAAAGCTAGTTACATGAAAATCACCTTCTCCCACTTTGGCATGCATTAAAAAACTAGTCATGAGTGGTTTCACATCAGGATAAAGTGAAAATGACTTGATCCCACCATTGCATCCACCATGGAGAATTACAGAGAGGATATTATAATGATGTAATGGACTAGAGTGACCTATATCAATCAAGAAGGGTTTGAGTTAGCTTGATTTGCAGAGGTAGGTTGTAGCAACTTTTCAAATTCTTTTTAATTATTTTGTGTAGAGAGGATTACAAAGCATGTTAGTTAATCATTAGTCCATAAATAATAAAACAAGCATAAAAAATTAACTAACCAAGCCTATCTATTCATATGGGAGTTATAAAGGATATCAAGAAACAAATTAAAGAAAGTAACACCATATTACCTTACCAAATGGATTCACCATATCCATGTGGCTCAAAAACGTGTTTTCCCTTGATCAAGCATCCTTGTCTTTGTTAACAATGGTGGTAAGCTCCTCCAATGCCTCAAGAACACTCCATAGAACCTAGGCTCTTGATTTTAAATCACTAAACTAGCCTTTCAATGAAGCTTTGTAGAAATAATTTAGAATTATAACTTTGCAATATTCAAGCTTTGAAGATATTTGAGCATAATAACCTTGCACCAAAATAGCTTAAAATTCATATCCATGGCCTTTCTATTTATAGATTTTTGAGATTAGACAGGATCAACCATGACCATCCATCTCAAGATTGAGATGTGTAGCCATGGATAATCTTAATATTTGGAATTAAATCCATAATTATCTTCATCATGACCTTGGAAGAAGGGGAATTGAAGAGGCATGGGAGGCATTAACTAGGCATGGGTGACCCATAATCTTGATATTTGTGGCATTTATGGCATAGGTATGCCTTCCCAATAAATTATGTCACCAAATGATGCAATTAATAGGAATCAATTTTCAAAAATAAATATTCAACAAATCACATGGAAAATCCACTTAATCTCTTGATTTTTATTAATTAGCCTTAAACAAGGTTAATCAACATTTGTGTAATTATTTAAAAATTGGTCCTCAATTAATAAAAATGGTCAAAAAGTCATATTACTATTTCATAATTTGACTGGAGGGGAATTAGAAGGTGATATTATATGCATTGGAACCATATTCCCATTGAGGATGTTTCCAATAGGAAATAATAAAGGTACATGATATGTACCAATGGATTATAAGAAAGGAGTGATCCAGACCACTAAATGGTGAAATTATTATTTTGACTTCAAATGATCTGATCAAAGTTAGCTGGCCCATAAAATGCATTGCCATATTTAGGGATACCTTGACCTAAAATGGAACTTGTAAGTGACAAGTTCAAACCATATAGGGTGGTTTATGGATTTTGACCTAAAATGTGCATTTGAGTGTAATTCGAGTAAGATTGACAATTTCAACATAAATGGTGTTAGGAATTGGATGTCTATATTTTTCCCATATTTGAGAAGGCATAGCAAGACATTCATTTAAATCAACATCTTTTCAAAGAAAAGAGTTTTCAAGAAGAAATTAGAACAGACACATGATGCCCCCTCGAGAGGACAAACTAGGATGAAAGAGAAGGATGGACTCTTGAAAAGAGAGAGGAAGTGAGAGATTAACCCATGGAATATATCACATCTAAATAAGATAATTATTTCACACATGATTACCATCAATGATTAAAATATAATTAGAGGTATAATAGGCCCTAGAGATGGGGGAATGGGAAAGATACAATCCATAAATGTAAAGGACACACTATAAATGTACCCAATTTAAGAGTACAAGTTGCACGCTTACGACATTGATCAATCCTAAGATAAGTTGCACACTAAAATATTACCATCATGGGATTTTAATGTGGAGAGCTTGGAAATAGAGGAAAAGGGAGAATGTTCTACTTCAAGAAGGGAAGCACCACTAGAATGAGGTATCCAAAGAGAATATAATAATAAGTACTCCAGTAGAGCAGATTTGATTGTGATAAAATAGTTTTACCCCAGTAGGGAAATTTTGACCATTGATAAATAATATATAATGATTTTCCCCTATAGATCTGATTTGATTCAGACATGGTTTAGATGTTGTGCCCCAACATGGGTAATTTGTAAGCAAAATAGCTCAAGGATATAATTGAAAAGATAGGTTAAAGTGAGTGGGTACAAATATATGTGATGGTGTAATGGCTCAAAAAGAAATATAAAACCAAGCATGTGAGAATGCACAAAGTGATGAGAGAGATTAAAATAAGAATGGATATAGCCAAGCTAAATATAAATTGAGCACTGCCTACATAGTTATATGGACTCATGTTCTAACATGAACTTCAGGCCAATATAGTGTACCCAAGTTTGGGAGAGAATGAAATGAGGAATGATGAAAATAGACCAAGAATTGATTAAACTCACAATGCATTTTAAGAGATGAATGTTTAAGCATAGAGTTGAGTGTTAAAATGCATGCTACCTAGAATCTTAATTCCATATCATGAGCCTAGGTTTTGTAAAGTGTTCTTAAGAATCGTTCATCAAAGCTGATGTTGACATTAAAATATTGAGACTTGAACACAAAGTGCTTGATATAGAAAAATAAATTAGGCATCATAAGTATGAATAACTTAGAATGACATAAGATTCTAATTGCACTGAGCCAATTCAAATGTGAATATCTATAACTAAGGATAATGGTGAAATAATTACCAAAACTAGAGTTACAATAATTTACATTTAAATAAAAAAATTAAGATAAAGAAAAAGATAAACATAAATTAACCTAACTTGAAATAAATATATGGTCTTAAGTAGGAATAAAATGTTTATAAACAAAAGGAAATAACATATTTACGACGTGAGACCAAGATATGAATAATCAAGATCCATGTGGACCATCAAGGCATTTTTGAACACAATAAAGAAAAGCAAAAGCAAATAGAAAAATAAGACCAAGAAATAAAAAGATAAGAAATAAAAGGAGAGGTCTGAAAGCACAAAAAAATACCAAGAAAACTCAAATAAACACACATAAATAAAAACCAAGTTAGTGCAGTTTAAAGACAAATGTTCATGTATGTGCAGTAGAGGTGTTACTTTCCACCACATCATAACAAAGAACAATGACACGAAAATTATTCCCTAATTAAAGAGGAAAAATGATAGAAGAAATGGGGTAAGAGAAGAAAAGGAAGGGTTAGTTGAGCTGACTCCAGATGTATAAGAAAAGTGGATGTTGCCTACATAGTTCCATGGATGCATGTTATAATGTGAACATTAGGCCAAATGTAGTTCTCCTAGGAAATGAGATAGAAGAAAAATGATGATAAAACTTGATTAATGTTATATAAAAAATAGAAGATACGACAAACAAATGAGAATGATCTAGTAAACAAGATGCTAATGAGATGAGAAAGAATGATGAAAAATAACAAGTGCATGAGACAAGATGAAATGAACTAGTGTTTTTAGGCTTAAAAAATATAAAAAGCATTCAAACTTAACAATTTTTCACAAAATGGTGAGAGCATTCAAACTTAATAGTTACTCATAAAATGATGAGAGCATGGGTTAGTGGAATCATAATGTACAAATGTATAGAAGCATGATATAATGTTTTGGTTCTTTTGTGGATCATGTTTTGATGTTTTTAGTATTTTTAAAGTATTTATAATTTTTTTGGTGTTTTTGGGATAAAATATGCACAAGGTGGGACCATCTAGTTGAGGAGATGCACATCTTGAGAGTAGAGGTTCCAATAAGATAGCTAAGCTAGCTGCAACAACCCATGCTCACAAATTAGTGAGAGCAAGGTTTTTGATAAAATAATCAAGAGTAGCAAATACTTGAACTGAGAAGATGCAGCTATTCACTTGTTTAAACTATACAAGTGTCTTGGTGGAACTACTTTGTAGAACTACTATTGAAGATGTTCATAATGTTTATGAGACATAATCAAGATCATAATTGGTCAGAGCACAAAAAGTGTTCAAGCTTATAACATGCCATAGACATAACAAAGAATATGCATCTTGAAGAGAGCAATCTAGAATGGGATGAAAAATGTGCTCAGAGTGCCAAGAGTTCAAAGCCTTTACTATCAAGATTTATGAAAAGTAGACTAGGGTTGTATAAAATGTGTTCAAGGTAAGATAAAAGGGTGGACAAAATTATGATAGCACAAGTTGCCCTCAAGTTAGGGGTCTTATAGATAGTGGTTCAAAGTTTTTCATGCATAGAACATATTAAGGTATACAATGTTCATTGGATCTAAAATTTATTCACCATTAGGTTTAGCCAGTTAGTATGCTCCTAATCCATAGTTTATTATGACAATATATAGTCCTAACCAATTAGGCTATAACTTACCTTTCTTTTTGGGTTCAATATTCATTTTCTTCTAGTTTTATTTCAAAAGTAAGTCACCAATCTCAAATTCTTGAGGGAGAATGTGTTTGTTTTAGCTCATCCACAATTTTTTCTAATATGCCTACATATTTTCTAGGGTAGACAAATGCTTACCATCAAGAAGTTCTAGTTCTTATAACTGTGAGGCTCTATAGTCTTCATCATCTTCAATGTGCTCTAGTGATATTCTTAATGATGGGATCTCAATCGCAATTGAGATGATAGCTTCAGTGCCAAAAATAAGGGAGTATGAAGTAGCTCCAGTTGGGGTGTGATGATTGGTTCTATAAGTCTAGAGGATAGTAAAGAGTTATAAGTGCCAATTATGGCTAGCATCATTGAGAATCTTTTTTAAGATGGCTAGAATAGTTTTATTTTATGCCTCAGCTTATCCATTGCCTTTTTAGGTTATATGGAGTGGATATCTTGTGCTTGATCTTGAATTTTGTATAAAGAGCTTTCAAATGTTAGATTACAAAGGATCTACCATTATCAGATATAATACAGACTGAGATGTCATATCGACAAATGATATGGTAGTGAATGAATTTGGATATTTGTTTCTTAGTAACCTAAGTGAGATGAATGGCCTCAATCCACTTGGTAAAGTACTTAGTTTCAGTCAAAATGTGCTTATGGCCCTCTGAATATGTTGGGTTAATTGTCCCAATGAGATCAAGACCCCATGTTGAGAATGGCCATGGTGTTGTAATCAGTTACAATGGTAAGGAAGGTGCATGTATCAAGTTGCCATGCTGCTGATAAAGAGAACACTTATTTACATGATTATAATCATCTATCTCTATTTTAGGCCAATAATAACTTATTCTAAGGAGTTTATTTACTAGGACTACACCATTGGTATGGGCCCCACACATTCCTTCATGAACTTCCTTTAGTGCCAACTTAGATTCTCCCAAAGATAAATAATGAAGAAGCATTCCATCATAGCCTTTTTGATAAAGCATGTTTCTAAGGAGGATATAAAATTTTAAGTGATGAAGGAAAAGTTTTTTTTGGTTATTAGAAAGGTTAGTGAGAAATACATGACTATGGAAATAATTGTAAAAATCTTGGTACCATGGTAGCTCAGGTGAGAGATTAGGATCAACAACAGTGCATCTACTCTCTAAACCTGATAGAGTATGTGTTGGTTGAAGAAGATTTTCAATTAGGAACTAATACTCTTTAGCACTATCGTGCATTTGAATCATGGAACCAATTGTTACCATGCCATCAATAGATTTGTTGTTGACTCATGGAACTTGCTCAAACTACAAAAAATTAAAATGTGTTTTAAGGTTATCAACAATTTACTTGTAAGGAGCAAGCTTATCATCTCTTGTTTAATACTGATCAATTGTCTAATTTATGATTAGCTATTAGTATCCATAGACCTTTAAGCTTTGAATATCCCACTATATGGCAAGATAGATCCCTGCAACCAATGCCTCATATTTAGCCATATTATTTGTACACTAAAATTGTATATGGAATTCTTTGGGGATTAAATTCCCCTTTGGCATGATCAAAAATATGCTAGCTCTAGATCCTCAAGATGTGAAGGATCCATCAAAATAGAGCATACACTATCTAGGCTCTTGTGATGCAAATTTTATCATCATGATAAAATCATCTAGAAGGTCAAAGTTGAGAGGTTAAATGGTCATAATAGGAGCTTATACAAGTTGGTCCATAAGAATATACCCTTTGATTGCCTTTTGATTTTGGTGCTCAATATAAAACTCACTGAGGAGCATAATCCATTTAGCCATGCATCCTTTAAGATTTACTTTAGATAAATGAAACTTGAGAGGATATACCTTGGTGATAACAATAGTTTTGTTGTTTAGCATATAATGTCACAATTTCTAAGTGGTGAACACCATAGCTAAACATACCTTCTCAATAGGCATATAATTATGTTTATAGGCTACTAATGTTTAGCTTAAATAATAAACCATGTGTTCCTTACCATGGTCATCATGCTGAGCCAAAAGTGCCCCCAATGCATGTTCCATAGTTGATATGTACAGAAGAAGTGGCCTTCATTGTGTCAGAGGTTGTAAAACTGGTGGATTGGCTAAGTATGTTTTAATCTTTATAAATGCTACCTGACAATCTTCATCCCACTAAAATTTTACCCCTTTCTTTAAGATATGGGTAAATGGGTGGCACTTATCTACTAGTTGAGAAATGAACCTACATATAGACTGGATCTTGCCTTTTAGACTCATACCTATTTAAGATTCTTTGGCAGAGGCATTTCCATAATAGTAGTGACCTTTATAGGGTTGAATTCAATCCCTCATTATGATATAATGAACCCTAGCCATTTTCTTGATGTGATTCCAAAGACATATTTCTTAGGATTAAAAAAGGCTTTATATGCACAAAGCCTCTCAAAAATTCTTCTTAGAATGTCAAGGTGTCCAGCTCTTATTCTTGATTTTTCTAGTATAGCATCAAAATAGTCCTCCATAATGTCATGAATCATGTCATGGAAGATGATAATGATTGCATGTTGATATGTGGCTCCAAAATTCTTCAAATGGAATGGCATGACTTGGTAACAAAATTTCCCCTATGGAGTGGTGAACATGGTCTTATGTTGATCTTTAGGGGCTATCTTGAGCTGATTGTAACCAAAAATTCCATCCATTAAGGATAGCATCTCATACCTAGCATTTGAGATGACAATCATGTCGATGTTGGGTAGAGGAAAATTATCTTTAGGACATGCCTTGTTGATATCATAAAAATTAGTAACATATGCCTGGGGTATTTTTAATTAATGGCACTATGTTAGAAATCCATTTAGATTAGTCTAGTGGTTTGATAAAATTGGCTCCTAACAACTTTTCCAACTCATCCTTAACCAAAAGGGAAATGCATAGATGCATCTTTCTCAACTTTTTCTTGACTGGTTTAACATTAGGGTGAACAACTAGATGATGCAAAAGTAAATCTAGAGCTAGGCCTGGCATGTCAGAATATGCCCATGAAAAGATATATATATATATATATATATATATATATATATATATATATATATATATATATATATATATATATATATATATATATATATATATAATCCTTAAGAATTGATATAATATGTTCACATTCTACTTCAATAAGGGAATCTCTAAGATAAACATTTATGGGATCCTCATGGTTTCCCAAATTCACTTCTATTATGCTCTCCATAAGGAGTGTGGATCCATCTTCTAGAATTATAGGCAATGTATGGTCGTTATCATCTTCTTCTACTATATCTTCTTGTTGTTCCTCCCAAAGATCTAGATAATATGAAGAATTAGAATCTACCTTCTTAGGTAAAGTCCAATTGGCAAAGACTTCTAGAAACTCAAGAGCAAGATGCTCAAATATTTGATGTTATTTTGAAGAGATGTTTATACTAGCTATAGAACTTGGGCTAGATGGACTTTCTATGTCCTAAGGGGATGATCAAACTTTCCCACTTAGGAGCACCTAAAATAGGTTTTCACTCAAAAGCTTGTCTTTTTATTTACTTTTTCCCTAATCAACAAGTGCCACAAAGAGCTTTTCACCTAAAGATCTTGATTTTTGTTCTTTATTATGACCAAGAAAGTTTGCCTAATCTCTAAAGTAGGTAGATGAATTCAATGAAAAATCAAAACCCTAGTTATGATCACCAATGGGGAATTCATCTTTTAGACCCATGTATTCTATAGTCAATTCTTCATTTTGAAACTCATTGAGGCATATGACCAAATTTTAGTGATCCTAATCTATGAGTTTTAGATGGGAAAGGCAAAATTTATAATGAGGGTTTGCTTTAGGATGGGAAGCACCAATGGTAAATACATAATGTCCTACTTTAGAAAGGGAAGCACCACTAGGACATGTCTTTGCTTTAGGATGGGAAGCTCTAATAATTGTTATGGTCAATATGGCATTTGAATCAAACAAATCTAAATCAAAAAGCTCATCAAAAAGGCTATAATGTGATGTTGGGTCATTTTTAGGAGTCTTGTCACTAGTCACTTTGGAAGAGTCACTACCAAATTTTATGAGGCCATTTTCTAGTGGTTTAAATTTGAGACCATTATTCCCATTGATAACTCTAGCTAATAAGGGCTTTAAATTCCTTGCACCTATAGCCCAAGGCCTTTCCCTATATAGTCAATATGATCCATTATCTTATTAGGGATAGGATATTTGGATTTTAAAAATAATTTGCAAGTCTCTCAAAATATAACCCATCTCCCTTGGTAAAATCCTCTCAATCTTTCTTTGGTATAAGTGTAGGTACAAAAACCATAGGAGGTTTTGGTTGCTTCTTCTTTGGTTGCCAAATCTGATCAGGTCTGTTAGGAGTCTAGGAAGTTTTAGGCTTACCAAATGTTTTAGGGGTTTTTGGTAATTTTTAAATATGGAGGACATCCTTTAGATGGTACATGGAAATGCATGTGTCTTTAATAACCTACTTGGCTAGAGCTATAGGAAATAGATCAGTTGAAGTGGAGGCTAGATCACCAGGGTCTATATAATTATATGGAGATGGATAAGAAATGATGGATTTGTTCTTCTTTGTAATGAATTTAGAACTTGGGCATTAATTGTAATTATGAAACTTTGCTTCAAAATGTTTGTAGTGTTGGTATGATTACTGATCAACAAGAATAGTAACCTCAATCCCATTATGGGGAAACTTAAGGCATTGGTGAAGAGTAGATGGAACTACTTGTACTTCATGGATCCAAGGATGACCAAGAAGTATGTTAGAATAATGTGTGATGAGAAATAGACCCAACCATGACTGACAACCAAATTATACCAAATGACTCCCTCTTAGTTTTGTCGTAAGCCTTAATTGTAATATTTTTTGGTTGAATGTCTTTATCCATGTAACCCAATTATTACACCAATTTGAGAGATATGATGTTTAGCCTTGAACCATTATCTATAAGAACATACTTGATCTTGTGATTTGTAATGATTATCTCAATGTGTAGTGGGTTATTATGGTTTAAGTTGAGGGTGGACATGTCCTTCTGATCAAATGTGATTTGCCAAAATGAAGACAAATGTCTTACTAGTTTTTGTAACTAATCAAGGTTTATATCATTAGGCACAATAGACTCTTGTAAGAGTTTGTTGAACATGGATCTATGGACATCAAATTTCCATAAGATTTATAATATGGAAATTTGTGTAGGGGTTTTATCTAATTGATCCATTATACTAAAAGGCCTTTGAATTGTGGATTGAACTAGTTTAGTCTCTATTGGGATAGTATTCAGCTTTGGAACCATTGGCACAATGTTCTCATTATCTTTATGGAAAGAATTTGGTGAAGGGCCCTAGACAGTAACTCATGGGTGTCTAGTTATAACTATATAACCTAGAGGTGGCAAGGAGTCATTATAATTAGAAGATCAAGGCAAAGGGCCTTGGATGGTGATTCAAGGGTGATTAATGGTATTGTTATAATTTTGGGTCAGTGAGGAGCCTTTAAAAGAATAATACTATTATTCAGGATTAGTAACCCATGAAAATGGAGTAGTAACATGATGATGTCAACTTGACATGGTACTAATAGGGGAGAGGGTGTTGACCCTATAATGATGGGTCTCATGTTGTGAGGAACGTGAGATTGGCCATATAATGTCACAGTAATAGTGGCAATGTGGGTTGCAAAAATGTGTCCCATAATGTTATTGTAGTCATAAGGTACATTCTCATAAGCCATATTATTAGTGTAGGGATCATGATCTTGATTATTCTCATTGTGATTATAACCCTGTTGTTGGTTCTAATTTTGCCTCTATCCTTGATTGTGAGTATTTTGATTGTTTCTTAGTGGTGGTGGATTATGTCAAGGAAAGGGGTCTTTATCGATTCCCATATCTTAATGTGTGTCTTAATTAGGGCCCAACTTAATTTATAGCTCACCATTTTCAATAAATTCCTCAATAATATGTTGTAATTGAATGCAATGATATGCACCATGACCAACAACATGATGAAAGTTAGACCATTTGTTCTCTTTATACCAATTTGGTTTTGGCTGATCTTGAGGAAATGACATTGATACTAGCCATATAATTAAATTAGCTACAATGATATTTTATAAAACTATTTCAACTTATTATCCTAACTTGTTAAAGACTCTAAAATTTTTATGAAACATCTTTTGTGGAAGTTGTCTTTACAAAGTAGGTGGTGAATTTGATGGAGTTAATTATACATTTGGAGGAGGTATAACATGTATCATTTATACATGTCTTTTTTTTGTCACCCCATTTCCAACCATGTGCTTATTTTTGTTAAATACCTTAAACTTATCATGCATAGCTATTTGAGCTAGTGATTTAGTCTAATTAGATGCTTGACTTTATGTAAAGATATTAACGAGGCCCCTAGCAATAAGATCCTTCTCAATATACACTCTTTTGTAAATAATTTCTTAAAATGAGTTAGCACAAGCTAACAATAGATTATGCACAAATTTAAGATTCAAATTTTGTGCAAAGATATCAGCCAACTATTTGTCTGGTAAATTGTGTTGAAAGTGGCCTACTATGCTCTCCACCTTTGTAAATATGGAATAAAACTTTCACCATCACGTTGCTTGGATTTGTATAAGTCAACAATGGTCAATTAATGTTCTATGTTGTATGAGAAATGGTTAAATTTTTTTTGATAAGTCATTTTAATCCACAACTAATCCCTCGGGTACTTTACGTAACCAATCAAGAGCTTGTCCTACTAAAATTTGTTGAAATAATCATAGTAAGTACTCACTAATATAAGCAACCTCTTAACACAAGATGAAGAATGATTGTATGTGTTCACATGGATCACCTTTCCCTTTGTATTTGTCAAATTTGGTTGCCTCAAAATGAGGTGGAAAGTGGTTTTGGAGAATAGATAAGTCAAATGGATATGGGCATATCTCATCAAATTTGTAGTTTTTTATTCTATTATTCATCTCCAAGATTTGGACAATTTTCTTCATAGATTTCCATTCTTGCATGTTTGGTGTATTTATGGATTGGATAAGATGTTTTTAGGGTGGAATGTGCCCCTGGTTTTATTGTTGTTGGGGTGGGATGTGCCCCTAGTTTTGTTGCTATTAGGGTGGAATGTGACCCTAGTTTTATTGTTGTTGGGGTGGAATGTGCCCCTATTTTGTTACTATTGGGGTGGAATGTGCCCATAGTTTTTTTTGGATCTATAGGGAGCATATACCTTTTTATCCATGATTTGGTTCTAATTTGCTACTTGAGTTGAGAACATAGGCCATTGCTTTTTGGATTGTAAAACATTCCTTAAATCGGGTGTTTCACACTTTGTTGATATTGGAAATTTCTATGTTTATTTACCAATCTTTGGTTTGTTTGAGGGATTTACTTAATTCAAAATGAATGTTTAGGTTTCTAAGTTTCTAAAGTAACAAGAGGTTCTTGATAATTGAAGAATGTATGTTCTGTGTTAAATGGAACATCTTGTAAGGTCTTTTGTGACTTTAACTATTCATTTAGATTACCTTGATCCAATATGGTAATGTTCTCATCCAATAATTTTTGCATACTTTCCACCATATCTTCATGTTCTTTCTAAGCATTATTGTGAATTTAAGTGGCAATTGGGGAGTCAGTTAAGTCTAACAAGTTGATCTACATATCATTAACTTATTATCTTGATTTTAGCTAGAAGATCCAAATTTATGGGTTTTCTCTTGCCATAATTTTTCTCCTTCTCTAAGTTATGAAATTGTTCTATAGGAAAGCCAAAAGGTAGTCTAACACCTGATTCTATCAATCTAAGAAGGGCTTCATCTTGATCTTCTTGGGGTTGATATTTATTGTAATCATCTTTGAATCCTACTATTATGGGGATATCATCAAAAACAATGGGGTTATCTTGACCATCATAAAATTTCTCATTCTTATAACTAAGGCCATAAGAGGGCCCACTACGAGTGAACCTTTGAGTCATGTCTAAAAAGAGTTGTTCGGTGTGTTTGACTAACTTTGGACCAATCTTTGATAACCAATCAAATTATGTTTTGGCTCTCTTTTTAACAAATAACCAAGATACCAATGAGACTATAAGGTAGGGTGGTTTGAAACCATGCACAATTTTGAATATTTGGTTCATGAGTTTACTCAACCTTTGGTAAAGCTGAAATCACATAGATCAAAATAAAGTAAGGTAACTCAAAGACCCAAGGTGAAAACTAGTACACCAAAGCTTATATCTTTATGATACACCCACACTATAAAAGTTATCTTCAACTTTGATAAGTTAACCCTAGAGGTTTAGAGGAGAGCTCTTTGGATTACGAAGAAGACAAAATGAACTAAGAAACTCAAGATGTAAAGACATATGTGAATTACTAAGTATAAATCTATGACCAAATAGGTAGCACAACATTACCACATGATTCTAGTAGGATAAAATATGTTCTAAGACCCAAATCATGAGTGATACATAAGATGAGTTGAGTCCACCAAGATGATAATGTGATTTTGAGTCTTAATAGATGGCCTTCAATACAAATAAAAAATTCAACCCAAGTTAAAATAAGCTTAGTGCACAAATGGTGAACCCACTTTGATGCACCAACCCTTAGAACTCAAAAAGGTTCAATTTTGAATGTGGATTATAAATGAATTATTTAAACCAATTGGGTAAAATATCTATACTTAATTGGGTAGCATAACTATGCCAAAGTGGATGACATGACACAAATCTTTTGATAATAAATTGAATAAGGAAAAGATAAAATTTCCATTTGGATAGCGTAATGCCTCCCTTGCTCAATAAAATTGAGGACAATGTGTTTTGGTTAAGTGCATTGAGTTAACAAGAAATTTTAGACACAAATCAAGACCAAGTAAGCTAATGAAAAAAAACAAATGTCTTAAGTCTAAATTGACAAGGTATGGTAAAGTGGGGTCTACTAAACTAGTAAGGTTTTGATCATTCTAGGGGAATCAATTGCACAATGACTTTCACATCAAACGATGCAAAAGATAAGAATACAAATTGGGTGACCATGGCATTAGCTAGTTATAAAAGGGTCTAGTCCTTTTTACAACCACTACATCCTATTTTTTGTTTAGTGTATTGCGATGTCCAAATGTAGATACGTCCCATGTATAACTCCAAATGAATCAAATGAATTCAATGCTAGGGGGTGAAACCCTAGGTCAAATCTTCCCTAAATAACTCATGGGAGGTAATGACATCCCCCTCACAATACAAGTTTGCATGAAAATAAAGAAAGCATAAAATAGAAAGACTTTAGGGTCATTTTCAAGATCACCCAAGCTTTGGCAAGTTTTTGGGGAGTGCTTTAGGCAACATTCTTTCTAAGGCTTGGACTAGGCTATTTGTAATAGGAATGGCACTTTTGATTCCAAGGGTTCCCTATAGGGGACAAATGGAAGAATGTACATGAAATATTCCTCTTTTTTCCAAACAAAACCTAAGTAAATGACTATTAAAAATAATAATCAACAAGTGTGCTCAATTTTAAACCCAAATGAAAAGTTTGGTGGTGTTCATTTGACCCCTTGGTCTTAGTTGTAAACTTTGAAAACATTCACCAAAACATCTAAGTTTTTTGTTAAACACCTAAAACAATTTTCCTAATTGATTTTTAAGCATGAAAGATGTGATTTTTTAAAAAAAAATTATCAAATCTAAATCTTGTTCCCATAGTAAAAATGTCAGCATGTCCTTTAGCTTTAAAGCTCATTTTAGCTTGAAACAATGAACTTTGAAAAAGTAGCTCTCGGGTCTGTGTCTTTTAAAAAACATAGTGACTAACATCAGTTTTTACAACTGATGATAGTTACTTTGGCTAACTGGGACCTAACCGATGTCAATTTTTTTGACTAACATCAATTAAATAGGTAACTGATGTCAGTATTTCTATTGACATTTATTACTGTGTAAAAATTGTGGTAACTAAAATTGGAAAAATAAAGTTAGAAAATCAATTTTCAAGAGTTTTAAGGATCCAAATGGATATTTTAGAGTTAAAAATTGATCTTATTTAGGTGTGAGATGTGTCTTGTCCCATCGAGCATGCCAAAATGTGGAGAAGATTACAAAGTAATTTAGTCAAGCATTAGTCCATAAATAATGAAATATACATAAATAACTAGTGAACCAAGCCTATCTATTCCTATGGGAATTACAAAGGATAGAAATAAATAAATGAAAAAAATTAACACCATATTAGCTTCCCAAATGGATTCATCATACCCATGTGTCTCCAAAACACGTTTTCTTTTGATCAAGTATCCTTGTCTTTGTCAACAATGGTGGTAAGCTCCTCCAATGCCTCAAGAACACTCCATAAAACCTAGGATCTTGATTGTAAATCACTAAAATATCTTATCAATGAAGTTTTGTGGAAAAAATTTAGCATTATAACTTTTCAATGTTCAAGCTTTAAAGATATTTGAGAATAATAACCTTACACCAAAATAGCTTAATATTCATATCCATGGCCTCTCTATTTATAGATTTTTGAGATTGGTCAGGATCAACCATGACCATCCATCTCAATATTGAGATGTGTGGCCATGGATAATCCTAATATTTGGAATTAAATCCATAATTATCTTCATTGTGACCTTGGAAGAAGGGGCATTGAAGAGGCATGGGAGGCATTAAGTAGGCATGGGTGACCCATAATCTTGATATTTGTGGCATTTATGGCCTAGGGATGTCTTCCAAAGAAATGATGTCCCCTGATGATGTAGTTAATAGGAATCAATTTTCAAAAATAAATATTCAACAAATCTCATGGAAAACCCACTTAATCTCTTGATTTGGATTAAGCAACCTTAAACAAGATTAATCAACATTTGTGCAATTATTTGAAAATTGGTCCTCAATTAATCAAAATGGTCAAAAATTTATATTACTAGTTCATAATTTGACTAGAGGGGAATTAGAAGGTTATTTTAGATGATTTGGAACCATATTCCCATTTAGGATGTTGCCAATATCAAATAACAAATGTACATGACATGTTCCAATGATTAGAAGAAAGGGGTGATCCAGAGAACTAAGTGGAAAAATTATCATTTTAACTCAAAATGATCTGATCAAAGTTAGATGGCCCATAACATGAATTTCCCCATTTATGGATACTTTGACCTAAAATGGCACTTGTAAGTGACAAGTTCAAGCCATTTAGGGCATTTTATGGATTTTGACCTAGCATGTGCATTTGAGTGTAATTCAAGTAAGATTGACAATTTGAACATAAATGGTGTTAAGAAATAGATGTATATAGTTTGATTCCATTTTTAATTACCAAAACCCCCTCTCTCTTATTTCTTTCCTTTTATAAATATAGCCTTTGAGTTATTTTTTTGGATCCCTTAGGCTGGTACGACTAAACTTTGCCAAAACTATATTCAACACCTCTTGGAGTAGTGAACATAGTATTTTGTAGTCATTTGCTAATCTATATTTAGTTTTCTATGTTTGTTTAATATTCAAATATGAATTTTATATTCCTCTTTCATGTCCAAACTCAACCTAAGTGATATAAACTTTCTTTTCAGGTTACATTATGTGTGTCAACATTGATCTCTCAAAGATATAGTGGATAACCAAATTTAAGTGTCTTCAAATAGACCTTATTTTATTTTCTCCCTAGTATAAGTGTATTAAATAGACCTCTATATGAAATATTGTTGCATATAGACTATAGTAAGCATCACATTAGCTTATTTCGTAGTTCATTAGTGTGTTAAGGAGTCCTAGCTTAAGAGTGGATTTGATAAATTCCTAGTGCATCACCATATGTTAGAATAGGATTTAATTTATGAAAACTTCTTAACTATTTTCACCCCAACTAGTTTTTTTTAAGGTTTTATAATAAAATATCCAAATTATAAAATTTTAGGATCTAGACTCATAAAAATTCCTATAGGTCTAGTCTAGTGATAGGTATCCCATAGCCTTAGACCATTCCCATGTTAGTCTAGGTATGGGTCAAACTTAAATGAACTTGACCCTTATTACAATGTTATATAGATAGTTAATAGTTTTTTGATGCTCATTGGGACCATCTATTTATGTAATTTTACATATCTAAATATAGTATAAAATTTTAGAGTTTCATTTCTAGATTTGCATAATTTTCATGCCCCCAAGAGTTATCAGAAGATCCTCTAAAAAAGGGAAAGAGATAGATTTCTCTAAGATACCTTTCCAATCAACAAATAATAAGATAGATTATTATTCAAAACCTACATCTACCCCTTTTGTTCCCCTTATTTTTTCCCAAAATCCTCCTACTCAAACCAATATTGTTTAACCAAACATTGCTATAAATGCCATACCTCATATGGTTGTTTCTAGAAGGTAAGCCTTTATGCCATTAAATGGTGGTATTATTTTAAATCTCACTCAATGGGACAATATTCCCATATTGGATTTGAAGGATCTTACCTATTATATAGGTGAAAATGTAGTTACTCTTATAGACCATATTATAAATATTGAAAACCTTTGTTCTGTACATCATGTGACTCGGGAAAATATAGCAATGAGGTTGTTAACAACTTATTTCAAGGGGAAATCACTTTAGTGGTATAGAGGATTGTACCCTACATCAATTAATAGTTGGGATGAGTTTATAGAGGTCTTATACAAGCACTTTAAGGACAAGAGTGATTATCTTTCACTTGTAAAATAGCTTACGATAATTAAGAGAATCAATAATGAATTCATGGTGGACTTCAACTATAGACTCCATAATACCTAGGATAAAATTCATATAGTAATCAAGCCTAAATCCAACTATGATTTTGTGTACTATTTAAAGGCTTTCAATTTGGATGTAACTATAATGATTCAATCCATGAGAGGGAAAACCCTGCCTAGAGCTTTTGAAGTAGAAATTATGGCTGAGAATTACCTTATACAAGAAGGCACATTGGCCCAAAGGCCACAAATTCCTCTCTTCCCAAAGATACATCCTCCTACCACAAATATTTTTATAACTCTAAATTTAATGAAGTTTAATCAAATAAAAGGTGAGCAAGCTAACATACTAGGGAAGATAGAGAGTCTTCTCAAAGCCTAAAAATAATAAGTTGGTTTCAATTGAGATGTAAAAAGATCCACCATACAAGCCATACCAAAATAATAATTAGAATTTTTAGTATAATATTCTACCCTATCAATCCAATCAAAAAATATAAAGGTAGAAGCCTCAGTTAAGGAAATACAATCCTAATGCTCCAAGTAATTCTAGACCTATTGTGCCAACTCAGAATAACTATGCTTAGGAAGGTTAATGGCTATTAGAGGGACAACCCATTGAGATGATGATGGCCACTATCATATATATGTATCAAGACCCTAGTTAGTAGCATGCTACTTCATTTAAACATCATGATATGATTCCTCTTCCACCATGAGCCCCCTAAACTAGTCAAGATATATTTCTCATCATGTCATTATTAGAATCTCAAACCCAACAAGGAAGCATGGGTAGAGCGCCAGGTGATACCACATGCATGAATTTTCAAGAAGGGAAATACATATTTGAGCATGTAGTAACTAATATAGGATAAGCTTCAAAAATTACAAATGAACTAATTATAGCTCAGACAAGGGCTAAGAAGAGGATGTTGGAAGATAACTTGGGGTAATTTAAGACTTCTTCATTATCTCCACAAACTAGTCAGCAACCTACTTCTTCAGACGTAGATGGCTAAACTCCTAAAAATCAACAAGTGCCCCAACCTCATGGATAGAACTAGAGGTCCCTATTTGTTCCTCATGTTACTCAAATACTAAGTGATGCTTCCACTTATAAGGTATATTCCAAAGGTACTAATCTTCCCTTTAATACTATGGATTATTTAAATAAGTCTAGTATAACTATGTCCATATATGATGCTCTATCTATCTCAGGGTAAAAGGATATTATCCAGCAAGAGATCTCCAATATTCTCATGTGGAAAAGGTAGCTGATAAAGTGAATGTTGTTTTCATCAATAATAGTTATCCTAACTAATCCCATAGATAATTTCCAAATAAATTCCCAAGAAAAATTCAATCTCAAATTGTTGTTCATCCTTATAAGGTTGTTAAGCCTCCCACATTTTATCTGTCAGTCATCATAGGGGATTTTTTAGTACACAATTACATGATAGACTCAGGTGCTTGAACCTCAATGATTCTTAAAGCCATAGTAGATAATCATGGGCTAAAATATGTGCCTAAAAAAAAGTTTTATCTAATTAGATGTATCCCCTACTAAGATAGTAGGCATATTGAAATATATACAAATTACTTTAGCTGCCTACCCAAATTTTGTCATTAATCAAGATGTAATGGTGGTAGACCTCCCTCCATATTTTACCTATGCTTATCTATGGACTTTATTGCTAATATTAGGGGATATTTTTCATATAATTAGTCATATATGGTTTTTAGAACCATATATATAACCAAATTTACCATAAGATCTAAGCCTATATCCAGGTTCCACCTAGAACCCTATATGCCCAATCTTGTAAACACCAATTGTTCCATATTTGATGAGGTTAAAGAAATTAATAAATAAGATCCACATGATCATTTTGAAGTAATCTCATATTTAAACCTAGATGAGTGGGCAAATGATAACCATGGATTTAATCCATATAGAGACATTGAATATAAAGACTTGGGAGTGTACTACATGCATGAATAAGGTGTTGCTATACCTTGCTTGACTGACTCTGCTAAGGAAAAATATGGTATATGGACTTTCTTATCTGATGGCTCAATGTCAAAGAATGGAAGTGGAGTGGGATCCATGGTAATTTCACCCTCAATTCAAAAGTACCATTCTGTTGCAAGACTCTAATTTAGTTGTACCTCAAATATAGCTAAATATGAAGCTCTTTTGCATGGTTTTCAAAAAGAAAGAAAGAGAGGTGTCAAGATCCTCTAAGCCAAGGGTGATAGTGGGATTTAATTTTAATAAGAGGCCTAATTGAAGTTAAGAGTCACCATTTGAAATCCTATAATCACTGAGTATGGGACCTCATGGAGGATTTCTTGGCATTTGATATCCAATCCATACCAAGAGAATCAAACCAACATGTAGATAGGCCTGCTACCATTGCTTCCCAATATGAGATAGCAGAAGGAGTCAAAGGTAGCCAAAGGAAAGATAAGGTTAAGATTATATATATACTAGCTATACTTAACAATGAGGTGAGCTGGCAAGTCTTTGAAAATGATGATCAAATCATATGTTTTTTAATGTAAGAGGCAAAATTCTACCATAAGAATCAAGACAAGTTCCATAATTAAAATGATGATCAAATAGAGAAACTGAGGTCTAAAAATCTTCCCAAAGGGCTTGTGACATTAGAAATCATATCCAATGAAGACGACCATGTAAGAAAAGGGAAATCATGCATCTCAACTAAGGAAGAGCACTATGAAAATATAGAGATATTTAAGGGTAAATTTCTAAAGCTAGGAAAGGTCAATACAACATAGGAAAGAACTAAATTTGTTTCTCTATGCCAATAATTCCCTAATATAGTTTCTTGGGAGTATAAAGACTTTAAAATGTTTGACCCAAAACTTGCACAACAGACTATTGAGCTTGAACCAGATGCCAAACTAGTCAGGTAGAAATAGAGGCCTATCAACCCAAGAGTGGAGGATCTCATGAGAAGAGAACTCTATAAATTGATTGAATCAAGGATAATTTTTCCAATTAAGCATTACTATTGAGTGGCAAACCTTGTGCTAGTAAGGAAAACTAATGGAGAGATTTGTTTATGTGTTGACTTCATGGACCTCAATAAGGTGTCCCTAAAGGATCATTACCTACTACCCTCCATGGATCAAATTTTGTAAAAGGTGGTAGGTTCTCAAAGCTTCTCATTATTTGATGGCTATTCTGGCTATAACTAGATCATGGTCAAAGAGGAAGATAGACACAAGAATAACTTCACTATAAAATGGGGAACCTATGCATATTGTAAAATTCTATTTGGACTATCCAATATTAGAGACACCCTCTAAATATCAATGGATGTTACTTTTCATTATTTTTGAATGATATGGTTTTAGTTTACCTTGATGATATAACATTTTTTTCAAAGAATCTTGATGAACATATAATGTACTTGAGAGCTATTTTTGATAGTTGTAGACAATTTGGAGATTCTTTAAATCTAAATAAATGAATTTTTTTAGTGCATGAAGGAAGAATTCTTGGGCATGTGGTGTCCAAAGATGGTCTTTCCATTAATCCAGAGAGGATAGAAGTAATCCTTTCTTTATCACTTCCTAAACACAAGAAAGGATTACAAATTTTCTTGGGAAAGATAAACTTCATTAGGAGGTTCATTCTCAAATTTATAGATATGGTCAAACCTCTCACTCAGATGTTGAGTAAAGGCAAAGAGTACACATGGATAAGATAAGGTAAGAGAAGATTTTAGGCCATTAAAGATGCCATATCTCATGCCCCCACACTTCTAAATCCATATTTCAATAAAGAATTCTATTTATATGCCTGCTCTACATTAGATTCAATTTCATCTTTGTTTATGTAGTAAAATGATGAAGGTCTGGAACAACCTATTGCTTTCTTCATCCAATATTTGGAAGGTTATGAATATATATATATATATATATATATATATATATATATATATATATATATATATATATATATATATTTGAAAAACATGTAATTAATTTTGTAAGAAGTTTGAAGAAATTTAGGCATCTAGTTTCAAATAGTAATATTATACTAATGGTGGCTCATCCAAGTGTGAAGGATTTTATCCTCAACAAAGACTTAAACAAAAAGAAAGATGGATGGGTCATTAAGTGTATCGAGTATGACATTGAAATTAGGGTCACAAAGCTAGTATGAGGTAAGGGATTATGTTAAATTGTTTTTGAAGATGTGAGACAAGAAAGGGAGATAGTTTTGGTAATTCAAGATGCTCAATAGGAAGATAAAGATACTCTTCCATCCAGTTGGACATGGGATGTTGCTATATTTCTAAAAATAAGAGTGTCTAATGGGTTTCAATGCATCAAAAAGAAGACACTTCAAGCTTCAATCAGTGCCATACATTCTAATTGAAGGAGTGTTGTTTAAAAAATACATTGGAGGTATGCTCTTAAGATGTATTAAAACTAACCAATTTGATAAGCTTCTCAGGAAATTTCATGATAGTCCTCAAAGAAGCCATTTTTATACCAGAACCACAACTAAAAAAATCATTCAAGATATTTAATTTTGGCCTAATTTATTTAGAGATGCCCATGCATGGGTGAAGAAGTGTTCAAAATGTGCAATGTTTACAAGGAAATATAAACTAGTTACTATGCCACTGAAGCCTATTCAAGTTGAACAAGCTTTAATACAATGGGGTTTAAACTTAATTATCATGAATAATCCTCCATATAGTGTTGGAAATAAGTGGATATTGATAGATATAGACTACTTCATTATTTGGTTTGAAGCAATCCCCTTGAAAGAAACAAATCAGAACTCTATACTTGAGTTTGATGAGATCTTAGTCACCCATTTTGGGATGCCTTCCACCATAATATTAGACAATGATTGGAATTTAATAATATGAAGGTATGTGAATGGGATATTGAGTAGGGTATGTATCTAACATTTCATATAATTATTATTCATAGGGTAATGGATTAGTTGATTACACTAATAAGAACCTGATTCAGATTAGTAAGAGAACAATGGAAGATAATCAAAGATCCTAGCACACAAAGTTGAATACTACCTTATGGGCTGATAGGATCACCCCCAAGAAGGTCACTAGAAACTCACCTTATCTCTTACTCTATGGAAGAGAATCAAGAATGTCAATTTCATTAGAGTTCCTAGCTTTGGAGCTTTCACACCAACTAAAGCTTCTAGAAAGTGATGCAATGAAGGTCAAAATGAATGAACTAAGAGAATTAGATGAAATAAGGGATGATTCCATGCATACCATGTCATCTAACCAATAATAGGTCTAGATGAAATTTGAAAAAATAGATTCATCAAAGACATTCCATCAAGGTGACATAGTCCTCAAAAGGGATGAGGATTGTACAAAACTAGGAGAATACTCCAAGTTTTATAACATTTAGAGTGGACCCTATGTCATCATAAGTTTCAAAGAGATAAATGCCTTTGATCTTGATAGATTTAATGGATATATCCTTCCCATCCATATCAATGTGAGTTATCTCAAGTTCTGCTACTAGTTTCATATATTGCCCCTTATACATTAGTAGATAGGTCTGTTCTTTTCCTCCAAGTGTTTTTGTGTATTGTTGTTTTTTAGTTGTTTTATTTATATTTTAGGTGGTTGATTTGTTTTTTATTTCCATCATAATTACTCTAAAAACCATTTTTATAATTTAATCAGACTCTATTTTAAGTAGTTTTATATTGATTAGTCATCACAAACAAGATTCATCAATGTTTGGGTTCCATGACCAGTAGGTTGGTCAAGCCCATTAAGACACTAGAAATGTTGGCCATTTTGTCCCATATGCCAAGATCCTACCTATTTTAAATATATTATTAGGGTCCAAATTTTTAAATGGATCAGGTGGCTTATAAGTAAGATCAACATTTTAATTGAAGGATCCAAGCAGATTTTCATGAGGTTGAATAGTTGTAAGAATAGGTCTAGAAAAAGCCCAAGTTTTTAGCTTTCAAATTTTGGCCAAGCATAGAATTTAGAATTCCTTTAGAGGAAGTGTTCCACATAAATCCAAAAATAAAAATACAAGGCTTAATTATATTTTAATTTTTGTCCCACTTCATTTGACTAATTGTTGGAATTTTTTCTAGAGGATTTATTTTGAGAAATTTATTTTAGGATTTTTTAGCTAAGTATCAAGGATTTTTTTTGACATTTTGTTCAAAATAATTTTCCCAAAGGGTCATTTATTTAAAAAAATTCCTTTTCAAAAATTATAAAGGGTATATTTTGGAGAAAGTGGTCCAAAACACTTTTCCCAAAGAATCATTCTTTGACAAAGTGTCCTCTACAAAAATCCTGAAGGATATCTTCTTCAAGTAACGTGTCCCAAAAATTTTAATCAAAGGGTATTTCTCAAGTAAGTGTCCAAAAAACTTTTCTTGAAGGATATTTCTATATAAAAGTGTCCCAAAGCATAATTTGATGGGTAAGTTTTCAACAAGGTGGACCAATCACAAAATCCTGAAGGGTATTTTCCTCATAACAGTGTCTCATGAAATTTCCTTGAAGGTTCTTTTTCTTTCAAGAAAGTGAGCAAAGGAAAAATCCTAAAGGGAACTATTCAAGGTTTTGAGGTGAATTTTCAAATGGAAAAGGGGTTATTTCAAAAGGGGATGGGGTAATTATAATGTCACAATTGCTTTGGGAAAATTATCTGAGACAATTTTCCGAAAGGTAGATTTATTTTGGACTTTTTATTTGAGACAAAGACCTGAAATAAATGATTCCTTCCGATATTTTATCTAAAAGAAATTGGAAAAGGAAAAGGTATACTTTTTATTTTGGGAAATTATCCCATGACAATTCCCCTAAACATTTTGTCTAATGCAAAAGATCCTCAAGAAAATTCCTTCAAAGAAAGTGGCTGTGACACAAAGCCAGAAAAATATATCTAGCAAAAGGTCCAAAGGAAATAGCCCATAGGATTTGTGATCCAAATAGTTGTGCAAATGTTAATTTTAGGTTTTATGAAATGGACGTTTTATTTTAGAAAAAAAATGTCCTAGATTGCCCCATATATGTTAAATTCAATTCCCTAAAAGTAGCCATTTGGATTTGAAAATCCAAGGATGTTCACACATGAATCAATTTTAGGCCTTAGGAAATAGTCATTTGCATTCAAAAATTGTCAAAGGGGGTCCCTAACTAAGCATAGTATTGAGAAGTGCCTAAATCTTGGGTTCCTAGAGCAAATCCAATGGTTAGTGGTTAAAGATAGGATAATGGGCCCATATCAAATAAATGGTGTGCATTTAGTTATGCATTCAAGATCAATGACACGTGAGCAAGTCAAAGAGTTAGGAAACCCTGAGTGTAAAGGCATGATAGACAAGTAGAAAAAGTGCATGAGTCTTTTAAAAAGATCTATATCTCATGTTATTTCATATTAGTTAGATCAATGAAGTAAGATGAATCAAGGGATTAATGATCTAAGTCAGTTTTTGATGACCAATCAAATGAAGGTTAGCCCTAATGAGTTAGATGGAGGTCAAAGGGTTAGTGCTCAAAGAAGGCAAAAAATTATGAATGGAGCTGAGCTTAAGTATGATCCAATCTAGGATAGGAGTGGATAGTTCAAGATTGGATGGTGCCATTACTACCCTATAGAGGTAGACATATAGAGTTCAACTAATTCATCACCAAAGCCAACTACATGAAAATGACCCTTCTCCCACTTTTACATGCATTAATAAACTAGTCGTGAGTAGTTTTGCATCAAGACAAAGTGAAAATGACTTATTCCTACCATTACATCTACCATGGATCATCATAGAGAGGATATTGTAATGATGTAATTAATTGGAGTGACTTGGATCAATCAGGAAGGGTTTGATTGAGCTTGATTTATGGAGGTAGTTGTAGAAACTTTTTAAATGGTTTTGAACTAGTTTGATTCCCTTTTGAGTACCAAAACTCCCTATCTCTTTCTTATTTCCTTCTATAAATATAGCCTTCAAGTTATTGTTTTGGATCCCTCAACTTGGTATGACTAAACTCTTCTAGAATCATATTTGACACCTCTTGGAGTAGTGAATAGAGTATTTTATAGTAATTTCCTAATCTAAATTCAATGTTCTCTATTTCTTTAATGTGAAAATGTGAATGTTATCTTCCTCTTGTATCCCAAACTCAACCTAAGTACTAGAAAATTTATTTGTATGTTATATAGTGTGTCTCAATGTTGATCTCTCAAAGATATAGTAGATATCCAAATTTAAGTGTCTTCAACTAGACCTTATTTCATTGCTCCCTAATCTAAGTGTATCAAATAGACATTTATATGAAATATTTTTGCATAGAAACTATAGTAATAATCACATTAGCTTCTTTCATAGTTCATTAGTGTGTTAAGGAGTCCCAGCTTAAGAGTGGATCTGATAAATTCTTGGTGCATCACCATATGTTATAATAGGCTTTAATTTATGTAAAATTCTTAACTCTTTTCACCCCAACCAAATTTTTTATGTTTTATAAGAAAATATCTAAATTATAAAATCTAAGGAGCTAGCCTCATGAAAAATTCTAGAGTTCTATCTAATCATAGGCATCCCATAGCCTTAGACCATTCTGATGTTACTCCAAGTATGGGTTAGTCTTGAATGAACCTAAACCCTATTAGTGTGATATATACATAGATAACATAAAACACACATCAAATTATATGAGTAGGATATTTATGACTTAAAATAATTCACCAAATGCTTTAGTCTTCACCACATAGGCTAAAAGGCCTTAGAAACACTCCTATAGATGGCCTACTTAGAACCACCAAAAACTATCAACAAATAGTCAAAAAATTTACTCTTAATACCTAAATAGGGACTTATAATGAATAAAAATTCATTCATATGATCTTATTTGACTTTTATAACACCTTAAATGGCATTAAATCCTTTAATTTAGTTCAAAATGACTTAGATACATCATTTTCACATACACACAGAAAGTTACTTGTAGTACCAAAAACATAGTCAGGAAAATCAAATCTTCCAATGGGTTCATATGAACCTTTAACATTATTATATCATATTTGAAAATATATATTTCATGGTCATATATCAATATTTATCTTTCATACCAATTCCACAACTTCACACTACATAGACTTCACTATATTAGATAGACCAATTGATGACAAATTTTTGCTTGAGCATAGGCATCATCAACTCTTATACACCAAGGGCATAGTAGGGATATGTATTTAATAATTTCCCCATGCATTAGGATCCATCCCTAGTCCTCTGAAACCAATCCCTAATCTCATTATCATTCTCACCTAGTTTTCTCACTATTTTGCTCATTAGGCATGTTTAATGATAGGCCAACTTATATGACCAGTTTAACATATTTTTGGTATGAAACGTACTAAAAAAATTTCATGGGAATAAATTATAGTCTTAAAAATTATCTTCCATCCATTTTCATGATTTGATCTAGTCAACCCTACCTGCTACATAAAAATTCTTGAAAACAAGGGCTTTCCTATAGCTTTTACTCACTTTAAAGACAAAAAAACCACTTGATTAAATATTAAAGAGTCCTTTACATATTAAAAACATAAAACTAGGTCAAAAATACCATCCTAATCCATAACCGACTAGATCTTTCTTATTGGGTCAATATAAGGGTTTTAACTAGTTTCACTTAGAAATAATTCATAAAGGATTGACCCCCATATTAAAAACCAATTCAAGGAAAATAAATGCAGGGAACTTCCCAAACTTCCATTAAGTGCTTATTATCTCATGTAAAGTTTTCAAATTCCAACAAGTATAATAAATCTCTTCTTGGGTTTATAACACCCCATTTTGTGTACACAGGGAACCTTATCATAAGGGTTTTCATGATTTTTACTTTAGGTATTGACTTAATAATTTTTACACACACTTAACATGACCTATCAAACATCTTTCAATGTTTTAAATATCTTTGTAATCCTTTTAAATTATCTTTATCCCTCATTATGCCATGATAGGTCACTTTTTGCATTAGGCCTCACACTACCAATCATACTTAGACTAAGGTCATACCTTGAAACATTTTGAATTATATTTTAAACCTCATCCACATGTCATGTGACCTCATATCCTACTCATACACTACCAAACTTGATCACATAGGTCTCAAATGGCTCAACTCACATGCTACCAGGTCTATGTCATTTCACTAACTCTTCCAAGTAAAGATTAAGACTCAAAACTAAACCTTGAAACTCATCAGTGATTTTTTTTGTATCTTTATCATTTTTAACATATATTATAATACTTTATCATGCATATACTAACCAAAATCACAAATATTTACCATACATACACCTTATCTCAAAACTGGACCAAGCTACTCAAGATACCTAGTATTCAGATTGGACACAAACAAGCTAGCTCTCAATGATGTCATTATTCAAAATAAGTATCTAAATAAAATGATACTCTCAATATAATTTATGAGATCTATCACATTATAACCTTTTTATAAGACCTTGTATAGAATATAAGGACTTGTTGACCCATATGCTCACCTTATATGCTACATGGTACTTGAAGCTCAATCAAGATGTTTCCCTTGTATCTTGAACATGATCTTGACATGTCATAAAAAATCAAAACTAATACTAGGTTGCATTAAAATTTTCTCTCAATAGAGACACAAACTTCTTTATCACACACCACTACACCAAGCATAACATCAATTCTAACTTTTGACATGAAGGACATTCAACTTAACTTTGACATCAATGATAATATAAATGCCTTAATACAAACATTAGGAACATAACTCAATAGTTTTTCCCTCTTCTCATGTCACTAGGACATTAGGGGAATCTACCTTCTTTGATCATGAGACATACACATGACTTTATCCATATTTTTATCTTTCACAGTGTACTTGATATGTTATGTACTTGATGTCTTTTGCTAACACATGATCCATGGGATACTATGATATGTTTATGTTGGTTTATTATGTTTTAATTCATTCACTTATTTATGTGTCTTTCCTTGCTATTAATTTATTTTTTGAAAATTTCAATATGATCAATTGTTTGCATCCCCCATGCCTTTGTTCGATTTCTTAACATTTGATATGTTATCACTTGTTGTATATACACTTAAATATGTAATTATTGATTTTATGTACATTTGACTAAGTCATGTTCATTAAAGTTTTAAAATTTTGAATGTGCCCCTTGTTTGTGGTCTTCTTGGACCATTGTCTATTAAATTGCTTTTGAGTGATCTTGTGTGTGTGCTTTATTGATTTTTTAGATTATATTATTAATATATATATATATATATGTTACCATGATATTTATCATGCATATTAGGCCTTAATGTGATCACATTTTATGAAATTCAATGATAAACTTACTTAGACATTTCCTTATATATGTTACATGGTTCATTTATAGTTATATGGTTATATTATCCTTTTGAGGTGAGGTAACTACCAATTTCTATATTCTTATTGATCAAATTTTAACCCCAATTCAAAATTTGTTCAAAACCTCTAGGTTGAAACTCCATAGGTTTTTCAAATGTTTTTCATGGTCTTATCATGGTCTCAAGTGGTCTTTAATAGTTACATATGGTCATATTTGTCCTTGTCTAACATTGTCCAAGTTCTAGTCTTATGTTCACTTACTTTGTCCTATGGATCAACTACAAGGTCTTGAAATGGTCAAATATATTAAAAAATTTAGTTTGTTATAGGGTCACTATAAAGGTTATTTGTATGTAATTGATATCATAATATCATGATTTAACTTTTTATTTGACTCTAATATGCAAAAAATCACATTTTGACAACTTTTTAACCCATGTGGAAGAGTTGGACATACCATTCCAAGAATAATTTTTTTAAATAAGATTCAAAATGTCCTTGATGTCATAAATTGGGCATATAATTTTCAATTATAGTTAGATACTAACAACATCTATAGTTTAATGCCTAATCTTGGAAAAAGAATACTATACAAGCACTTTTATGGCCTTGCAAGATCATTTTTTAGTTGAAAATGGTTTGGAAGTATCTTGGGATCCCTAAGATCATTTTACATCTTTTGACCAAGTTTCAAGTTGAATTGACACTCCAGATAACTTTTCTCCTCCACTCCTACCTTCACAAACTTAGAAAGTTAAATTTGAACTAAATGGTATGGCCGAGAGAGAGAGAGAGAGAGAGAGAGAGAGAGAGAGAGAGAGAGAGAGAGAGAGAGAGAGAGAGAGAGAGAGAGAGAGAGAGAGAGAGAGAGAGAGAGAGAGAGAGAGTTAGGAGATGAAACTTTTTCCATTGTTAGAGGTCTTATTAATATTTAAATCAGTGTAGTTTTTTGCATATTGGTGGCTTATTATTTATTAATAATCACTAAGAGTGACAATAGGTCACTATGTCCTATCCATACAAGAGGGGTCTATTCTTGCATATGTTTCTACACTTTAGAATTTGATGGAGAAGAATGGTTTTGAGAGTTTTTTTCTATATTTCATGGATCTCCTTTTCATGGTATTTGTGTTATACAAATCATCTCTATGAAGTGACATCACTTGGAGGAAGAGTGTCTTAGTGTATAAGCTATACTAGTGGATCTTGTTGTAAGTTTCTATTTTTTATTCATGGTGGTCACTATTAGAGGTTTATAATGATTCATAAATCATGTAAGATCCTTAATTTTAATATATTTCATTTTTTATCTAAGATGTGTTTTTGTCTATATTCTTCAAGAATGATGCTATTTGAATCATGGTCAAGCTTCCAATAGTCCACTGTATGTTTGATTTCCATTTTGGCTCAAGTATCATAGGTATATCATGGTCTAAGAATATATTTCACTATTAGATGCATGATAATATCAAGATAAGAGTCTAAATACACCTTTTAATGAGATCAAAGTGTTTCTTTCATGTATAGTTTTTATGGAATATAGGAGTAGTTTAATGATGCTAAGAGTTATAAACAAGACTTTATATGTATGTTCATATACTCACATGGTCTTAAATAACTCACTTACCTCATAATTTTTTTAAAATTGACTAGGATCTCTAAAAGATACCCACAAGCCTTATATAAATGGTTGATTATACTTACAATTTGTACAAACTAGTAGGGTAGGTTAAAGATGAAAATGCTCAGTCATATGCTCTATGAGCCCTTAAAGGAGTAACAAGGAGGTATATAGTGGTTTTACAAGTTTTATAATTTCAATAACTCAAATATTGGCTTTGTGTATCCCTAAAGCATTCAACCAAAGACCTATAGGCCCCAACCCTATAGGTCCTCATTTTGGACCAAAAGAAACATCAAATCAACAAAAAAATAAAGACAAATAGTGAAAATTGTGATAAGTTTCCTCAAGTTATAATGAAATAATACACAATCCATTAAATATTCAATATTCCACTTAAAAATCCAATGAGGATCAACGGACTAAGTACACAGTCTAAAAGTCACCTATAGGACTGTCTATGGTATGTACTTGATGCCAAGAGACAAGTGATTTATGAATATTATAAATTGAATTTTATACACCTTATACGATAGTGACAATGGAATAATACATTTTGATCCTTCAAACATTATGCATAGTTAAAGGATATGAGGATTAAGTTTCATAGTATGCAAGCAATAACCCTAAAAGGCCACCTATAAGCCTATGTCAAGATTAGTCCATTTTCAAGATGAAGAGAAGAATTATAGTGTGTGAAAGAACCCTAAGTCTATAGTTAGATTCCAAATAAGTCAAATTACTCTGGGGAGATTATTGATGATAATTATAGATTCTAAACCCATATAGAATGCAATCAAATGACCCTAAGGAAAGCACCTACAAGCTACAAGAGAACACATGTTAGTTCTAAGCCTAAAGGGAAGGATAAAGATGATATGGAAGATCTGAGGTTTACCTCAATTGACACAAAGTTTCATTTTAATACTAAAGAATATTATTTCTAAGATCTATCAATATAGGTTTCAAAACATCCATACACATCCAAAAAGTAACCTACAAGTCTGCCTATTCTCCATGAGAGTTTTGCTTGAGTGAGGTCTATGGAGAGATATAAAGGGATGAAAATTTTTAACCTTGGTTTATTAATGTTAGTATTTTCTTCATAAAACAATCAAAATCTAGTGATATAAATGAAATGTTTGTGAAATTTTGTCTAAAACTTAATAAAGCCTAAGATACACATAATCACTAGCAAACCCAACCAGTCTTAAGGGAAATTAATGTTTTAAGGATTCTATAGGCACAATCACAACTAGTGATTTGTTACATAGGATTATTATGAGTGTATTAATACATTAATTATCCCTTCAAGGTCATATTAATAGTGTACATACCCATTATTATTTTTTAGACCTTACCCACTCCATTGGTAAGGGGTAGTCATGAGACTAAGGGGTCCATTTGGTCTCAAAGCATAAAATAAGTATTAAAAATCCCATGGAGGTCCCTAGGGTAAATGCACAAACATATCAAATGTTTCCATATACTTTTAAGGTTCACAAGAAACTTAGTATTCATCTAGTGTCATTGAGGGCTAGCAAAGAGATGACACACCTAAACCCTAAGACCCCTAACTAGTATACCAGATGCATGAAGAGGGGTTGTAATAAATTTAAAATAATTTAGAACCATTGGGATTTTTTTTAGTGTCTAAACCTATCCTAATAGTTATATTAAGTTTTGATGCCCAAAACCCAATTTGGACCTATCTCAACTCAAGAAACACTAGGATTGCTACCTGAAGAGCAACTTCGGATGCTCATACCATATCTCACATTTTTAATGGGAAAATAATCCATTTTTAATAGGTTATTAGATTTTTTAGGAAGGTTTTAAAAGTTTAAATATGTTAATTAATGATATTTTCTTTATGAATGATCATGAAGACCCCAAACAGGTTTTAAACCCTTTTAAAACCCTCGTAGTGACTAGTTAAGGACAAAAGAGCTAAAAATCACATATCATTTCACATTTTTATACTTAAACATATTTTATTTTATTTATTAATTAAAGGATGTTATACATATGTGCTTTAATTCTTGTGTCAACTACATAGACTGTCATAAATGCCTTGTTTTCTGTGTTTTTGGTACTTTATAGGTGTTTTGAGAATGGGATAACTTACCAATAATTATATGAGGTCACTTTGGATGTATAATAATTATAATTTCTAAAAAATTTCATAGGATATTCTATAGGTGGTCAACTAGGCCTGTTTTCTAAGGCAAACTCAAGCAATTTCAAAATGAGACTAGGTGACAAGGTGATTTCTTGGTTTGAATACTTTCATAGGGTTTCAAGACCTAAAATTTTAAATGGAGTTTCTTGATGGATTAGCCAAGGTTAATAAAAAACTTTTATGTAATTTCACGAGTTTCAAAATTCTAGATCAAGAAAATAGGGTTCTAGGCAAGGCGTCATAATTGAGGCTTAATTCAAGAGAGAGAAAGATAAAAAAATATGGACTTCTACACAAAGTCAAGGAATGAAATTTGACATGGATATTTAAGGAAATAAATTTTTATAAGATATTCCCTCAATTTTTAATTAACATCCTTACATTCTCTTACATAATGAGGTTTATAGGGTTTTAGGGTTAGAAGGAAACTAGGCCTAGTGAGAGCTTAAGGAGAAAAATGAGTTCTTGGGAGTTGTTTCAGGAACCAGAGTAGTTTTTTTAGACCTGATAATAAAATTTAATATTATTCATGGAGATAGGGTGATTTTAATAATATTCACTTGAATTTTGGGTCACTTTAACCAAGCTAGGCGTGGGGAATGAAGATTTTCAAGATACCTATGCACATGAATGAAGGAATGTCATATCAAAGGAGTTTATTAAGGCATGTAAAATATCAAATGAGTTTCCTAATATATTTTATTTGTGAATTCATGATTTTAAATTCCATTTATCATCAATTTCATCTATACAAGGGCAATTTTCAAGAATTTAGTCATGGTGTTAAGCCAATTTATAACCCCTATGCCACTTAGAAGGTTAAAGCTTATTCAGGAGTGATACACATGGACTTTGAAGTCTATTTTAAATGTCCCATTAATCCATTTATTTTTTTAATTCACATATAAAATTTTCAATCTTCTCCTGCTACACACCTCTCTCTCTCTTCACACTTCTCTATATAAGCAACCACTTTTGGATTTATAATATAATCCACATCTGGTATGGTGAAGCCCTACTAGTTTAAGTATTATATTTTCCTTTCAATAAAATATTTAAAGTTTTTTTTAAGTTATAAAATCATTTTATAAGTGTGTGAAGTAGTGTATAGTTGAATGATAAGTGACAATCATTTATCCTCATGTTATCTTACTCTCTCATGTTTTGTGCAAGTAGTCTACTCTCTAACAAGTCACATAAAGTGTAGTTAGTGTTATTATATGTATCTAAGTGTAAGTAATATTATTAGTGTCTACAATTAGACCTCTTATTCATCCACCTTGAGAAGTGAATTACATATCATATTCATGTCTAAAATACTTATCTTAGAGAAACCTTTGATGTTGAAGTTAGTCTTATGAATCATCTTTCATAGTAAAAATACATAGTGGTCTTGTCAATATTAATTTGTTGCATCATAGGTCATTATATTAGGTTTATCTCTTATTCTCTATATCCCTTTTCAACCCCAAATAATTTATTAACATAGATGATGAGCTCAAATAAAAATATCAGCCATTATTACAAGATCAAAAACTCATGTTGCAGTAGCTGAGGATCATGAAGAAATTCTTGAAGATTACTCAAAATTGTCAATAGAAGAGGTATAAAAGGAGAAATTTTTGGCTAGATTGATAGCACATGCTGAAGACCTTGAAGAGGTTCATACCCCTAGAATAGACCCACATGTACCACCCTTGATATTTCCCACATTATCACCTCATACTCAAGAATATAAATGTCACTACCCTTTGTCACCCAAATTTCTTGCTAAGGAGGCATTCAAGGTTATTCTTTCTCCTATGAGATATACCAAGCCAATACAATCTTCCAATTTAGAAAGACTCTTTATTGATACACAATATAAGTATTCTAAAACCTCTAAACCATCCCCATTGTATATAAATCCATATATTCCTACGAAAAAATATAAATTCTCCATCTTCTATAGCCCAAGAAATAGAATAATTGATAAGAATTTTGAGAGGTGGGTGGCAACAACTTCTGATCTACCAACATAAAGAGCATTCATTAAGGATCCTTAGTAATAAATCACTACCAATAATTCTATACCTTTAAATTTACTATCCTTAGTCCTAATGTAAATGCACCCATGAAGAATATTCCTCACTCAACCCTCCCCACCTTTAGGGTAAAAGCATCTGAGGATCTAGACACATTTATTTTTGAGCTTAACATCTATGCTGTAGCTATGATTATAATAAAGATGCTTAAAAACTCAAAATATTTCTAATAAAACTTAAAGATGTAACACTTAGATGGTTCATGCGACTTGGAAAGGATGCCATTTATACTTGGGAAGAAATGAAGGAGATGTTTTTGATGAAATACCAAGACTATTGTATAGGTAGAAATTGCAGGAGAGATGACATATTTTGAATGACACAAGCTAATGATGAGTCATTGGAGGAATATATGGAAAGATTTATGTTCAGCTTGTAGAAGTCCAAAAAACTAAAATGGAGAAAGAATCGATCAAGATGATATTCCTAAAAGTAATTAGAGATGATTGTCTAGAGCTACTAGATTTAATGTTTGATGGTGATGTTTCTACACTATATTTTAATGAACTAACAATTTTATTTCAAACTACTCCAGATCAACCATGAACAAAAGTAGGGGTAGAACCCTTCCTACAACATTTATAGTAGGATTATCTACAGGTGAAGTTAACAACTTGTTATAGGACATAAATTAGGACATTATTAGTCACCTAGATACTTAACTTGATACATTACATACATAGAGGAAGTATGAATAAATTAAAAAATCCTTTGATGCCTATAGCCCTAAATACAAAAAAAGAAGGTATATTATACATGTCATTCTATGAAAGCTCAAGTAGCTAGCATAACTAAGTAGAATCCTAAAATATTATAGTTATATGTCATACGAGGAGATAAGAATCAAGTGTTTTACATGGCTCAATAGAAACCATGGGTGTAAAGATTAGGTATGCCATCAAATTCTATGTTTGAAAATTCTCAATTCTCAAATAATCCTCAATATGCTTTTTTGGATGAATATACCCAACCAAAATTGGCCCCAAAAAAATTAGAAGCTACCATAGAATCAGTTATGGATGCAATAAAATGGACAACAACATCAACCTAGGTAATTCCAAAACAAACAATGGATCTATCTCTCTAATCCATGGAAATAGTAATGGAAAGGTAATCAAGGCTTTCCTCAATAAATACAACAACCACAACAATAGGACTTAATTCCAAACACTCAATAACCTATTAGACCCACTAAATTACCCACCTAGCCTATCCATAGCCCTACCAATAAGTTCTTTAAACCAACATAATCCACTAAAATAATGCAATATCTAACATACACTTTGGATATCAATCAAGTCCAACTTAACTTAGGACACATTCTTTCAAAACCTACATCAACCATAATCATAGAACATTTTGAAGAGCCTAATCTACTCCATCCTAATCCATAGCCACCCATGGCCAATCCTAAGCCAAGTCCACTAGAAAACCTAAAATAATCTAACAATCCTCCCTTTCTAGAGAGATTGAACATATCACATCCTAAACCAGAGCCTAAATTTGATATCTTGGGGTAACTCAAGAATGTAGGAATAAAAATCCAACTCTTTCAATCAATAAAATATGTTCCTATATATAATAAGGCTATTAGAGAGTTATGTTTGAAAAAACCAAGAAGAAATAAGAAGGATCCTAAAATAATCTAAGTTATTTTCCAAGTAACGGATATTATGTTGGTAAACATAGTTACCCCAAAATATTTTGATCTTGAAAGTCCTATCGTTAATGTTAGAATCCATGGCCAACCCATCTCTAGTACTTTAATTGAATTGGGTGCATCCATAAATGTGATGACCATGGAGACCATGTAATAATTGAAACTAAAAACTCTCCATCCAACACCCATCATCATATAGATGGTTGATAGGTCAACTATTAAGCCTGAGGGGATTATTGAAGACCTGGTTATCACTATGGAATCCTAGTAGTATCCAACAAAATTTAGTGTTTTTTAGACAAAAAGTAACTTGGGAGGTTATCCTCTCATCCTTATCTACCCATGGTTGGCCACTATGGATGATTTTATTGGTTATAGGTCAAGAAAAATGATAATTTACAATGGAAATGACACCAAGAAACTAGTTATTTATCTACCGACCCAACCTTCCTAGAATGGTATCCCAACACATTAGATTGATGACTTTGAAGAAGCTATCTCCTTATAAAATCTCTACACAATTGACTAGACTCTAGCTTTATAGGCACAAGAATAAGACATTATCCTTACTAGTATCCTAAAAAACACCTATCAATAGGATCTTGTAGCCACAAACATGTTGAAATGTACACCATGCCCCATTCAAAATACTTTTATTGAAAATGATCTTGCTAAAACCACAAGGGACATTTTCACATTCCATGAGTTGGTTCCCCATAAATTAATCTATTCTCCTTTAATCACCAATATAAAATCCATGCTCTCTTTAACAAAGAAAGTAGACATTTTTCCAAATAAACCTCTCAACATCAGCCCTCCTTAACATCCTAGTAAGAAAGCTAGTTACTTACAATGTTGAGAAAGCACACAACAACATTTTCTTGGGACTACCATGACATGAGAGGAATACCCCCATATTCATGCATGCATGATATTTACATTAAATAAGAATATAAAACTATTCACCAACCCCAATGATGAATGAATCCTATAGTTAAAGACATTGTCAAAACTGAGTTACAAAAAATCTTTGATGAAAAATTTATTTATCCTATTTCAGATAGCCAGTGGATATCTCCCCTAGTTATTTCACCCAAGAAAGGAGGAAAATGGTGTATTTATGTTGAATACCGAGATTTGAATACTACTACCAAGAGGGATCACTTTCCCCTTCCATTTATTAATCAAGTGTTCGATAAATTATCAAGGAAAAAGTATTTTTCCTTTCTAGATGTCTATAGTGGTTATAATTAGATATGAATTTCTCCATAATACTAAGATAAAACCACTTTTACTTTCCCTTGGGAAACCTATGCCTATGTCATCTTACCATCTAGTCTTTGCAATACTCTAACTACTTTTTAAAAGGCTATTTTGAGCATATTTTTTTTATCTCCCCAATGACTATGTTGAAATCTACATGGTGATTTCAATGTCTATGGGAAAACATTTGAATAAACTCTTTCTAACTTGGAGAAATTTATTCAATGATTCCAAGACCACCAATTATCTTTGATCAATGAAAAGTGTTATATGCTTATAACTGAAGGGATTGTGTTGGGGCATCACATCTCCCCTACTAGAATTCAAATTGACCCAAGAAAGATAAGTATCATTAAGGATCTACCCACACCAAAGAAGAAGAAAGATGTTATAATATGTCTAGGACATGTTGGTTATTATAGATCATTTATCAAGGAATTTATTAAAATTTCCACCCCATTATTTGGATTGCTTACTAAGGATGTTGAATTTATTTAGACTAATGATTATCAAACTATATTTCAAAAAATCAAAGACCTTCTCATAACAACTCATGTTCTGAGAGGGCCTTATTGGAATATTCCTTTTTTCATCCACACAGGTGCATTTGACACCATTTTAGGAGTTATCCTTGGCCAAAAATATGAATCTTTGAGTTATGTAATCTATTTCATTAGCAAGAATCTTAAATGGGTTAAACTCAACTATACTATAATAGAGAATTAATTTCTTGCCATCATCTATGACATCAATAAATTTTGACACTAGATTGTAGGTTACCAAATATTCATCCACATAGACCACACACCAATCAAATATTTAATGAATAAACCTACTGCAATAGGTAGGATAATTAGATGGTTGCTTTTGCTATAGGATATGATATTACCATTGTGGTTAGAATAAGTAAGGATAATGTAGTATCATATTTTATATCTTGACTAGAAAATGATAAGCATAGTATTATTATTGATGATTCCTTTCTTGATGAGCATTTATTTACAGTAATTATTCAATCACCTTGATTCACAGATATTGCTACTATCTTGCTACAAGATCACTACCATAACATTTCTCACTTAAATAAAAATAACATCTGATCCAAAAGAGTAGATAGTATTCCTAGATTTTAGGATATCTCTTTATCATTAGACCATATTTAGTTATGAGAAGATGTATCTAAGAAGATGAAGCTTATGACATTCTGAGAACCTACCTTGATAAACCTTGTGGGGGTCATTTTACTACCAAATGGATTGCTATGAAAGTACTTATTATTGGATATTATTGTCTTTTCTTTGTTTAAGTATGCCATGATGTATATCTATAGATGTGATCGATGTCAATGTATGGGGACACCCACTCACTCTGATGAAATGCCATTATAACCATAATTGGTTCTGAAACCTTTTGAAAAATGGGGACTAGATTTTGTAGGCCTCATTAATCTTAAGTCCAACAACAAGGAATATATACTAGTGTGCACTGATTATGTCACAAAATGGGCTAAGGTCAAGGCCTTAACCCATGCCCAAGATGATAAATTAGCTGATTTATTATATGAATAAAACTTCACTCACTATGGAGTAACAAGATAAGTAGTCATAGACCAAGGACCACAATTCACATTAAACCTCACAACTACCTTGGTAAAATAATATGAAATCAAACATAAAAATTCTACCCCTTGCCATCCTTATTCAAATGGTCAAGTAGAAGTTAAAAATAGGAAATTATAAAATATCCTCACTAATATTATCAGCTTACATAGTAAATATTGGTGAACACATCTCTTAGAAGTAGTCTAGGCTTACAGAATCACCTGGAAAACCATAACTGGCTTCACTCCATATGAACTAGTATATGGTAAGAAGCCTATTATGCCCATTGAGTTTGAGCATAAAACATTAATGATATCACTTAATTTGGGCTTAGATATTTCCCAAGATAAATAAGATAGAATCATGCAACTAAGTGGACTTGATGAACTAATAAAGGAAGAACTTCATCACACTAAAATAGTGCAAAGACAATGTGTGAGTTGGCATGATAGGAACATCAAGACTAAGAACTAACAACCTAGTGACTAGGAACTCTTTTTTGACTCTAAATACAAGGATAATAAAGGAAAGATTTAGTCTAGATGGTTTTGCCCTTATGATATTGAACAAGTTTTTGACAATGGAGTGGTAAAGATCATGGCCATTAGCTCTATTTAGTTTTAACTTTTTGTTAATGGCCACAAGCTTAAGTTATACAAAAAACCATTTTCTAAGGAAACTCTCACTCTCCAAATTCTTCAAGAACAACATCCATCTCTTATTTATGAAACAAATCAATCTATTCCTATAGTTGAAGGGTATTTCTATCAACCCTTCTCTAATTTTTTATAAGAGTAATAAAGATTCCTTCAGCCAAGAACAAACCATTCATAATGGTTTGGTTCAAGCTGAATAAAATCCTACCTCCTAGACTTCTAAAATTCTAGTTGAGTTGAGACCAAAAAATCTTAAAAAACCACACTACAGATATAAAACTTTTATTTTCATATGTTTTTGCTTACAGATTCATTCTTTTAGAGTAGAAAAACACTTTCTTCTTTGCTACAAGATGAAACTCTTGCTATTGTAAGATATTTATTATTTCTACAAGAAACTTCTTATTGACATAGGAAACATTTCTTGTTGTTGGATGAATTCTTATCACTCCATTATACATTACATTCTCACAAAGCATTTTTTATTTCAATCAAAGGACAACACATACCAGTACACCTCACATCCACCATTTCAAATCATCATTTATGTATTAATGAAAGGTATTCCTAAAAGTACTAAGGTAGTTGTCTGATATTTATTTCATGACATAAGTGTTAATTATTACTAAGATGATAGGCATTAATGATATTAAAATGCTACCATATCTTTTCTTTATCATTCCATCCTGAGATATCTTCTCTTTTTCCAATTGATGTGACCATTGAATCACTACTACCACCACCCCTTGTCATTACCACAAGACATTTATGCATGTTAGCTAAGTCCCTTGAGAACAAGTGACCATTTTAGTTGGGGGGATTTCCCATAATTCAAATGGATTATCTCATTCCCAAAGCAAAATCATAAACATTCTACCCAAATCTATAGAACACTTGATATAAGAGCATAGTCCCTGCAACTAAAATACCATCCTACAATATGGAAGGAGACTTACTTAAACATGAGCTGCTTGATATCTCTCCTCTTACCAATAACCCAAACATCCTAGTCCTATTTTTGAATGTAGGATGGGCTCAATATTTTGATAGGATACATTTTCTTAACCAAGTAATTCATAAGAATTCAATGGGTCATTACATAACAACCTAGTAATAGTGATAGGAATGGAAATAAAGATAAATGAAACCATCATCAATAAAGTAACTAGATTTCCATGAGCAAGGGAATTATGGTAGGAAAAATTTGATGCTGAGGTAGAGAGGCAAAAATTTATTAGAGGAGATGAAATATTGGATACTTAAAAATAGGGCACTACATGGTTATCATTATTAGGAAGATGGGCCATAGCTTTTGTGTTCATATTTAGATATTTCACCTATGAGGGGAGATATTCCATGTTGCATGGTGTTCACTTCAAATTCATGAATCATTTACAACATGGTATTAAGATAAATGTCCCCAAATTATTTCTTAACATGATCACAAAAATGGTAGAGGTATTTTAAAGTGGTAATCCCAAAGTTCTCTCTCATCATTATTTAATTGAGTTAATTATTCAATAATGCCTACAAAGGACTAAGCCCAATATAATTTGGGAAGATTTTCTCCAAATACCTAGAAATTCAAATAGTAATAGAGAGGCAAATGAAGAAGAAGAGATATAAGTAGAAGAATATATGACAAAAGAAAGCTTTAATATATCACCACAAGAACCTACAAAAAAAGGCCTTCCTATAGCACCACATGAACCTACAAAAGAAAACCTTCCTATAGCTCTACAAGAACCTATATAAAAAGGTCTTCTTGTAGCCATATAATAACTTGCAATAAGGATAAATATTGTATAAGGGTCTTCCACAAGAAAATAATCCAAAATAAAGAAGAATATACTCATCCTCTAACCTAAATCTAAGGAATCTAAAGAACTTCCATCTTCCCCTAAAAAGGCTAAGGTCACATCTACTCCTCAGATCCCATAGATTAAGAGGAAAGATTAAAGGTAACCAAAGAACTAAACTTTCTTATATTATACAAATTAATGAGAATTTTGGAGAAAAACAAACTACCAATAGTCATGAATCACTTGAGGAATTTAGTTTTGATAACCTATAGACTAACAAGGAAGAATTCTCTCAAGAAGGAAATAAGGAGATAGAGCAAGTAGAAGATATCCCTGAAGAATTACAAAAAGAACCAATACAAAAAGAGGTAAAATAAATAGAGCAACCCATAATACAAGTAGAATTTCCTAATTTGGAGCAATTCCTATAGGAAATAGAGTGATTAAGGAAGAAACTATAGTTTCAGTCAAGAGGACTAGATGTGCTTGTTGTAGTAGATTCTTAGTTGTGACCCTTTGTAGAAATCCATCTTGTAGCCATTATATTACAACCTTATTTTGTAGAAAAAAATAAACAATAAAAACCTACAACTACCCAAGCTATAAGGTATAATTCCTCATCTATGGTATCTTCTAAATTGATGAGATGGATAGATAATCAATATGAAAGTTTTAGGGAATTAACAAGGGAGAATAAGAAATTGAAAGAAGAGGTCAGGTTGAAAGAAGAAATAATCTCTAAACTATAACATAAAATTTAATATATGGTTGGTCTTACTCAAGAGATCATTGACTGTAGGCCTCTTGCAATAGTATATTTAGTTTATCTTGAGGAATAATGGCATAAGTTTAAATTCATGATAAGTTATTATGACATGCCTTATGAAGTAATTTCTCCTCTCTCTTTCTTTCAATTATATGAAAAAAGATCACAAGAAGAATAAGCATAATTGTGTGAGTTCTATATTCATAAATATGGTGTGCCTTATGACAGGGAATGGATCCTAACCTATATATTGGAGATGTCTTTTTAAAGGCATTTTCAACATATCTTTTGAATGATCTAGGAGAGAATGAGAGATGATTGAATATAAGAAAAAGGAAAGGGAGAGTTAATTTATTATAAAAAGAGAGTTAGTTGCACTTGAGATTATGTTGATAGAAGGGGATACCATCATGCTATAGAAAGAATTCAAGGCTTGGTTTGCCATAAATTACGATGCAACTAAAGATTTATACTTAGGATTGAGAACTTCCATTAAACCCATAGTAAAAGAATCCTACATAGAAAGATGGAATGAGCTCATTCTTGATCTAAAAAGGAAAGATCCATATTCCCCTTTCAATTTAAAGGCAACATTTAATAGAGTCATAAGATATATTTTTCTTGTAGGTGAAATGGGATCTCAACTATTGAGCATAAAATTATATCCCCCTTTATTTTGGTATCCTATTCTAGATTGGTAGGATGAAAATCCACTAGATGAAGCCAAATAGGTCAAAAACTAATAGTTTTATGAACAATGACATGTATTTTATGCTCACATATCAAATGGTGCCATGGGGCCAATGGATTTTAGAACTATTTATGAAATTGAAATGAGAAAGTTTATTGCTCAAGAATGAGCAAGGTCTTAAGTTGGGGGGTGTGATGAGCCCCGTAAATTTCATGTTTTTATCCTCATCTATCATGCTCATCCTTCTTATTTATCATGCTTCTGAGTTACATTCCCATAAAGTTTTTATCCTCAAATAACCATAATCTTGCAAATAACATTATGTTCTCATAATATTTGAATAGTTAGAACTTTGTCTTGAAATCAAGTATATAATAGTTATCTTCTACTATAGGATGTTTTTCTCTATAATTTTTTTTAAATATGTTTTAAAGCAATAGGTATATAGCATAGACTATCCTGTAGCAAAAGGTATCTCATCATGTGAACACATCTTATAGCCACTACATACCCAAAGCCACAGATGAATAGAATTTGATTCCTACTTTAACCAACTCATAGAAACAATAATAACCTCCATGGAGTATAATAAGGATGTGGTTCAAGATTTAAATAAATTTATTTATCCTAAGGTAGTATTACAAGATTCAGATGAATGGTGACCTTAGTAGAAGGAACCAATTTATATTATCTTATAGCTGAATGTTTCTTAGTTTGGAATGTTTATTGTTTTGTATTAAAAAATATCCATTTTGTATATATAGGTAATAGCAGGGTTGAGAACGTAGTAGATATCAATTAGAGAAATGTATCAGTACATTTTGTAAGACAACTATTATTGTAATTTACCTATAGTGATTCATTTCTACATTTTGATTAATATGAACAATCATTTCTGAGTCCATTTCATTATTGTAATAAGAAGGATTGAATCTAGAGTTAGAATGAGGAAGGGCCCCCTTCAGAAGTCTTGCAACAACAATCCAACTTGTTAAATAGATAAGAATGTTATTTAGTTTATTTATGTGTTATGTGTTTTATTTTTGAATTGTGTAATTTTCAAGTCTTGTATAGAATTGTTTTAAGGAAACTTCTAAAGATAAAATAGTGTTATTATTTAATTCATAGTAGTGTATCCATGTTTAATTCTGGCATTCCATTTCTTTCATGGTTTTATAATATTAGATTACAATTAGTAGAAGTTCAAATTAGAATATTGAGTGTGCACATATAGTGACATCATCTTATCAATTTTACATCCTTAGGTTTATAATTAAATGAAAGTAAAAGATGCAAGTTTATGGTAACTCTACTTGTTCATTTGGATCAAGAGAAGTATATTTGATTGTAATCTACTACTAGTCATACTCCATATTAGTACTTATATAAGTTTTAATATTTCTCAATATATATTAGGGTCATGTTTTGGAAACATTTTATTTACACTTACATAACTCTAAAATTGACCAAATTGTATAGTTATATGATTTAGATACATGTTTGTGGTAGAATTCTATACATTGGTACTATTGTTATAAATAATTACAACATGAGACATATATAATGTGCATATACTATGAAATGTGTGCCTAATATTTAAAAATCAAATTAGTTTTATATTCATAACACTTTCAAGGACCATCACCACCCACTAGGTTAGAATTTTATAGAATATATTGAGCCAATCTACTATAGTAGTTGGTTCACTTTTTGTTATTGTAGAGGTGATTAAATCATTCAATATTTAAAAAAATTAGGTTGGATGTTATTATATCATCCATCCTCACAATTTTTATAGTTTAAGTTGACTTGGTTCATTCACACGCACCAGGTTATAAGTGTGATTAGGTTGCAAAGTTAAGCTAGTATTAACCACCAGGTGTCAATCCACCTTTTCTCCAAGGTTGGGGGCATGGGCACTCCTATATTTATATCTATCTTTATCTCCTTGTATACATGAACTTTATATATTTAAGTTTTTCCTAAAATCAATTTCAATTATTTATAATGATACATATTTCAAATGAAATTTCCAAAAGGCAAGATGTTTTCATCAATACACAAGTGTACTCATAAACCTTATTCTCTTTCAATTTCAATCATTTTAATACTTTTAGTTTAAGATTATATGAACTGATTGTATACCTTATCATTCTCTTGGTTATAACTCAGTCATCAATAAAGTACTCAAGTTGAACTCAAGCAAAGGAAAGTTTGTTACACACACTCAAGTACACATTCCTTTCCTTTAAACTAAAAATTTCATTAATAAATTAAAGGGGGGAAATCTATATTATATTTATGAACTATATAGCCTCTCAGAATTGTACACTTGGTAAACTTAGAGTTTTTTTATTCATCTTAGTTTTATACCTTTCCTATTTTTTCAAGTCTTGCATCTGCTCTCTCTTGTACCCCTTAGCCTCTTTCTTAGTTTGACTAGTCTTATGTTGATTAACCAAGCCTTATATAATTCTAGAATACTTGAAACATGTTTATATCATGCCTATAGAAGTTATAAAAATGTACCTATTTTTTTACTTCCCAGACACTTGCATCCCAATAAATTACGTATGTTGATGCAACTATCCTTACCTGATGCAAGTGTCTATTGCCCTAAAGTCATATAATTTGAACTAAATATATCTTAATGGTTAGTATAACTTATTTAATTCAATATATTCTCCAAGAGAATTGGTATAAATATAATATCAACCCTCATCCATTCCTCACCTCACACAAACCTATATTCATACTAAAGAGCATCAAAAGAGTATTGTATTAAGAAAATCTTCCCTATTTTTTCTTATTTCCATATTAGTCATAGGGATAAAACATATTTAGGTATAAATTATTTAAGGAATAGCCTAAGAGATATATTTTCCAAGTTAAAAGTTAGGTCATTATTGTACTTATCATACATTACATAATTCACACATAAAACAACACGTAGGGGAGAACTACATAAATTTGAGTCCCTATTACAAGTATTAGCTACATAAGAAATGATCATTGATAGAGGGGTTTTTGAGGAATCTCAATGCTATGTGCCCACCAAACCATTTTTCCCATAGCGACTATGAAGATGAAGAACTAGGTTTTGATTATTTTATAAGGAGAAATAGTCCATGAGCCAAATCTAAATGCACCATAGTGAAGGTGATGATAAACTAGAAACATCCAGGTTTTCACATCTTATTTTAATAATTATTCCATATTAAATACTTACATCTAATCCATATAGTAACATTGGTAAAACCATCCCAAACAAACACAAGTGTTCATAGCTACAAAGGCACTTAATGCATAATTTGGCAATGGTTCTAGAACATTTTTATAGTTTATTTCATTCATGTTCTAGATATAGATATATATTAACATTAACAATTATTTATCTTGTTTTAATTATCATTTCAATATCTAGCATAGTTTTACTTTCCATTTTTAGTATATCTTAGCATAATACATTTAGTATCTATTTATTTGAGTTTTGCAATTAATTAGCCTATTATAGATCTATTTATCACCCTTGTGCTTATTCATTTATATATTATTTACACTATATATCCATAAAAGGATCCACATCTAATTTAAAGTAAAATAATTATATTAATTTTGTTATATTTGTGTTGTAATTAATCCAAAAATAGATTAAAATAAGGTGAACTCACTTATTATCTTTAGCATTGCAAACCTTATATTTCTTAGGGTTTCCTTCTATTTTTATAGAGTTTCATTTTTTATAATTATATCTGATTTTAAAATTTTGATTTATAATTTTTCCCAATCAAATCATGGCTATAATGGATCTACATAGTGTACACTTTCTAATTCAAGTAATTAATTTAATTATTACATGTTTTTTTCCTTTGATATGTAAAATATATAACTATATAAGAAAATGGATTACATATTTGTATACTAATAAGGATGAAATAAATAATGAAAAATGTTTGGCCTTAATCTATTTTATTCTAATATTAAAATTAACTTGTTCTTCCCTATCATAGAGTTTCATGATGTCACTATCCCAAAATAGATGATACATCCTCTTTATATATTTTTAATGAATATCAAATATGAAGGGGTTCACAAACAAGAAACCATTCATATAGATACTAATGTAGGAAATGATATATTTGATGACTCACTCAAATAACATGGAATTAACTAAATAAATTGAAATTAACCTATAAATAATTAAACCCTATTATATGTAAAAAGATATTAACATAAAATATGGATAAAAAATACATGATACTACATTAGGTCTTTAGACCACTTTTGTATACAAAAAATTAAGATAGATCTACAACTTATCTAACTTAGTAAATCTAAAATCAAATAAGGTAATGAATTAACATTGATTGTGATAATATTTATATTGGGATAATGACCAAAGTAGATTTGTTAAACCTAACCAAGGTATATCTTAACACACAAAACCAAATGAGGGGGTTCTAAAGCCTCTAGGAAAGTGAAACTATGAAATAACCCTAGCTAGGTCTAAGTACATAAAATAAATAGTCTACTTCTAGCTAAATATTGTCACACAAGTAGGAATGATTAAACACAAAAAATAATCAAGGGATCATGGTAGGTGAATGTGGGCCTAGATCACCTAACGTGAAATATAGAAAGTAAATAAACTCCTATATATACAATAAGTTTAAGCATATAGGTAATCTTAGTAAAAATTTATACATTTAACACATATTACTTATACAATAGCTATTTATCAAATGAAATAAAAATATTTAAGAATATTACCTTGGGCAAACATATCAAGTCTCAATATTTCCCTTAGAAAATTTAATATATAAATCATCTTTAGGATAAAATACTCCTAGTTTTCATCCAAAACTTTCTGCAAGGCATGTTATCTTCCCTCTAAGGAAAACCCTAAGCAATTCCTCCTTCAAATGCATATTTAGTAGAACTGTGAATTTTAATAATGAGAAAATGAATGTTCCTCTCTATTGGATTGAAATGAAACTTATATTTATAGTAATAGGTAATCCTTAACCCTTCCAAAATTTTAGTTGACAAGATCAGCCAACACAACCCAATTTGTTCTAAAAAGCTATTGTTAGGCTTCCAAAGAAGTTGATCAGACTAACTTAGTTCCATAATGTGTCTTTATTTTTAATAATAGGATTGGCTTAACCAAAATAGTAGGAAAATAGGGTTTTTACTTAGTTAGGGGATATTTTAAAGAATAAATTCTTAGTGAAAGTGTAAATGAGGTTTGGATTTCTTGGAAAGTTAGATATGTGATATTTATATTGGGTTTAGGTAATGATAGAGTTGACCAATAATATTATGAAGCACCAATATTCCACCCACCCAATTCTCGATACATCCTTTAAAGCATAAACATAGAGAGATATAAACTTGATAGGTTCCTACAAGAGAGAAAGTGTCAGTGAATGATAAATTTTAAATATATTCTATATACATATTCCCCACTCGAAGCTCACCATGTGTCACATAGGTGTAATAGGGGATGGTGCTTTAAAAAAGAACATAGTAACACATAATTATAAAATACAATATTTTAGCATAAAGTGGAAAGTAGATGAAAATAAATAATTGGTAGATATTACCTTCACTTACCTTATTGTTATTTAAATAGGAGCTATGTGACAAGTAGATGGAAAAGGCATCTAGTGTGAAGAATAAGATTCTTACCTTAAAATACAATAAATTTTTAAATCTTTGCAAAAATATATGGTTAATACCAAAAACTTATCTATATTTTAAGGATTCCATAACTTTTTTTGGTTTTTAAAAATATTTTATAGAAACAAAGTTATGAGAAAAATACAAAAAAATTGGGTAAATAAATGTAAGGGTAAATTTTTCAAACTTTTAATATAAAAGGGTATTTATCTATTCATTTGTATATTTTATAATTTTATAAATTAGAGATTTAGGTGACTATTATTAGTGATGAGAAAGTTGATGGTTTAGATGCAAAGAGGAAGACAAACGGGAGGATGTATTATAGTTATTGTGGAGATAGTCCAAGTATGATATGAATATAATATGATTTTTTTACTAGTTTGGGATTAAAATGAACTAGGTTAGGAAAATTAGGTACTAGATCAAATATATGCAATGGAATTTTCAATGGAAAATTCAATAATAAAGTAAAATTTATGAAGGGTAATGAGTAGGAATCAAAGTTTGAACAATTAAGTGTAGGGTATTAATGATAAACTAGTTAAAAAATATTTGTAAAATTTTAATGGGATTGACCTACCCGTTGTAGTTAGTTTGGTTAGGTTTGAATAGATGGCCAAATTATTATAGGTGGTCAACCTAGTTTAAGGTCAAAGGTGTCCAATGGCATAAGTCATGGCTAACTTAATTGAACAAAGGGGTGGTTAACCTAGTATATAATGTGGTTGACTTATTAGGATTGAGGTAGGGCAGCCAATGAAGTATGTTATGGTCAAATTTATATAGAGGGTAGGTAGTTAACATAGTATAAAAGGTTTCCAACCTTGTGGGATTGAATAAATTTGGTTGATGGAATATACCCTAGCCAAATGTGTACAAACATTAGGTGGTCAACATAGTTTAAAGGGTGGTCAATTGAGTAGGTTGGATAAATGGGTGGTTGATGGCATATGTTAGGGATGAATACATATAAATAATAAGATGACCAACATAGTCTAAAGGGTGGCCAACCTAGTAGGAATTGAATAAATATGTGGTTGACTTAGTGTACAAGCTAGATACATAGTTAAGAGTGGTAAAGAAAAGACAAAATTGGTTGATGAAGTAGTTAATTACTTATATTTTTGAGTGTGTATTATATGTTTGATTATATTTTAGGATAAAGAGATGATACATGATTTGTTGTTTTATATTTTATAGAGGTGATGGAGATTTTAGAAACTAGTGGATAGGCCTGGATTAAGTTGGTCAGGATAATTTAGTTTCTTAACAAGTGTTTAATATTTTATAACAAGATTGGCCCAGCTAACTTAGTAGGAAAAGAAGGTGTTTTCTTAGTTAGGGGTTATTTGAAAGGATAAATTATTATGGAAATGTAAACTATGTTTTGATTGATTAGGAATTTGGAGAATTAGTATTTTTACTAGGTTTAGGTAATGATAAAGTTGACCAACAATCTTACAAAGCACCAATGGTTTTCCCACCCCTTTCCTAGTGTACCCTTTAAGACATGCACATAGAGAGATCAAAACTCGATAGGTTCATATATGAGATAAATTGTCAGTGAATGACAAAATTTAAAAATATTATGAGTATACATAAATCCCACTCAAATATCATCACATGTCACATAGGTGTAATATGGGATGGTTCTTTGATAAATAACATAATAATACACAACTCTGAGCTAACATATTACAATAAAAAGTAAATAAAATTAAATAATTAGTTGATAAATAACTTCACTTACCTTATTTATAATTAAATAAGAGATGAATGAGAAGAAGATTGAAGAGGTGTCTAATATGCAAAATAAGATATGTACCTAAAAATAATAGAAAAATTTAAATCTTTGAAAAAATGTGTGGTTATACTAAAAAATTATCTATGCTATTACGATTTCATAACTTTAAGTTTGTAAAAAGAGTTTACATAAACAAAGTTGTGAGTAAAATATGTATTTTTTAGGTAAATAACTGTAAGGTTAAATTTTTCAATATAAAAGAGTTGACCATTTTTTGCCTAACAGGGCAAAAATTAGTCCCTTTTATCCCTGTTGTTTTGGGCCATTTCATTTTTTTATTTTGCATGAATCTGTTGATTTTTACAGACTCTATAGATTTTCTACAAACTCTACAGGATTTCTACAGACTCTGTAGGTCCATTTCTACGAACTCTATAGGTACTTCTACAAACTTTGCAGGTGTAGTCTTTTGGTAGATGAAGAACCAGTCAAAGAGTGCAAGGTTTTACAAAGCTTCTTCAGACTCTTGTCTGAAGAAATTCACAAGAAAAGTTGGCATCTTTGAACCATTAAACTATTGAACCGGTTCAATGCCTTGGTTCAATGCTTCGGTTCATCTACAAAGTTCATCAGTTCGGTTCAAAGGCTTGCTTCAATTCAATTGGTTCAACGCTTCAGCAAAGTTCAGTGCTTTGTTTCATCCATCGGTTCAATGGATTTTGGTTCACTCAAAGGGTTCATCAGATGGATCAATGAGCTTGGTTCAATGCTCAGTTCAAAGCCTTGGTTCAAGAATCATTTAAACTATTGAATTGGTTCAATGGATTGGTTCAATGGTTGGTTTAAAGGAGTGGTTCAACATGAAAAGTTTAAGCCTCCTAAAGGATAAGTGCCCTTGCAGAGGGAAGAGGGCACTTCAAAGAGGCCAAAGAGAAAGCCGTAAAGGTAAGATCTTTTCAAAATTTTGTTAAGGCAAAGAAAAAAATTCTTTCAGACTTTTGTCTGAAGGAATTCATTTAGAAAAAAGGTCTAAATAAATTTGGGGAAATTGTAGGCCAAAATCCTAAAAGGAAATTTTTGAAATCAAAGTGGCCAATTCTCGCAAACTTTTTGTCCACGAGAAAATTGTCCATAGGGAAAAAATTCCACACAAAAAGCCTGATGTAAAATAAGCCCACAAAAAAGGCCCACAGGAAAAAGGATGAAGTAGAACACTAATGAAAAGTCCAAGGGGTGATGGGCCTGAGGACATCAAAGTCAAGCATGGTGAACTAGCTATTGGTTTTCAAACTATGACAAGCCCATGAATGTTGAATTTTACACTAGGAAATCTAGAGCATGGAAGGTGCCAAGTGGAAACCATAGAAGGATTTGACATGCTTTTCTAGGAGTAGCAAACCATGCCATGTGTCCCTTGTAAATCTCAATAAAAGCTAACAAGTGTCAGCCTCTGCAGTCTCTCTCTTTTGTCCCACAAGAACTGTGGTGGGCCCTAGATGAATTGCTAAAGAGAGTGGAAGCTGACACATGTCCTCTTCTGTAGGACCTTAAAAGGGTGCCTAAAGCTTCCATGAGTCAAGTGGATGTGCCACGTGTCCTACCCATTTCACAGTAGAATGTGACACGTGTCACTTATTTGAAAATCAATGGAAAGTGGCCAAGGCAAGCAGAAAAGAGCCCAAGGAACATAGTGACCTACCATAAGATAGTATTAAGGGATAAAGGAGCTAGAAAGGGACAAAACTAGGATGAAACAAGTGTAGGAAAAGACAAAGTAGTCTAAGTGGCAAAGTAGAGGCAAGTTATTGCCAGAAGGTCATCAAACAGTGTAAATAATGAGTGATGCAACCTGCTTTCTCCATTTGGCATTCATGAGGGGACAAACTATAGTCTTTTTGTAGGAAAAGAGGAAAAACTTATGCTCTCAAATGCCAAAGTCAAGATCAGTGATTATATAGCATGGTTCTCGCAGGCCTCTTCTAGAAGAATGACATCAGCAATAGTGACTTCCTCTTCTCGATGCTCTCGATGCACATGGGCCAGCTTGTCAAGAGCACCAAAGTATTTTCAAAAGAAGCACCAAGTTCCCTTCTCCTCTTTTTATTTATTATAAGATTCTTATTTGAAAAAGGATCCACTCTCCTATCCTTAAGGCAAAACTTTGCCCAAAAATCTCTTGGGCTTGTAAGGCAGAGCTCTGCCAGATTTTACCTTGAGTCAAGACTTAGCATTTTTACCTCCATCTGGACTTGTCACTTTAAAGTATATGTTTATGTTCTTCTTTTTTGTTAAGTCATTGTCTTTTATGCTTTTCATAGATCAATTAAAGCATGTCTAGTGCATTGTGAAGTCTCCTTTATGTAGGTATGCCAGAAGTGTCTATAGCAAGAATATAGGTGCATGTGAATAGGCTGTCAAAGTGTGTCTCAAAACACCTTTGCTAGTTCCTTCCTCCCTGTATCTCTATGGACCCTTGACTCACTAAAATAGAAGAGTTTTCCTATGTCAGTTGAAGTGTATGGGTGCTTTTTCTTGGTGAAAAGTGTATATTCAGGCTGAGTGGGTCAACATTTTCTGGTGTATCACCTTTTTCATTTTTAGGCTTAGGTTTTATTTTCAGAATCTCTCTCTTTTCATCCCCCCCTTTTTTCATTTATTTTTTAGCAGTAGGAGAAACTAGGGCCTAAAAGATACATCAGAGGGAGCTAGCCCTTATCTAGAGACTCTCCCCTCCAACTTCATCAGTCCCACAAGTGAGAGGGGAGTTTCCATTGTTGCATGTGGAAGGGTGGGAGCTAAGCGTCCTACCCTTGGGTGCAATCCACTATGTAAATAATTTTTGGCATGCCCAATGGGACCAACTAGGAAAAGTTTTTTCCAAAGAGTTGAATAATTTTTGGTGTGTTCTTCAACCAACCAGCCTTTGGAGGCTTTTGCATCAACACTAGTGGTGACTCCAAGTTGAATCAATTGGTTAAGCAGCCTGGTACCATCAAGAAATCACTTTTTGTATGTATAATTACTTTACACAAAATCATAGACCTTGTGTTCCTTCATATGGTTTTAATCAAGCTCAGGGCTTTTATGTAATCCCCTCAAGCAGCTTTCTTAGTCTTCCTCAACTCCCTCAGGTCACTGATCCTAATGGAAACCTCCTAACCTAGGAGGAAATAGTGGAATCATGGGGTAAGAAAGAGGAAAAGAAAGGTTTTGCTCAAAACCTTGAAGAAGATAAAGCTACTCCTACCCATGATTCCTATGATCTCCAAGAAAGGCTCTTCCAAGAAGATATAGCCAAGAGAATTATAGAGTTGGAATTCAGAGAGAGATTCGTCAGCCAATGTGTGATGGACGATTCAGACCCAATGGCACATTTCATGTCTAAACACACCCCATCTACACACTTCTAAGAAAGCTATCAGGCCACACATGATATTGATGAAGTACTGACCAAGTGGTAGGAGGAGAATCATTCAATTCTAGCTCATGGACTGCCTCCTCTTCCACATGGTTTTTCCACTTCACCCCTTCTTGAGGAGGAACCTATTTTGTAGGAGGCAAGTGAGGAGAAAAATATCTAATATATAGCTTTCCAAGAGGCTAAAGTGAGTGATGATGAAGAAGAAATCATCATCAATTCTCCTTGTGAAGACATCATCGATAATGGAGAAGAATCAGGTCACACATACATGCAAATGTTCCAGCAGTATGAGGAGGAACATAAGCATGGTGAGCTCTCTCCCCCCTTGTTTGATGAACTTCCTTGTTGTTTTGATGAGGAGGATGATTATGTTAAGGAGCCTAAATTGAAGGAGGATCAGATGAATGTCTTTGAAGAACTAGAGACTCTGATCCTTGAGCAGGAAAAGGAGAGGTCTATTTTCCTTGAGGAAAACCTTGAAGAAGAAAGTTTTAAATAGAGAGGTGATGTTCTATGGGATGAGCAGTCAATTTGTGATTCCATTTTAGACATCACCACAGTCACCCTTCTTTAAGAAGTCCAAGAGGAAGTAGAGGATGAGTTTGACATGTTTCTCAATGAAGCAAAAGGAAATGTGTCAAACCATGATGCATTGCAAAGGGACCATGCATATTGAAGGGCCTATGGTGATGAGCCAACATCCATAGATTTCTTGGTGAAACACACCAACATGAAGGACCAGAATTAAACAAGCTTCCAAGGATAAGAAGAGTATATATATGTTGGAATCATGTTTGATTCTGATCCACTCAGATGCAGGCCAATCCCAGTGACAGGCAAGAGGGGCAGGTCACCAAATCTTCTTTTCATTCAGCCACTTGTCTGGCACCATAAGTCTTCTTGCTAGGAAGGGGACTTAAGTAATTTTCCCTTTGATCCAGGAGGGATGCAAATATTCCTAGTTAGTTGTACATAGTAGTTTGCTTTCATTTTCTTTCCTACTTTCTCTAAGTGCAGTTTGCACAAGTAGTGTTTTTAGTTTTGTGTGTGTTTTCCCTTTTATCTGGGGTAAAAAGCTTCATGTTTGATTCTTGGATCTTTGGGGTTGTTGCTAACTTTATTTGAGCTACATCTAACTCCATGCCCAATGGACTAAAAGGTAGCTAGTCTCTAAGCATAGCAGGCATGCTTCCCCTGGGAGTCGCCAATTTGTTGACCATTTTTTCCCAACAGCCAAAAATTGGTCCCCTTCTGTCCCTACTATTCTAGGCCATTTCATTTTTTGATTTTTCATGAATCTAGTATTTCTATAGACTGTGTATAATTTTTATAGACTCTGTAGAATTTCTATAGACTCTGTAGGTTCCATTTCTATGGACTCTATAGGGACTTCTATGAACTTTGTAGGTGTAGTATTTCGGTAGATGAAGACCCAGTCAAAGAGTGCAAGGTTTTACAAAGCTTCTTCAAAATCTTGTCTAAAGAAATTCATAAGGAAATTTGGCATCTTTGAATCATTGAACCATTAAACTGGTTTAATGCTTTGGTTTAATGCCTTGGTTTAATGCTTTGGTTCATCTACAAAGTTCATCATCTCAGTTCAAAGGCTTGGTTCAATGCTTCAACAAAGTTCAATGCTTTGGTTCATCCGTTAGTTCAATGGTTTTTGGATCACTAAAAGGGTTCATCAAATGGTTCAATGAGCTTGGTTCAATGCTCAGTTTAAAGCCTTGGTTTAACAATCACTTGAAACATTGAACCGATTCAATGGATTGGTTCAAAAGTTGGTTCAAAGGAATGGTTCAACATGAAAAGTTCAAGCTTCCCAAAGGACAAGTGCCCTTGTAGAGGGTAGTTCTGGGTTCAAGAGCCCTTATGCAAAGGGTAGAGGACACTTCAAAGAGGCCAAAGAGAAAGCCACAAAGGTAAGATCTTTTCAAAATTTTGTTAAGGAATAGAAACAAATTCTTTCAAACTTTTGTCTGAAGGAATTCCTTCAAACAAAAAGTCCAAAGAAATTCGGGGAAACCGCAGGCCAAAATCTCAAAAGGAAATTTTTGAAATCAAAGTGGTCAATTCTCATGGACTTTTTATCTATGGGGAAAAAAGTCTGCACAAAAATCTTGATGGAAAATAAGCCCACAGAAAACTCCCATAGGAAAAAGGCTGAAGCAGAAAGCTGACAGGAAGTCTAAAGGGTGACAGGCCCAAGGATGTCAAAGTCAAGAATGGTAAACTAAACATTGGTTTTCAAACTATGACGGGCCCGCAAATGTTGAATTTTACACCAGGAAATTCAGAGTGTAGAAGGTGCCAAGTGGAAACCATGGAAGGATTTGACATGCTTTTTATAGTAGTGGAACATGCCATGTGTCCCCTGCAAAGCTTGGTGGAAGCCAAAAAGTGTCAGCCTCTACGGTCTCTCTCTTTTGTCCCATGAGAACTATGGTGGGCCCCAGACAAATTTCTAAAGAGAGTAGAAGCTGACACATGTCCTCTTCCACAAGACCTTCAAAGGGTGCCTAAAGCTTCCATGAGTCAAGCAGATGCTGCCATGTGTCCTGCCCATTTCACAGTGGAATGCGACACGTGTCACTTATTTAAAAAATAGAAAAAAGTGGCCAAGGCAAGTAGAAAAGAGCCCAAGCAATGTAACGACCTGCTAGAAGATAGCCCTAAGGGCTGAAGGAGCCATAAAGGGACAAAACTATGATGAAAAAAGTGTAGGAAAAGACAAATCAGTCCAAGTGGCAAAGGGGAAGTGAGTTATTGCTAGAAGGTCATCAAATGGCGCAAATAGTGAGCGGTGCAGCCTACTTTCTCCATTTGGCATTCATGAGGGGACAAACTATAGTCTATTTGTAGGAAAAGAGGTGCATCCCATGCTCTCAAATGCCAAAGTCAAGATCAATGATTACACAAGATGGTTCCAGCGGGCCTCTTCTAGAAGATTGACATCAGCAATAGTGACTTCCTCTTATCGATGCTCTCAGCGCACATGGGTCAGCTTGTCAAGAGAACCAAAGTATTTTCAAAAGAAGCACCAAGTTCCCTTATCCTCTTTCTATTTATTGTAAGCTTATCATTTTAGAAAGGATCCACTCTCTTAGCCTTATGGCAAAACTCTGCCCAAAAATCTCTCGTGCTTGGAAGGCAGAGCTCTGCCAGATTTTACCTTGAATTAGGACTTAGCATTTTTACCTCTATCTGGACTTGCACTTTAAAGTATATGTCTATGTTCCTCTTTTATGTTAATTCATTATCTTTCATGCTTTTCAAAGATTGATCATAGCATGTCCATTGCATTATGAAGTCTCCTTTTTGCAGCTCTGCTAGAAGTGTCTACAGAAAGAATATAGGTGCATGTGAATAGGCTGTCAAAGTGTGTCTTAGAACACCTTTGCTAGTTCCTTCCTCCTTATATCTCTACAGACCCCTAACTCATTGAAACAAAAGAGTTTTCCTAGGTTAGATGAAGTGTATGGGCACTTCTTGGTGAAAAGTGTATATTCAAGTTGAGTGGGTCGACATTTTCTCGTGTATCACCTTTCTCATTTTTTAGGCTTACGTTTTATTTTCAGCATCTCTTTCTCTCTTTTCATCCCCCCCTTTTTTCATTTATTTGTTAGTAGTAGGAGAAACTAGGGCCTAAAATATACATCAGAGGGAGCTAGCCCTTATCTAGAGACTCTCCCCTCCAGCTTCGCCAGTCCCACAGGCATGAGGGGAGTTTCCATTGTTGTGTGTGGAAGGGCGGGAGCTAAGCATCCTGCCCTCGGGTGTAATCCACTACGTCAACAAGAGTATTTATCTATTCATTTGTACATTTTCTCATTTTTGAAATTAGAGATTTGGGTGACTAGTATTAGTCATGAGAGAGATGATGGCCTAGATTCAATGAGAAAGATGAGCAGGAGGATGTATTGAAGATACTGCATAGATAATGTAGGGATGAGATGAATTCAATATGATTTTTTTTATAATTTTGGGAATAAAAAGAACTAGTTTAGGAAAAGTGATGGGAAAAACCTATGTAATAGAATTTGACCCAAAAAAATAACAACAGAGTAAAAATTATGAAGGGTAATGGGTAGGAATAAAATTTTGAATAATCAAGTCTAAGGCATTAATGATGATCTAGTTAAAAAACATAGCATAATTTGAATGGGGTCAGCCTAGCTGATGTAGTTAGTTTAGGTGGTTTTGAGTAGGTGGATAAATACAACATAGGTGGTTGACATAGTTAAAGGTAAAAGGTGGATGATAACATATATCATGGCTAACTATGTATAAATGGTAGGTGGTTAACATATTATAAAATGTGCTAACCTAGTGGGATTAAATAAAGTTATCTAATGGTGTATTTCCTAATCAACTACATATAAACTTCAAGTGGCTAACATACTTTAAAGGGTGGTAAACTAAGTAGGTTGGATAAATGGGTGGTCAATGGCATATGTCATGGATGATTAAATAAAAATAATAAGGTTAACACCATATTCTAAAGGGTATCCAACCTATTAGGAATTGAATAAATATATGGTTGACTTAGTGTAAAAGTTGGCCAACATAGTTAGGAATGGTAAAGAAAAGACAAAATAATTTGATGAAGTAGTTAATTACTTGTATTTTTGATGTGTTGTTTATGTTTGATTGTATTTTGGGATAAAGAGTTGATACATACTTTTTTGTTTTATATTTTGTAGAGGTGATAGATACTCTAGAGACTGGTGGATACAGTTTGGTTATGAAATCTACTTGAGATACTATTTGGGGTGGTTCATGCTTAGTTGATTGCCTTAGTTTTTGGTGTTATTATGGAGATGTGATCAATTCCTCTTAGTTTTGAGTTAGTCTCCATGTTCTTAGGAACATGGGAGAAATTAGCAAACACTTGTAGGTGGGTGGTAGATGGGGATACCATTAATGTGGGTATCACCTTCAAAGATGTCCACCCATTATTATGTCATGTGATACACTAGATATAGATGTAGAAATGAGAGCCCTAATCTTATGGGTGACTAGGTAAAATATATATACTCAGGATAGCTTGTGAATATAATGATTTTATTTATGTGTGTTAGGCATTCTAGATATTTGTAAGGCCATTATTAGACTTATGATAGCTCATATGATTTATCACAAGTTAGATGGGAAGGTCGTAGTATATATTATTATGTTGTGTTGATGTATACTTTGGGATATATGATTTGGGTGAAATTTGTACATTATTTTTATATTATTTTATCATAAGGGTAAATGATGATGGGCAATATTATATTATTGTGTATTTTATCTATGAGAGGTTATTGATGTATTGGCCTATAGGATTTTTGCATGTAGTGGATGTTACCATGATGCATGTGAAAATATGGGTATAATATTATATTTTGTATGTTGTACCACATTCCCAAGCAATTTACATGATCAAGCAAGGATAGATCATTTGTTAGCCTTATCTAGGCACAATAGATACATGGCCCTTATGGCTAATTGCCTTTTAGGAAGAGGTGCATGTGAGGATTATATGGTACTATCCTTGGTGGGTGGGGTCACATTTAGTACCTCATTTACAAAAAAAAATGGGTTGTTACACTCAATAGCTTCTATAGTAGTGTCAATATATTGTGTACAACATGTGAGGGAGTATCATGTTATGGAGGGTAAACAAGTACCATTATATTTTCCTCTCATATGGGCATGCCATTTGATATACGAGGGATGATAGTGCTAAAAAAAGTGAGGATATCTAATGGTAGCTAGAGAATTAGGAGATTGGACTACTATTACATATCAACATATATTATAGTGACCATGGTAGTAGTGAAGATAGAGGTAGGATCCAGTATAGTTGTGTACATAATAAAAACTAATAACATAGGGACCACATAAACACCACCATAGGCACTACCAAAAGGACCAAAATAAACACCCCCAGAGGGATATCTATAAGGATATCCTAAAACACATCCTATGTTAAGTTGGTTGATTATGAGGTGAATTGGTAGTGGATCACATCATGATCATCTAATTCAAATTGGTCATTATAGGGGCTTCACACCACCATAGAGCCATATTTCATAAGAGGTGCTTGGTGGTTGAGTCGATGGGCTAATATTGGTAAGTAATTTATATATTTTTATTTTATGATAGATTAATATACATGCTATATATGTGTAGTATTTTTGAGATATATATGTGAGATATAATATTCATTTGGTTTGAATTTAGTATATGTTATAATAGAGGAGGCTATATGGTCATACATGGTTGGGAGATCACATCATGATATATTAGATGATATGTTACCTCAGCATGATATCTCACAAATGATTGATCTGATGCTGAATTCAACACCTATGTATGATATTTGGATTTAGTTGGTTGGTGTAATAGCACAAGAATTGTATAGATGATTTGGTGTAGTTCATGTGGTGTTATAACTAGGTTTTAGTGATGTGAATATATAGGCATGGTAATCATTAGCTTAAAAATGAACCTCACATTTGGATATAGCTAGATAGTTGGCCCAAGTGCATATCCAAGTGTCCCATTTATAGGTACAAGTGAAGGGCCTATAGACACATATATAATCACTTCAACGGATTGTTTATAGAGGTAAGTGTTGACCAAATTTGACCTTGCAGGTCAAATTGGGACTCCTATAGGTAAAAAAAACTTAATATATATATATATATATATAGGTTTATAAGGGGTCTAATATTTTATCATAGGGCATATCATAATCTATTTGATCTATTTTAATGTCATTTTACCCCTGGTCTTAGTCTAATTAGTTAATATATCATTTTGAGTCATTTTGAAGGTCATAAAGGAGCATTAAATGAGATGTATAGGATCCTTAGGAAATGTCAAGGTTTCAAAGGATGATGGCATGCCCCATGTGTCCTCATATACTTTAAGTAATTATTTCTAACTAAAAAGTGGTAGGTTATTTAGAAGAAAAGGTAATTTTCTTGGAAAAAATAAATATTTAATGAGGTGTATAGAATTTTACGGCATCCTAAAGTTGAAGACACTTTAGTATTATCTCTTGGTATTCCACACACTTTTTCAAGTGATTATTTTGATCAAAATCTCTAAGAAATTAAAAAACCCACTTCTCTCTCCTTCTACTAGGCTTGGAAAGCAAGAATGGCCCTTAAGTTTATATATGGTATAGTCAAAAAGAGAGGTTTTAGGAAAAATGATCATGGGGGTGTCTTCTAAACTAATTTAGATTACATTTTATGTTTTTTTGTAGTTAATGGTGGTATGTGCTTTATAAACCATTCTTAGGAAGTTAGATTATCTAATTTGCTTGTTAATCTATGTACCCTATAGGTTTTGCCTTGGTTTGAATATGTCCATAAAATACAGCTCCTAGGATTGATTCCAAATGTCTTTTACTCTCCTATCACATGTTTCCCATCCTTTTTTTCAATTTTGGAGTTTAATTTATGAGCCAATCATCTTAGGTTTACAAATTGGTCTTTTATGGGATGACATACATGTTTCCATCATTTTCTATATTTTCATGCTTTATTAATGGTTATAGAGGGTTATGATAGTTTCATTTCCATTTTTTTAAGTTTATCCTAATTCCATTAACCTTTAAAATTCATTATCTAAATCAATCTTCATGTTTTTTAGTCATATACCACACATACAGTCAATCTACCCTATGACTGTCATACACAGTTAGCTAAGTGCCATGAAAGAAGGGTTCAAACATTTAAATGGAGTGTGGGATATTGTTTCAAGTTTTAAAAAATATTTATATTTTAATTTTAACATATTTAAGAGAAACCAATTTACTATCAAGGCATAATATTTGGTACATTTTTCAAATTCATATTCACTGCCTATATGCAATCCAAAAGTACATCTACAAGAGCCTCTTAGGATGATGGCTTACTAAGATGTCAATTTGGATAAGTGTTTAAATAATTAAATAATGTTAGGAGTCCATTTTAACACCTATTGAAAGATTTAATTGATCATAAACCTTTATACCTTGCATATTACTTAGATTTGCTTATTGTTTGTATATACATAAATAGCCACCTACAAGTGGTGCTAACAAAGAAATGAGGACACTTGATGGATAATTTGGATATGATAAAACTTTATTGAAGTTATACGTGTAAATTAAATATCATTACATAAAGGTTTGAGTTACCATACAGGAAAATAGACCTAGAAGTTGATGAAATAAAATAATGACTATATTCAGGGACTTAATCCCTAAACTAAGATAATAGAGGTCTAAACACTTTTATCAAAAGCATACAATAGGGTTACAAGAAGTTTGGAATATTATAAATTTTTGTCTTGTATTCCCCATAGTACATGAACTATGAAAAAGGAGTGATGAATTTAACTAATGGAAGTTGGAAGTATGAAGACTCAAATTTGCCTACAAAGAAACTAAAATATTTCACTAACATCTACAGGATTTTAAGTCTTTGAGTAACCTTGTTTTCCAAGTTGGTAATAGACCATGAAATCAAAATGAAATATTTAAAAATATTTAAAATTGAATTGATGATCAAAAATATCATTAATAAAGGTGGATATGAACTATTTGGGGGCCTAATCTACACATACACGTGTCTTTTCCTTTCAAAAATGTGTACCTACAACAGACCTTAACTCCTACATCATCTTTAGTAAGGGATTATACATGTAATAATCAATGTTAGTTGATGGGAGATAACATAAAATTCCTCATGAGACCCAAAATTTATATTTATCCTATCAAATAAAGAATATTCACCTATAGGATCCTTTAGGCTCCAAAATAGTTGATTGGGTTTGATTGTGATGAATAGTCAGTAGGTTTAGGGACCATGAGTGTAAAAAGTGCATAATTATTAGATAAATAAATATAAAACTAATAAAAAATGATGTTATGATATTATAATAAACCTATAGACATTATCTCTAAGTTTAAATCATGTGTGACCACCTATAGGAAAGAAGAATACAATCATAGTCTGACTCCAGCCTAGGATAGTCAAGGTAGGCCTAATAAGAAGAGTTTGGGAAAAGGCCTAATATTTTTCATGATAAAAAATTTACCCCATGAAATTTTATAATCCTCATTGATTTATCATGGTGAATAATAAATAAAAATATAATTTTATCAAGTAAGGCACATTTCATATAACAAACCCTGCACATAAGCTACCTGTTCACAATCTATCTTATTTTTTAGGATTTGGAAGGGTAAATGGCATGATTAGAGGATTAAAATATGTGTATAAGGTATATAAAACTAGGATAAACAACTAAAATATTTGTTTTTATTTTAAAAATATTTTAAGTTCCCTCTATTTTATCTTATCTAGAGGTCACTCCCCTCATGCATAAACCCTACAATCTTGACAAAAGGAGATAGGAGGGTGGGACAAAAGTATATAGGACATTGAAAAGAGGTTTTGGAAGCTGAAGGACATCCAAAAAAACATGATAAATATCTCATCTAATTATTAATCCGATGTTGGAGTTCTATACCCTCAAACTTGCAAGCAGGCCTACTAGGCATGGCTAGGCCTAGAAGCCAAATGTAGAGTCACTTTTAATTTTCACATGAGGTGAGCATTATAATGGATTGGAGAATTAATATTGGGGAAAATTTATGTCTCTAATCTATTTATATGTAAATTAATCCATGAAAATTTCAATTTTGGAATTTAAGACAACTCGGGCTTGTGTAAAGTGGAGAAAAGGCTCGATAGACCTATTATCCTTGAATCTAGCATGCTCAATTCATGTGATAACCCCTATGAAACTTGTATTTTTGATATCCCATGAGATATAAGAATGAAAAATTATTATAATCATTGCATCTTTATGTTTTTTTCCTTTCAAAAAGTTAGTTTTTGAGGGAAGTTTCTTTTTGGTGCAATTCAGAGAATTTTCTCCAAACTACACTTTTTCCAGTTTCATTCAAATTGGAGATTTTTTTTGAACTACACCATTGTATGCACTAGAAAATAAATTCTATGATGTTAAAATTATTATAATTTTTCATGTTTAGAATCACTATTTTTCTTGAACTTTACATGTGCAAATTCAAAGTTTTTCTTCACTCTTACACCTGGGCCCACCACTAAGTCAATAATTAATTTTGAATTAATTACTCCTCTTATATATATTTTAACACATATAAATTCATTTTTACCATTTTTTTTCACCATTTTCAAGCATTAATACATCATTTTACACCATTTTTGAGCTTGACTACACTTCTCATTATCCTCAATTTGTTGTTTTCATCGATTCTTCATACCCTAGGGATCTTCATCATAATATATTTTCATGGCATCTCAGGTAAATTTTTGTTTTTTCTTGTTATTTTTGTTCCTTTTTCTTTCTTATTCATGTCTTATTTAAATTTTTTTTCCCTCAAAAACCCTAACTCTCTCAGTTCATTTTAGATAATTTTCTCTGAAAGGAACCAAGGGACATTTTTCATATACATTTCATCCTTGGGTGCACTTCAGAGAAAATTCTCTAAAGTGAACATTTCTTCATCTGATGCACTTCAAATAAAATTATCTAAAGTGCATAGATCATCATATTGGTGTACTTTGGAGAAAATTATTTGGCGTACATGATTTTTCACCTTTTTGGTGCACTTCATAGAATTTTCTTTGAAGTACACATATTCTGATGCACTTTAGAGAAAATTATATGAAGTGCACTAGACTACATGTACTTTAGAGAAAATTATTTGAAGTGTACCAAAAACGTGAACAATCATGTACTTCAAATAATTTTCTCTGAAGTACATCAAGATGATGATCTATGCACTTTAGATAATTTTCTATGAAGTGTATCAGATGAAGAAATGTGCACTTTAGAGAATTTTCTCTGAAGTGCACCCTCAAGTCCATATTACACACCTTTTTGTACACTTTAGATAATTTTCTCTGAAGTGCACTTTATTTGGTGCACTTCAAAGAAAATTCTTTGAAGTTCATGTTATCCCCATTTTTGGTGAAATTCAAATAATTTTATCTGAACTACACCAAAACCAACACCCATTGTAGTTCAGATAATTTTGTCCAAACTACACTTTTTACCAAAAGTGAGAAAAAATGCTAACTCTGGAGAAATAAAAATTCTTTTTTGAAAATACTTGATCAATGTCAAAATATTCCCCAGCTAAAAGGATAATGAAGTATAAATTTCAAGGCATATTTCTAGCATCTGTAGTAGATTCTAATGTAGATCAAATTGGAGATACAAAAACTGGGCATGTTGACATGGCCAAATTCTTACAAAGGTTGGGTAAATAGCCCATTGTCCCAAATATGCATCCTATTCTTAACAATTAGATACATATATTAGTTGTATTTCCTATGTCAGCTCAAGATTTGTTGTTCATCTTAACAACTACTTCCCACTTTGACAAGAAAACTAGATCGGTCAAGGATGCTAGTGGAAAAGTAGTAATTAGATTAGATGCATAATATTTTGATAAAGTTTTTCATCTTTAATACATTGAGGAATATTTATATATAAGTGTGATAATATCCAAAGAATACTATGACAGGAATCTTGAGAAATGTTAGAGGCACATTAATGCAAATTAGCTGAGGACACCAAGGTATATAGTTGTAAGATGGCTAAAGAGATTCTACCAAAGTGAATTTATGGAGGAAATAAGATATTTAATCACTCTCCTAAGTAGGTTTAAAGGTCTTCCTACATCTAATATCTTTCAAGAATGGTTGTATCACTACATTTTTATCATCAAGAAGAATAAGTAGAGGATTTATTGGGGAAGTCAGATAAATGATGCCATATGTCACCAGCGTTTTGAAGTAAGTTCTTCTCTCAAGTTATATATGACTTCTTATCTGGTATATGCCATAACCTACATGAGGAATTTTCTAGGACCTGATCAGTGTTGGTGAAAGGAAGAAAGTTCCTATTTATGACTATTACCCATAGTTGACCCTCAAACAAGGTATCAAACATTTTAGAAGAGTCAATAATGCATTCTTCTACCAATTCATTTGTATTTTTGAAAAATAATTGGAGAAGAAAAGGGTTTTAGATCAGGCATGGGAAATATTGAATAGGATTGGTTGCATTTTCCTTTAGTTCCCAACTTTCACCTACATTAGGTTAGGTGTATTTAATGAAAAACCTTACATGCTACCTAAATACCTAGGTGATAAATTAATTTTAATGGAGATGTGTAGATAAATGATGACCGTACACAAGAAGCAATTAGACACACATAAAAGAGGATTCAAGTTTCCTATAAGCATTGGCTAGTACACCATTTCAATTACTCCCAAGGTTAAGACAATGAAAATTGAGATGCAATGGATCACCCCTAAAAGGTATAAAAGTAGAAAATATTTTAATTATAGAATGATGAAGGAAAAGCTAAAAGGCAATTATGTTCATGTGCACAATATTGAGGATATTTGGGTAGAATGTAGAACTAAATAAGATGTAAGGATACACGATTACATTCATCTTACTACTAATCAAATTTAAGAGCTAAAATTATCTAACATTCCATATGACCTCTCTAATGATGATAATATATTGGATCCTTCATATGAAGGAAATCAAGTTTCTTCTACTCCTATTCCTTGAATCCAATGGTCTATAAAATAATTCACATCTATCAGAGAGATATTTCAACCCATCCTTGTAATAAATAATGCCTAGTTGGAATCTAAGGGTATTAAATTAAAAAAATTCAAAATAGGGTCAGAAGAAGAATATGATGAAGATACTATAATGAAACATGAGGAATTAAGGATGAAAATAAAGAAGAGGCCTCCACATCCACTCAAAAACCAAGATTTGTATTTGTAAATAAAGGAAAGAAGAAAAAAGAAGCTAGTGTTGAAAAAAGTGTGTAAATAGAGACACAAGAAAAACTAAGTGTGAGTTAAGTACCTTCTTAATCAACAGTTGTGTAACCTCTGGCTCAACAGTCTCCACAAGTTGAGTCCACATAATCAAAAGTTCTTGTAGTTGAGGTCTCTCAACCAATAGTTTCCCAAGTGGAATTCTCTATAATTCCTTCTATTTGTACATATATATCAATTATATCTATTTTTACATAAACTATTCTCTTGGCTCCACCTTCTCCTCCTAGTGCCACACTTTTTCAAGTCATGTCCCAAGGAACTCTGGATCAAGTTTTTGATTCTTTATCCAATCTACCTAGTCCTATAGATTCATTGGGATCCCTGATCAATTTTTACTTCACTCAATAAGATATGGACAAATTCATGTCCACATATTTTGTTAAATTGATGACTCAAGCTCCTATCACCCTAGTGTCCAAAACATTATCAAACCCAAAAGTAACTTTCATGCCAACCCAAACCCCTCCAATAATAACCATTATTCCATTAACGTCAACCCATATATCAGATACCTCTACCATTCCATTTTATATTACACCCACTTCACAAACCATTATCCCTCCTCAAACATCACAATCTTTGGTTTCTTCTGCACAAGGAGATTCATCTCATCTTCCCCCATGGTTAATTTCCTAAACACCTAAAAGGAAGAAATAGGTTGTTTCTCTTGATAATTTTGACCATACTCAACTCATCCTAATAAATCCTAAGATGACAAATAAGGCTAGAACTATGTCAAGGATAATTTTTAGTCTAGGAACAAGTATGATGAAGTTTCAATTCCTCATAAAGATAGAAATATTGAAGATATTCAAGTGTTAGAATATGTAGTAGGATGCATAGATCTTGAGAAATAAACTCATGAAGGTGCAAAAGAAGATTTTCAAGCAGTGATGGCTTCCTTGATTGAGAGATATGATAAAGATAAGAAAATAAAATATCAACTCAAGATACAAGTGGAACAACTAACTTATATTTTACTAAAAAACACTCAACCTTTTGAATCCATTGGCATGAAAATATTAAAAGAGCTATTCAACTTGTAGAAAAAATTGGGTCTCAGGGTCATGCAGGTAATGCTTGGGTTTAAAGATTAAAAACATAAGGTGCTCAAATGTTGCATTCTACTATTGAATTTTTGAAGAACTTGAGTGAATTAAAAATAAAAATTTAGCAAACAATTAAGGCACTCACTCAAGATTTAGAGTTGACTGAAAAAGATATTGATACATGGGCTCAACTTCACCAATTAAAACTAGAGCTATTAGTTGATCAGAAGAGCATTCCAAATAGGAAAATGTTTATTGAATATAGGGAGGGCATGAAGAATATAAAAAAGGTTCTTGAGAATATGATTAAAGATCTAGAAGAGGCTAAAGATATGTGTGATAATAAGATATTATATCTTATATAGAGAGTTTGAAAACTCCCCTATCAAGTCAAAAATGATTCTCATGAAATTATTCTTATGGAGGTTATTACTCAAGAATTTACATCATTGTTCCAAGAAAAGGTTGAGATAGGTACTTTCACACTAGACTCCATCAATGAATTGATTGAATTTCAAGTCATCTTCAATAAACTGCAAAGAATCATGAACAAGAGCAAGGATCTCTTAGTTAACTTATAAGATTAAGTTACAAGGGTGCTTGTCATATCTAAAATTGCATGTATCCTAGATAACAATGAAGTCCAAGTTGTTTTGAAGAAATATGAGGAGTTTCTAGGAAGAATAAAAAGGAAGAAATCTCTATTTCTAAGGACACTTAGTTTGTTTTTGTAAATTTTTATGTGTAAATTTTTTTGGTGCATTTTGCATGTAGGAAAAGTACATAGTCCTAGGTCAAATAGGACTCTGTCAATGAATAAGTCAATGTAATTATGTTTTTTCCTATTTTTGTTCATAGATCCTCTCTTTAAATATGAGGATGTTCTTTGTAAATAGATCACCAATTGCTATAGAAGTGAAGTGCTACCAAAATTGATAAGAAATAATGAAAATTTGAATTTAAATTATAAATATTTTGTCAATCAATATATGAGAAAGCAAGTGAACTTTAAATATTTGAGTTGAACTAAATTTGTTTTGTATTGGAGATGTTATTGTCTTTTCCATTACATTTTCTTGTGTAATTAATTAAAACATGGTGTGAATTTATATGAGTTATAAGGTGCCATCAAGTTTATTTTGGAGTCTTTGAGCTACTTTTTAGTTACTGAATTTTTGTTGTCATTAAAAGTGAATTGCTGAGGAGACTTTGGGCTGCCAGTTATTCAACTTAGACAATTTTAATCTTTGTTGGAAATAAGGTGAAGACTTTGGGCTACACTTTATTCTATCTCTTAAGTTCACTCTATTGGTATTTTTATTGCTAATCTTTGACTAACAAATCTGAATATTAGTAATATTTGGTTCATAAAGTGATTTTAGATTTTAAAAGTATATCACAAAGAATGAAAGGAAGTTTGTGATTGAACATTAATTCTAAAAAAAGAGAACTGGATGATATTACAACACCCACTATGATAAAATTATTGTAAATAAGTGTAAATAATTAAGTGTTGTGTTAGTTAGCAATAAAAAGGAGCTTCCCCTTTCATAGAGGAGAGATTTTATCTCACCATACTTTGATTGAAATTACCATTTTGCTACCATTGCATTAGTAAAAAAATATTCACCCAACAAGACCAACTTTAAGTGCTCACATCTCCTCTAAGGATGTGAATGAAGGATAATGGAGTTTAGTGAGGTTAATAGGGTCCTTGAACATCATATTGTGATATATTTTTGCACTTCCAATGTTTCATCTTTATGAACAAAGCTTAAGAGTGGAAACTGCCTAAAACCCTTCCAAACCCTTAGTCAAGATCTGATAAAAGAAATGAAGATGATAAGATAAAAAAATGAAATATGTTTCCTATAATGATGATTGGATGAGGTAGAAGGCTTAGTCAGGATCCCTACAATCATGATGAGTTGTATGGAATCTATATGAATAGGGTACAAACATGGTTTTCTTGAATATTTTATGTATTATGTAGGTTATAGGAGGTTTTAATAGATTCCAATCACATTTAATGGAATATTAGGAATTAATATAACTCTCAATATCAATTTTATTCCTTAGAACAACCCTTAAGTACCTCAACTAGCTACTTCATCTCAGCTAGTCAAAACTAGCATAGTGAACATGGTGGTGAGAAGTGTGAAAAATTTAGGTGGAATTGATTTTAAGGTGTTCCTGATGACTCTAAGACCATTAAGGTTTTTAAAAAGTGTCATCCACTCCCTTTTACTAATTTTCATGGCAAAATTATGCCTTTTTGGAAGCCAAGTGTGAGGGTTTACTAAAAAAGGAGTTTCTTATACTATAGGCAGTGATGGCTCACTTATAAGAGATTTTAGATGAGTATGAATGCAAAAAATCCCTGAGTAAACATTTTCTAAACCATTCCCTCCCATTATAATCATGCTACCTATCCATAATTTTTTTGGGACGTTCAAATAGAGCTAAATCATGAAGGTAGTTTTTGAGCCAACAAAGGGAACTCCTATGCCACATTTCAAGAGTTTCATGACTTGGGATGACACTTGTGCTTCATAAATTTGCATGATAAGTTTAAAATTAATTTATAATGCACAAATAACTCATTTTTTATCTTTAAAAGTGTCCTTATGACCTTTGAACTTATCTCTTCTCCTCTTTCAAGTTCTATAAGAACTAGCCATTTTAGCCATTGTAAATCATGATCCACCTGAGTATGGCAAAGCCCTACTCATTTGCATACCATGGATAAATAAATAATACTATTTTTTACCTCTTCCATGAATTTTCATAGTGTGTTTTACCTAGATGATTGATTTTTATTAGTGATGACTTCTTATTTCCTTAGCATTGTTTTTTTCATTATCTTACCTATTTAAAGTTGGAAAGCTTCTTATTATAGGTCATGTGAAGTGTTCCAGGAAGTGTCAAGGTTGAGTGAGTTATCATATTCAATAGTGTTATTATATAATTCATGTCTATTCCTCCTATTCTAAACACTCATTCATAACCTCATATTAAAAAAATGATGTGAGAAGATGTAGATTGGAGAAGTGTATGTTTGGTTAGTCCCTTGTTCTTATGTGTAACATGCAACTAGTTAGTAGTCATCAAATAATTGGGTGTATCACCTCCTTTATTATATTTTTATTTTAGTTTTATCTCACCCTTTTCCCTCACAATCATAGGTAATAGTGTTCTACAATTATTACATTAAGGGAGCTAGCCCTATCTATAGATTCACCTCATCCTTAGGCTACACACATCCTAGAGTTGTTTCAATTGTGCAACTTGGATGATGAGAGCTAATAAATCCCATCAAAGGGTGAAAATATAAGTGACAATAGTTTTTGTCATGCTTAATGGGACCAAGGTCCAAGAGATTGGGAATATTGTTGGTGTCTCTTTCCTATAATTAGATTTTGGAAGAAAGCAAGCTAACACCAATGGTGACTCTGAATGATAACTTCTAGTTGTAAACAACTAGCTATATCTATTTGAAAATTTTAATATTTTTTTGTGTTTCCATTGACATATGAGTTTATATTAATAGCTATGGCCAATAATCCTATCATGAACCTTCTTATCAACCTTACTATGAACCACATTTTACCCCTCAACAGTCCTATCAAAATGGCTATCAATCCTATGAGCCATGGCATCCCTATATCCCTTCATTTCCCTCTCCATATAGACACCATGTTTTTGTACAAACCTATAAGGAAGGTTACCAAGAAACCTATCAAGAAACACCTCTCTATCAATCCCAATATGAGCCCTATCATTCATATCATGATTCCTATTATCCTCAAGAGTACTCCTATGAGTCTTGTCATGAGAAATAAAATGATTCCATGGATTTTACACAAAGATATTATTGGTAAGATGTAGCTCCTACTTATGTAGGTGTTTTTCCTTCTAATTAACATAAGAAATCACTTCTTTAAGATATTTCTAGTGCTCTTATATTTCCCAAATCCACTCATAAGCCTTCTCCTTTATCCCATACTCCATATCCAACTCATCATCCTTACACTAAACCTCATATTATAGCTATTTAACATGATCCCATCCGTCAACCTACCACATCACCCCTTCTTGAGGAAGAACCTATTTTGAGAGAAGCAAGTGAAGAATAGAAAACTCAATTCATGGTTGATTAAGAAGATCTCATGAGTGACTATGAGGAAGAAATCACCATAGGTACTCCCCTTGGTGAACAAGAGGACAATACACAAGTTGATGCCTCCATATTTTAAGGTATGTGTGTCCTTGAAGTAGAATCTAATTCCTCAATTTTATGGGGATGTGTATCTATGAGGAATGTGGCTAAGACCTAAAGAGAGAGGTATTTGAAGAAGACTCCATGTCTGATCATGAAGTTGTAGATGACCATCTCAAGAATGAAGTGGAGTGTACTATCAAGGATGAATTTCAATTCACTCATTAACAAGTGTAAATCCTAAGAGAGTCTCATGATACCAAGGTAGAGGAAAAACCTCTTAAAAATGGCATTCATGAGGAAGAATATTTATGATAGAAGTTCAATGCCATATGCAAGAAATTTGATAAGTTGCGTAAAGTTTTTTATTCTCCAAAATATTGTGCATCTAATGACAAGTTTGATAATGAGTCTAATAAAAATTATCTTGAGTGTTTAATCAAACATAAAGATGAAGGTCATTATGCTAGTTAAGAACCTACTATCATGAAGACACTTGATGATGCTAGTGTACAAGAAGTTGTATACATGGATAATGATGTCAAAGTAGATATTTTTGTACCTAGAATATAGTCAAGATATCCACCTAAGGTAAAACCACATTTATGGATGTGGGAACATGGTGAAGGAAATATTGGTGATTCCAAACATCAAGCACATTATGTCAAGGAGGAGAGCAAGGCTGAGAGGACTGTCATATTTTAAAACTTACACATCAAGGTCTAAGTACATGAGAAGGTTGAGAATATTTGTATGTAAGAAGAGTTCATTTATATAGTCAACCTATATGGAGCTACTTGTTTTTCATTGAACATCTTTCTAATGAATTTGGTAAACACCATGAAGAAGATGGAGGCATCAATGCTAAAGGTCCAAAGGCTACATGTCTCACTAAATCCTTCATGTCATGAATCAAGGAGGGTTTAAAACTTCCCATTTGATCTAAGAGGGAGGTATGTTTAGTTATTATTTGTACATAGTGGTTTATTTTCTTGATTTTTCTAAGTGCTTTGATCACATGTATGTGTCTTGTTGGTGTGCTTGATTTACTTGTGTGTGTCCTTTATTTTGTGTGGTTGAGGTAATTAGTTATATTGTCTTGGTTAGAGGTTATTTTTAAATGTCAAGTCTTCTTATTTATATCATAATTTAGATGAATCCCTAAACCCAATAGACTGATAAGACTACTAATCTTTAGTATAGCAGGCATACTACCCCTATGAGTCACCAATTTGTTGACCAAATTTGACCCTAGAGGTCAAATTAGGACTCTTATAGGTAAAAAATTGATATTTAAAGGTTTAAAATGGGTATAATATTTTTTCATAGGGAATATCATAATCTATTTTATCTATTTTAATGTCATTTTAGTCTTGGTCTTAGTCTAATTAGTCAATATATCATTATAAGTCATTTTAAAGGTTGTAAAGGAGCATTAAATGAGTTATACATGATCCTTGGGAAATTTTAAGGTTTAAAAATATTATTTCATGCCCCATGTGTCATCATATACCTTAATTAATTATTTCTAATTAAAAATTGGTAGTTTATTCAAAATAAAAGGTAGCTTTCTTGAAAAAATGAACTTTTAATGAGGTGTACATAATTGTATGACATCCTATAGTTGAATACACTTTATTAGTGTCTCTTGGTCTTGCACACACTTTTTAAAATGATTATTTTGATTATAATTTATAAGAAATGAATAAAACAGATTCCCTCTCCTTCCACTAGGCTTGGCAAGCAAGAATGGCCCTCAGGATTATACTTGGTAAGGTCAGCAAGAGAGGTTTTAGGAAAAATTATCATTGGTATCTCTTCTACACTTATTCATATTCCATTTTATGTTTTGTTGCATAATAATGATGGTATGTGTTTTATGAACAATTCTTAAGAAGTTAGACTATCTAATTCGCTTGTTAATATGTGTACCATATAGGTTTTGCCTTGGTTTGAACAAGTATATACAATATAGCTACTAGGATTGATTTCAAAGGTATCTTAATCTCCTCTCAAATGTTTCCCATCCTTTTTTTCAATTTTGGAGTTGATTTGATGAGATAATCATCTCAAGTTTATTATTGGTCTCTTATGGGATGATAGATAGGTTTCCACCATTTTATATATTTTCATGATTTTTTAATGGCTCCAAAGGGTTGTGATAATATAATTTACATGTTTTAAAGTTTATTATAATTACATTCACCTTGAAACTTCATTTTCTACATCAATATTCATAATTTTCAATCATATACCACATATATAGTCAGTCTATCCTATGATTGTCATACATAGTCAACCAAGTGCCATGAAAGAAGGGTACAAATTTTGAAATAAAGTGTGGGGTATTATTTAAAGTTTTACATCTTTATTTTTTCATTTGAACACATTTAGTAGAAACCAATTGACTATGAAGGTAGAATCTTTGGTACATTACTCTAATTCATACTCATTGCCTATATACAACCCAAATGTACATCTATAGGAGCCTCTTAGGATGACATCATGATAAGATGGAAAGTTTGATAAGTGTTTCAATATTTAAATAATGTTATGAGTCTATTTAAACACATGGTGAAGGCTTTAATTGATCATAAACCTTTATATCTTACATTTTACTTAGATTTGATGGAGAATTTGGATAGGATAGAACTTTATTGAAGTCATAATTGTGAAGTAAATAAAATTAAATAAAGGTTTGAAGGTAGAATATGGGAAAATATACCTATAATTTGATGAAACAAAATAATGACTATATTCAGTGACCAAATCCCTAAACTAAGAAAATAGAAGTCTAAGCATTTTTATCAAAAGAATATAATAAGGTTACAAGGAGTTTTGAAGCCTCTAAATATGTTTTTCTTCTATTCCCCATAGGAAATGGACTCTTCAAAAGGATTTATGAATTTAAATAATGGAATTTATAAGTTTGAAGCCTCAAAGTTGCCTACAAAGACATTAAAATCCTTCATTGACATCTACTAGATTATGAGTCTTTGAGTAACCTTATTTTCTGAGTTGGCACTAGATCATGCCATCAAATTGAAATAGTTAAAAATAGTTAAAATGGAATTAATTATCAAAAGGATCATTATAAAAGGTTTATATTAACAATTTGGGGGCCTAATATACACCTACAAGTGTCCTTTTCTCTCACAAATGTATACCTATAGTAGAATTTAACTCCTAACATCATCTTTAGAAAGGGATTAGACATGGAATAATCAATGTTGGTTGATGGGATATGACTTAAAATTAATCATGAGACCCAAAATTTATATGTATCCTATCAAATAGAGAATCTTCACCTACAGGATCCTTTAAGCCCCAAAACTTTTGACTAGGTTTGATTGTGATGATCAGTCGACAAGTTTAGGGATTGTGAGTGTAGAAAGTGCATAAGGATGAGATAAATAATTTTAAAAAAATTAAAAATTATGTTATTATATTAAAATATACCTATAGACATTATCTCTATTTTTGAATCATGTGTGACAACCTACAAGAAAGAATAATGCAGTCACAGTCTATGACTCCAGTTTAGGATAGTCAAGGCATGCTTACTAAGTAGAGTTTGGGAAAATTATTGATGGTTTACATGATCAAAAAGTGACCCCATAATATTTTATAATGTCTCATAAATATATCATTATGAATAAGTAACAAATATAATTATATCAAGAAAGGCACAGTTCACATAACAAACCCTGCACATAGGTTGCCTATTTATAGTCTACCTTGGATTTTTTAGGAGTTGGAAGGGTAAATGGCATGATTAGAGGATAAAAATTTATGTATAAGGTATATAAAAATAATATAAAAACCTCCAAAAAAAAATTATTTGGAAAATAGGGGAAGTTACCTCTATTTTGTCTCAGATAGAGGGCACTCTCCTCATGCATAAACCCTACAATATTGACAAAAGGAGATAGAAGGGTGGGACATAAGTTGATAGGAAATTGAAAAGAGGTGTGGGAATTTGATGAAAATAAAAAACAACATGATAAATATCCCATAGAAGGATTAATTCAATCGTGGACATCTAGAACCTCAAATTTGCAGGCAAGCCTACTAGGCATGGCTAGGCTTAGAATCCAAATGGAGAGTCACTTTCACTTATCACATGAGGTGAGCATTATAATGTATTATATCATGAATATGGGATTAAAAATATTTTTTTATCTATTTATATGCAAAGGAATCCATGAAAATGTTAATTTTAGACTTTAAGACAACTTAGGCTTGTGAAAAATGGAGAAAAGGCTTGATAGACCAACTTTAAGTGCTCACATCTCCTCTGAGGATGTGCATGGAGGAAAATGGGTATTAGGTAGGTTAATATGGTCATTTAACATCATTATTTTTATATTTTTTTCATTTCCAATGTTTCATCTTTATGAACAAAGCTTAAGAGTGTAAACTACCTAAAACCCTTGCAAACCCTTACTCAAGACCTGATGAAGGAAATGAAGATGGTAAGATACCAAAATGGAATAGTTTTCCTATAATTATTATTTTAGGAGGTATAATAATTATTCATTATCCTTATCATCAAGATGAGTTATACATAATCTATATAAATAGGGTACAAACATGGTTTTCTTGATTATTTTGTTTATTGTGCAGGTTATAAGAGATTTCAAGATATGATAATAACATGGAAGGGAATATTAGGACTTAAGATAACTCCCCAAATCAATTTAATTCCTTATAAAAACTCCTAAGTTCCTCAACCAACTATTCATCTCATCCAGTTAGAACTGACATAGTGAACATGGTGGTGAGAAGTGTGAAAACTTTAGGTGGAAGTGATTTTAAGGTGTAAATGATGCCTTTAAGGCCATGGAGGGTCTTTCCAAGTGTCATAAACTCCATTTTAATAATTTTCATCGAAAAATAATGCCTTTTTGGAATCTCATTGTGAGGAGTGACTAAAAAAGGAATTTCTTAGACTACAGGGAGTGATGGCTCACTTCTAAGAGATTCTAGATGAGTAGGACTATAACCAATGAATGAGAAACATGTATGAAACCCTTCCCTCTCATTCCAATCATGATAATTATTTATAATAATTTTTGGTATGTTTAAATAGAACTAAATCATGAAGGCAATTTTCTAAGCTAGTAAAGGGAACTCTTACACCACATTTCAAGAGTTTCATGATTTAGGGTGACACTTATGCTTCTCAAATTTACATGATAAGTTTCAAATTAATTTTTCATGCATAATTAACTCATTTTATCATATTTAAAAGTGTCCTTGTGACCTTTTGACTTATCTCTTCTCCTCTTTCTCTCTAAAGTTTTATCAGAAGTAGCCATTTTGGCCATTGTAAATCATGCCTCACTTGAGTATGGTGAATCCCTGATGATTTGCATACCATAGATCAATAAAGACTACTAATTTTTACCACTTCCATGAATATTTGTAGTGTTTTTTACTTGGATGATTGGTTCTTCTTAGTGATGACTTGTTGTTTCCTTAGTGTTGTTTCATTCTCTCACCTATTTTCAATTGGAAAGCTTCTTCTTGAAGGTCATGTGAAGTGTTATAGGAAGTGTTAAGGTTAAGTGAGTTATCTTATTTAATAGTGTCATTATAGACCTCTTTTCTATTACTCCTATCCTAAACATTCATCCATAACCTCATAATGAAACATTGAGGTGAGAAAATGCAAATTGGAGAAGTGTATGTTTGTTTAGTCCCTTGTTCTCATGTGTAACATGCAACTAGTTGGTAGTCATCAATTAATTTGTGTATCACCTCATTTATGATAGTTTTCTTTCAGTTTTATCTCTCCCTTTTCCCTCATAATAATAGGTGTAGTAGTGTTCTATAAGTGGTAAGTCAAGGGAGCTAGCCCTATCTATAGATTCACCTCATCCTTACGGTAGCCATATGCTAGAGGTGTTTCATTTGTGCCACTTGGATGAGGAGAGTTGAGACATCTCCTCAAATGGTGAAAATCCAAGTGACAATAGTAAATCATAGGATTCTATGATAAATTTATCGTTTACACCACCAGATAGGAAGATTGGACCACATTTATAGATTTATTGTTGTACTATGAGTTATTTTGTGTTATTGTATCATGAATTTTAAGCCATTTGTATATATGTGTTTTTTTGGATGACTCATGTATGTTATGGATGTGTTTAATTTATTTATATCACATGTTGATCTTTATATATTCTATTGGAAAATATATGATTTATGTGTTATTCATTTATAGAAAATGCGAACAAATGCATTGTCAAAAATAATGATAAGGAAAATAATGTTGAAAATGAGAATTATGAATAAATGAAAATAATTTGAAACAATAATTCATGATAATCATGAATAAAAATCTAAATGAACATTATAATATAAGAAAGATAATATCAATTTAAGATAATAAACTAAGATGCAAAAAAATATATATATATCAATGAAAATGAAGATATGAAGATAAATAAATTAAATCCAAGAATATGTAAAAAATGAAATATCAATGTAAAAAAAGTCAAAAATATGTAAACAATGAAATAGCTATGTAAAAAAAGTCAAGAATATGTAAATAATGAAATAAAGTTGGTAATAAGAATGAAAACCCAACTTACGGTTTGTGTTAGTCAATAATGTGAACAATTAAAGTTATTTTATGATAAAATATGATAGTTTATATAGGAGGAAAATATATTTTTGAGGAAATTTTGGTCCTATTCAAGGTCTTATATTACAACTCATAAATAGATAACGAAGTGGTATTTTTTTCTATGGAAAGAGAAGTTTGTGAGGAAGGTCTAGTCCTATCCAAGGACTTATACTACAACTCACAAAAGATTAACCAAAGAGATAGAATAACATAGAATCAATATGCATCAATGGGAGTTTTTTATAAATTATATTATGAAAATAGAGAATGAAAATCTTGTACATATATGTTGTAACAATCCTTAATAAAAATGAGACATACTAAGCAAGTGTCAAAGCACTTAATATTTTTTTTGGACAACAAAGACTTAAGATACTCTTGCTGGTAAACATAAATAAATTGGATAATGATTTAAGTACCTATATCATATCATGAATTTTATTTACAAAAATAATAAATGAGCTTACCTCCCTATAACATGTTCCCCATTCCTCAAGACGCCTTATAGATCTGTCAATATAGTATGAAGATTGGTACTTATGTGAGAAATTAGGTGGCACTAGATATAATAAATAGACCTCTTATCCCAGTATACTAGCCTAACATTCCCCAATAAACCTTGGCTCTATTATGATTCCAACCATGAAGTATGAGTTTTGACTAGAATAGGAGATGTGCCAAAAATGTATCACATCTTTTAGTGTGATTTTGAAATTTGAATATTTGTTTTTTTCATTTTTATCATTAAATTTTACTAGGATTATTTTAATTTGAATTTTTATGGAATTTTTAATTCCTCCTCCATATGGAGTCATAAAAATTAAACATGAGCGATATAGATGACTAACTAATTTAAAATTTTTAGGGTTATGGAGTTTAAGCCCTAGGTTATTAAAGGGTCTAAGTATAGTAATTAAGGGTAGAAATATGCAATAAATGTACCCACTAATTTTAATATAATTGAATTATCTTGACCTTTATAAAAATAAAAATGAATAATGTAAATAAGTACTTAGCTAGAAATTTACTAAGCTGGGAGAACTAGAGGTTAGAAATTGGGATAGAGGCTGATTTGAGTCTTAAAAACAAGACTCAGTTGTCAAAACCATTTCAAGATAGTAATTCCCTAATTGGATAATAATTCTATGTGACACTAGTGTCCTTATTTTAGTGCTAGTTCCCTCTATGCATAACTAATTTGAGCTTTTAGGTACACCTGTGTCTAGGTCTACCAAGTCTATTCTTATGTGTACAAGTTTTAGATCTTTGTAGCTGACCTATTTTGATTGATTTTGTATGAAAACCATAAACCTCCATGTTTTTATGGAATTCATTTTTCACAAGTGTAAAAGTGTGTTTTTAGTGGGATAGGATGAACATCCTTAACACCCCATTGTGATGAGGTTTTCTTACATACTAATACTCCAAAGAGGGATCAAACCTAATGTATTTCTCTCCAACTAAGTGTTGGTACAAGTGCAAGTGAATCTATTATGAATATTGGTTTGAATGTTATTGAGACTAGAAATATGAGTAATCCAAGTTTAGGAATGTTGTATATGGATGTATGCAGAAGTAGGGTAGAATAGGGATTGATAACCTTGATTGTACATAACTTATTCTAAGTTTGTTTGTGTAATTTACATTTGATTTCCATCTACTAGATAAAGGGATAAAGGTCATGTATATATATAATATTATAATGCTTATGTTGATCTTAAAAGAGGTATAGGATGACCCTAGATAGTTTCTCATTTGAAAAGATATCCATCAAAGAAAAAACAAGGGAAAAATACAATATTACCCAAACTGGGACACTAGCACCATACGATGCTAATGTCCAATTATGGTGCTAGTGTCCTAGTGGTAGAACCTAAGGCACTAGGGGCCATGATTTTAAAGTGAGGGTCTAGGACTATTTTAAGGATTTTTAGGGACATATGTGGCCCACACAAAGGATATATAATTGTATAAATAGGCCTTAAGATAGGACTAGGGCTAAGCTACGGATGGGTGGTCTCAAGTAACAATTTTATCACTCAAATGTCATTTTTAGATTATTATGTCCCCCCCCCCACTTTATTATATAAATGTATAAAATTAAATGACTAGGATAAATTAAAAATAAGTGTACCTAGACTTACCTAAGAGTCAAATCTCATGAATCTAAATCTGAGTATATGAAACATGATCTATTACATATCCTAAAAATGAAACATGTATAGATCAGTCCTTAAGAGATATATAAAATAATTGAGTAAATAGATAAAAGAGAGGAAATGAATGAGTATACCTCATTTGGTATATGAACTAATGCATAAACCTAGTGATAACCTATGTTTGTGCATGTATATAGTGATCAATTAGTGAATAACTTAGACTGAGTTCATGGCTTGCTCAATGACCATGTGTAGGTAGCACAAGAACTCAATATGGTTTTGAATCCATCATTTCCCATCCCTATTAGGTTGATCATGACCTATGAATATCTTATATTAAACTGATGGTGTGTCCAACTTTCTCATTTAGGTGGCTTAAGAACTCAAGTAGATTATGACTTTATCATTACCTACCCATGTGTAGTAGATGCATTTGAAATTAAAACTACATGATGTAACTAAATATTTTTAACTATATTTGGAATTGTATATGTCAACTTTGTGGCACTCAAGAATATTAGGTGGATTTGGGCCACTAAAGAATGCCAACCACTACAAATAGAGTAAGGCATGAATCTAGTGTGTAAATTTGAACATGGTGTCTAGTGTGTACAATATAGAGAATGACATGGAGTTTTTCATTTAATTTGATAAATTGGTGCATAAATGAGCACACACAAATAATATGCTATAGACATACCCCCAAATCTGATATCTAAGTATATGAATTATAGATTAAGTTATACTAATCTATATATAAGTATATAAAATTAAAATAGGAATGATCATGCCATGCATAATGCCCCCAATCAAATCAAATTGGTATGAATATGAGCTAAAATAATCCAAATATGGCTATCTATAATTTAACTTGTGTAATCCTAGACTATTCCTATTATAATTTTCTAGCCAATCTAATTTTTTTTAAACTAATGCTACTGGACAGTAGTGCCACATCTTGGAAAATAGCACACTATAGTGCTAGTGTCCAAATTTGGTACTAATGTCCAACTGTTATGACTTTTATGAAACTAAAACTAATCTCTATGTCATTATTTCCCACTATGTTTTCTTGAAACTAGTTTTTTCTTCTTGTGTGCTAAAAATTATACTTAGAGTGCATTCAAATAGCCTAATCTCTATGACAAACCCCTATGAATGCCCCCTATTTTAAGGGGAGTTGTTGAACCTAAGCAAGAACTAACCTTAAAAGAAGAATCCTTTCAAAATATGTGTTATCTAAATTATATATGATATCTACATAATAAAATAATATAATGTGCATACATAACATCAGAATGTATGATAATCTAAGCATAAGTTTATAGTGAACAATGTATGTTAGATCTAACATTCAAAAGGATATTAATATAGATGTAACAATGTATATGAACAAAAAAATTGAGTAATAACTGAGTAACTACCTCAAGGGATGGGGCATGATGTCCATCATGGCACCTCAAGTAGCAAGGGGATATTATGAGGTCCTTCATGGCATCTAAAATTGGAGTGTGTAACAAGCAAGAGACAAGTGTTATGGCCATGATGTAAACAATAATGCATACATACAACACACATGAGGCACAAAAAGTAGGCCAATGTGCCACAATACATGGGATGTGGGAACATGTCACTAATGAAATAAAGTAATACATATAATGACATGTTCAAATGTCCACATACACAAACAATAATAAATTTTTCTTAGAGCCACATGAAAGGACATGTTAAAATGTCTACATACATAATCAAGAAGTCACACATAAGGGCATGGGCACATGTCCAAATCATACATGTAATAAAAATAAGTGGTTTAGAGACATATATAAATAACATATTCAAGTCCCCTAAAATAGAAGAATCATAGAGACATAATCAAGTCTAAACTAGGAAAGCTAGAAATGAAAGTATGAATGAACATGTGGTACAAATTTGTATAAGAGATAAGATGTACATAATTTGAGTCTAAAGTAGTAGTAGTATTAGGCATAAAAAATATAAGTAGGTGTAGGATGATCACTAAAAAGATATAGTATGTTAAATCTATGATGTAGATTTTATGAAGATGTAACCTAGAAATTGAAACTATGTATAGGATACCCCCAAATGGGCAAATGTATCAAATAAGGAATTTATGTATCTGTGTATATGCCCCCAGTTGGTAGATAATATAAAATATGGATCTATTTATTAGACTTGGGTCTTATAAATATCTAAAAACACTCAAAAAGAACATGTGAATCATAAATGTATGATAAAAACCAACTATATTAAGATAGCTAGTGTATGTAGTGTTTGGAAAATATAAGAGATGTAAACATGGTAATACATACAATATATAATTTGAAGTTTTTGAGTAAATATTTGATTATTTTTATGTTTTGTCATATTATATTTTTTTTTTCTAGATGTGAGTTATGTACAAGCAACATGAAAATGAAGCTATATACAAGGAGCAAGAAATAAGGAAACTATGTACAAGTAGGGAGTAACATACTAACCAATGAATATCATGGAAGACTTTCTATCAATGTGGTAGGTTTCAAAAATAGGTATGGTAACCTTGCATGCAGTGTGATTGATATGTTGTAGTTGATTTAAGTTTTAGTATGAATCTGAGTATTATTCATTGTCAGCATCATATTAATCATAATAACCTGGAATGCTAGTGTTGACTTATATTGTATCTAAATGAGCATAGAGAATTGATTCATAGACATTTATGAATTATTTTTTGTAATATTAATTTTAATTATACCCTTTGAAATTATTATTATTATAGTCATATGGTGTTTTGGAGGCTTATTTTATATAAATCCTATTTTGAGAATGCTTATTGTCTTAGCATGATTTTAACTTTATAACTTAAGTTTTTGCTCTCTTTATAACATTTTTTATGTATCTAGACTTTTTGCCTTGATGAATTATATCTATGAATGATTTTTATTAGGATGTTTGATAAATCCCAAGCCATGTTAACCAACATTATCAACTATTAGAATAGGATTAATGATGCCTTGGGCATGTTTGCCCAACTCTTGACCTTAATAATCAAACTAGTGTAGATACTTTTGACCAAACTCATACTTATTTTAAAGTGAGACCTCATTTTGAAGAGGTATATTTTTTATTTTACTTGATTTACCTATTCTTTTTTTAATATTTATTTCTCTAATTGTTCTTTGTGAACCTTTTATTATTGTGTTGTGCTTTGGTAACCACTTTTTTACTATTTTTGAATTTAACCCTTTTTTAGTATACTTTTGTATCATTATGGATTACTTAACTAATTTATCTTATATAGGTTCCCCACTAGTAATGATGTGTGGTATATTATTTTTCAATGCTAAACATAAATCTATGTGATGACTATGTATTCTATGGTATGTGTAATAATATTCAGATCTCCTCACTAGCTATAAAGGAGGTAGGTCGATCAACTTAGCTTTATTAATTTGCCTTAAAATCTCACTTGAAATTCTATTTGATATTTTAATACTTTTTTCATCACTAGTTTTAAATGTAAGTTATTGTGATGTCTTGTTTTGATATCTAACATTGCTTTACACGAATTAACTAGGTGGATATGCATATACATGATTGACACTAGTATGACTTGGAGGCTTTTATCTTATAATCTGATTTTCCAATGTTGTAATATTTTCATGTAATAGTTGATTTTTATTTTTTATTTTTTAAACTAACCTACTCATATTGATATTTTTATCCCTTAGAGTCTCACAAGTGCAAAACCTAGTTACTTCTGATTAAACATGTAGGCACATGGCCTATAGAGAAGAGGTGGAGGCATGGATAGACTGAGTATGGGCACTAGTAATAATAGTATAGGCTGCATAATCTCATGTAGGAGTGATAACATGGGCCTCATTATAGGTAAATTATCTATCACCCTCTTGGAGATGAGGAGGAGAAGGAGATTCTTTCTTTTGCATAAGATATGACATTGAAACTTGAAACCTAGTTGTTAGCTTAGGTAATAGATCCTCTATGTATGTACAGATTTGTTTATTAATTGAATTCCAAATAACATAATAATAACATGATAAAGATAGAATGAAATATGAAATACATGTTAACTGATATAAAGTATCATGTGCATATGTGTTAATGTCATCTTTGAATTCATTATAAATGAAAGGAAATAATCATGCAAATGAAACTAGAAAACTTTATTAAAAAGTGATAGACTTTATTTGTTATTATTATCATGATCTTATGAAATATAAACTAGAAAGTGCAGGGATCTAAAATCTGAATGTGGGTCCTAGAAGGCTAGAAACATAAACCCTAGGGTTATATAGGGTTAGGGTTTGTGCACTATTCGAAGTAAGTTGGGTTCACCAAATGATTTAACTTTTTTAGGATTACAGATATTAAGCCTTAGGTTATTAAAGGGTTTGAGTATAGTAAATAAGGGTATAAATATGAAATAATATAGACACTAAATTATAAAAAAATTGACTTAGTTTGACATTTTAAAAAATAATAATAAATAATGTAAATAATTACTTCGCTATAAATTAATTAAGATGGGAGATTTGGATCTTATAAACTAGGAAAGAGGATGATATGAGTGTCAAAAATAGGACCCAAGTATAAAACCCATTCATGGATAATAGTAAGCTAATTGGAAAGTAGTGCCATGTGGAACTAATGTCCCTATTTGGGTGCTAATTTTCTTTGTGTATAACTCTTTTGAGCTTCTAAGTGCACCTATGTATAGGTTTGCTAAGCCTATTCCTATGTACCCTAATTTTGCATCTTTGCAGATAACCTATTTTTACTAATTTTATATGCAAACCCTTAACCTCCATGTTACTAAGGCATCTATTTATCACAAGTATTTTAGTGTGTTGTTAGTGGGGTATGATGGACATTCTCAACACCCTATTGTGATGAAATTTGCCTACATACAAATACTTTGAAGAGGGATCAAGCCTAATATAGTTATCCCCAACTAAGTATTAGTTTAAGTATAAGTAAAGATAGTGGGAATGCAAGTTTGAGTGCTTTGAATGTTATTAATACTAGAAATCTAATCTTACAAATGATGTATGTGGTTGTATGTAGAAGTAAGGTAGAATAGGGATTGATAACCTTTATTTTACATCACTTATTCTAATTTTATTTATGTAATTTGAATATGATTTCCATCTACTAGATAAAGGGATGAAATGCATGTATATATATATATATATATATATATATATATATATATATATATATATATATATATATATATATTATTCTAGTGCTTGTGCTCATTTTAAAATATATACATTGGGGATAAAAAGAGTTAAAAGGATAATAGTGCCCAAAATAGAACACTAGCACCATAGGGTGATACCATCCAAATTATATTTCTAGTGTCCTAATAGTAGAACCTGAGGCACTAGGGACTAGGATGTTAAAGTGAGGGGTTGGGACTATTTTATGGATGTTTAAGGATGCATGTGGCCCACAAAAAAGATAGATAAATGTCTAAATATTCCCCAATATAAGTCTAGAGCTAAGGTAGGGATGGGTGGTCTCAATTAATATTCTTAACACTCAAGTGTCATTTTTAGATGATTACACTAACATAAAAAATCATATACTTTGGTTACAAGAGAGAAGTACTTAAAAATCATGTTGGATTCAAAAATTATTATACTTACCCAGAATTAAGTATGTAATATCAATATTAAACATATGTGTGCTTAATATGAGGGATCTATAGGGGAAATGGGGATTATGAGTGCTATGTGTAAATAATGGTAAAATGATGAGTATGTTTAGTATTTTATCATAAGGAGAATATGATAGTGTAGGGTGTGGTCTAGGTGTCATGTTACATAAATAATTATACTATTCAACAAGTGATCTAACATAAACAATGATGTAACTTGAAATCATCCTAAGATTGGGGGAAAACAAGTGATTACCAAGTATATAAATAACTTCTAATTAAAGCATGAAAATTATATGTATAAAGATTCGAGAGTTGTAAATCAAGAACCATAAATGTAAGAGTAAATATGTTTAGATAGAGGAAATAAATGATATAAAAAATGATAAGCAGTGAATCATAATTACTATAATAAGGTATAGATATAAAAAAAAAATCAGGTAGAAATATATGGCACAATATGCCATAGAAAAATAATGTGTTCACAAATACTTATAAATTTCATAGAATACATCATCAATAGTATATCATTAACCCTATTTTAACTAGAATATAGCTTTGACCATAGTCTCATCTATCTTACTAGAGATATGTGTAAGGACTTCCTATCTCACTATCTAAATGTAAAATGTAGGTATGCTAAAATAATAAATATACATATGTGGCATCTCATATGAAGGGTAATCAATGTGAGGAATTGATGTTATAATGTGACTAAAATCCTATAATATTTTGGATGATGAAGGAGGTGGGAAAGGGTTATAATTAACCCATGAGTAATCATGGGTATGCTACTAAAAATGTGATGGTTTATGTCATGTAAAATCACAAAATTGTTATTGAAAGACTCCACACTGATCAATATGATGTGTAGTGCACTAATACTAAAATAATTTGACTTCCCCATGTTAAGGGATGTATTTTAGAAAATTATTTGGAAGAGGTAGAGTCTTATCATTAGATCATACCTTATATATATTAATCACATCAATATATTTTCCAACCTTTTAGAAATGTGTATAGGTATGTGTGTTTGTACCATGAAAATAATAATTACATCTAGGGAATAGCTAACTATGAAGGTATAATATTTGTAGTAGGATTGGAACCTAGAGATTATTGTTATGCTAGGAACTTATGATTTACTCATAAATTATTATCCCAATTATTAGCAACCTTTTTTCACTCACAATATCGCTCATATTCCCATCATGTAGGTATATGATCAATCCTAGGTAGAGGTAATATGTCATCAATATCAGTAAGACAAGTCATAGTAGATTATATGCTAGACTCAACAAATATGATATATGATCATAATGTTTGCTGATGTAATGTGTACAACATCTTAGTAGAGAAAAATATTGAAGGATATTAAAAATTTTCAAACTAATATGGTCTTTTCATGACATTATCAAATTGAATACTCAGAATCAGCTTAGTGGTGACAAAGTGAGAAGTTGTGTGTGTGTGTGTGTGTGTGTGTGTGTGTGTGTGTGTGTGTGTGTGTGTGTGTGTGTGTGTGTGTGTGTTGTGTGTGTGTGTGTGTGTGTGTGTGTGTGTGTGTGTGTGTGGGCATGCGCACGCACTCCATCTCTAACCTATGAACATCAAATAAATAATAGATAATTCTAGGTGTAGTAGAAGGATAATGAACTACATCAATATAGGTAATATTATGAAAGGAGTATTGTAAAGAATAATGAAATATAAGTATTTCTAATTTTTTGGATTGAGTGAAACTAGATAAAAAGTGGTCATCTAGTAAATATTCATCATTATAATTAAGATTACAAATATCAATATTGAAAACATCAATGATCTTATTGGTTGAATAATCATGAGGAATGGATTGCTTAGTCTTGGTTAGAGTAATGTTAATCTCATAAATTGGTTATTATCAAGACTAAGGTAGTAAAGAAGGAGGTAACTAAGAAATTATGTGTGAAGGGAAATCAAAACTTTTTATTTTCAAATTTGTCTCATTTGGTTCATCATCATCTGACCTAATAGGTCAGGCAAGATATTGCCTAAAAGTTTGGAGTGGTAATTATAACTTATTATAGAGTTTATATGGTAGTTAAATTATTGATGTTTGAAAAAGGAAATGCTAGGTAAAGGTTTAAGGGAAGGAAATTTTAAAACACCACATCCATAGAATTATTCAAAATTTGAAGGATAATTATCTCTTTGAATGTTATATATAGCACCATTATGAATAAATTTAACACATTAGCATGTTGATGAGGTGATACCTCTCTTATGGTATGTCTAAGGTCAATTGAGTAATATGTTATATGATAATAGAAAGTTGAATATCAAGAATTTAATATGAAAAGTGATAACAGGAACCATGAAAGGTAGCTAAACACATCCTCAAAGAGGCATTTGTCTTATATAATAGCATTAACACATATTATAGGTAGATTTAATGTTGCATTAAGATTACCCAAGTGTATTAATAAAATCAAGGGAGGATCACAAGTGCAAGAGCCTTGACAGATCAAAGCATGCTTAACTTGGATATCACCAATTTTTATTCTAATAAATAGTGGAGGAAAATTTGATCGAAGTAATATTTCATTAGGAATCATTGAAGAAATGGGAAATTTTAGTGATAGAGAAGTATTTATGGTTTCATTAATGTGTATAAATATTTTTTGACATTGTTGAAGAATATTAGATTCAAACCCAAAAAAAGTGGCTTCATTCCCCATAGGCGGAGATTGATAGATATTCAATTTGCATAAAATTTACACTAAATGATTACAATAATGAGGATAAGTCCTCATGAGTTAGATAAAAGTAATTTGATATGAGAGACAAGAAATTTTTGTTATAGGATCTCATTCATCATATATAGTTAGAGTAATATCAGATAGCAGTGTATATTGTTAAAGCAAATCTATTGAAGTGTGGAAGTACATTTAAATTGATTTTGATTATAATTATTTGATCAGGACTTATCTGATTTGGTTTAGCTAAGTATATCTGATTGGTTAAATTAAGTAATGTCTTGGGTGTTGTGGTTAGGGAAATGTGTGGTTCTATATAAGATTTTATAGGTGATGAATAAGTCAAAAAATTAAGTGGATTTAGAGCCTTAGGAAGGTTAAAGTGAGGAGATTTTGGTGATAGATGAGGTCTACAAGTTATATCAATGGACAGTGAATGAGTATCTAAATGTAGTGTTTGAGTAGAAATGAGTGGAGTAGTGGAAAAAGGAGTGGGTTGTGTTGTTAGATTTGTGAGGATCATTGTCATACTCCCAAGTTATATAAAGTGAGATGGGTAAGAATATTGGATGGTAAAAAAAGTGGGGAAGTTTTCATAGTTATAATTTGGGTAAGGTTGATATAATAAACTAATCTCCTCATATTGTTAATAATGACAACATTTTCATGAATAGGATCAACAAAATTTTCAACCATGATGGTGGTGGGAGGTTAAGAAGTACTTAATGATGATTAGAAAGAGGATCTTTGTAAATTTCAAGATAAGCATTACATTTATTAAGGACATTATGTTAATTTTTAGTGTCCTAAACCTTGGATTCTACTTCATACTCTTGTTGATGCTCAGGAATTAGGGTTTTGTGATCAAAATTAGGACCAAAAACATATTCAATAGTAAAGTTTCACAATTGGTGATGATTACCCCAACTTAAATGATACCAAAAAAACTTGTGTGGATCATACCAATGTATAGTAGGGTGAATAGGTTCAATATCTCATGGTGAAGGCTTAAGGATATAGTTTTGAATTTTTTCCATGGAAAGAGATTTATGATAATACACATTGTTTACTTGGGAAAATGTAGAACTAGGTTAAAGGGTTGGTTGAATTGGTTGTGAAAGAGTAACATCATTACAACCACTTAGATTAATAGCATGGATAGTGTGAATAGAATCATAATTATTCATAATACTATCATTGGTGGCATGTTATTTTTATTATTTCATAAGCATTCAAGTTATAGTGGTAAGATGAGAAGGATCAAATTGTCTTATGATAAAATCTTGACATTTGGCTTGGTTGAGGGCTTCTTCCAAATATTTGGGAGAAAAGGTCCTAATATGATATTGTAATTTAGGATGAAGAGTGTTAGTGAATAAATATAATAGATTTTCATTCGAAAATTTATGCTCAACTTTATTGGATAAGGTTTTCCATCATTCATTGAACAAGTGTAGTTTTAGATTCTAATTTTTTACAGTTGTTGAAGTGAGATAGGTTGTTTTTATTAAGGTCATTAGTTTATAATTATTGTAATAAATCATTAACTAAATATTATAAATTAGATATATTGTGGGATTTGAGTTTATTATACCAATCTAAAGCATTACCTACAAAGGTTTTAGCTAAGAGCTTGGTGGTAGCAAAGGTATTGATCTTAATCCAATCTTTATACAAGTTTACAAAATTTTTCAAATGTAAATCAAGATAATTAGATCCATTATAAGTGATATTAGGAATAATACCACCTATGTCAATGTTTGTAATTAGAGGCATTAAGGGTTAATGATGTAAATGTTTGATAGTTTGTTAATAAGTGGAGGTTGAGGTATAAGGCTACCTTTCAAATATCTAAGGGGGATGGGGGTAAATAGGATTTTACACTCACTGCTGAGTGGGTTGAGGATGATTTTGTAATTTTAAAATTTAGTTTTGAATTTATATCATTTGATTTGTACTATTAGTTTGAAAATTAGCCATTTGGTTCATGGCTTGTAATAAATTATATTAGTGTTGATAATGGTTTGACTACTAGAAGTATCTTGATATGCACTAGAGGTAACATTATATTGAGTATGAACATGGGCTCTTTTAGTGGGCCTACTTCAATAAAGCCTAACAATAGTATTTGAGATAATATGAAAGGTGGAATAAGTAGTAGATAAACTTAAAGGCATGGAAAAAGAAGGTTGTATTAAGGAGTAAAACTTCATGGATATATCAAAGGGTGACTTGCCCCAATGCTTATAAATAAATTATGCATAGGTGAAGGTGGAAACTCAAGATAAGGTCTCATCATGATGATTTAGATGATCATGAGATCCTTTCCTTAATGTTGGGGTTTTTGTTGACAAAGAGTATCATTTTAGTAGTATATTTTAGATCACTTTCATCCTTGACAATAGGAACTTTTGGAGGATAGTTAAGTGGATCTAAAGTTTTAGGAGGTGACTATAACTTTTGGTTTTAGTCGCCACATAGACATTACTAAAATGTATATTTTATATGGAAGTATATGGAAGGTGATAATGAGCTCACTTAAGAAGGTTAGTCAAATTCATATTATAGTTTTGAGTTTGCATTTCACTTTCATCAAAAATATAGTGCATGGTGAAAGGTGAAGTTAAAAGTAGAAATATGGAAACCTAATGGATCAATATGGTTGACTTAGTTGGGTTGATATGGATAATAGTGTTAAAAAAATACTAAAATTAACTAGTTATATTTTTTTATAAATAGTAACATAAAAAATTGGATAGATTAATAAGTCTAGTTGGTCAAGTTAGTTGTGTAGACAATAAAAAGTAACAGTCTCGAAATACTACTAATTTGAGTTAGTCAACTTAATTTTATAGATAGGAATAGACAAAGTATTTTTTAAATCCTACTAAGTTTAGTTGGTTAAATTATTTTTATAGGTAATAAAATATAATTCTTTTGAAATCTTGCTAAGTTGAGTTAGTTTAATTAGTTGTACATGCAAGAAAATACAATTTTTTTGAAAGCTTACTAACTCAAGCTTATTGACTTAGTTGTATAGGTAGGAAAAAGAGTTTTTTAAATACTACTAGATCAATATGGTTTAATTATTCATATATGTGGGAGAATATATAATTTTTTAAATCATACTTGATCGAGTTAATTGACTTAGTTTTACATGAAATATAATATAGATTTTTTGAAATCCTACTAAGTCGAGCTAGTCAACTTAGGTATAAAGGTGGGAAAATATATAGTTTTATAAAATCATGCTGGTCAACTTAGTTGAATCTTGAAAAAAATAAACAATAATCTGAATTATGTTTTTTTTAAGGAAAAAATAAAGTAGACAAATTATTGAACTATTTACACACAACACATAACTGTATTAACACTAGTCCATACAATTTCTAATACAATAGTTAATAGTAAGCAACAAGAAGAAAATGTAATTTTGTAACTACTAATGATAATTAATTATCTGAAAAGAAGATTAGGAAATTATACTAATAGGTTTTAATTGACTTGTAGGCTTCCAAATATGTTTTTCCATTAGATAGTGACATCCTAATTGTTCAAAGTGATAATTATGGAGGAAGTACCATTCTCATTGCCCACTAAAACTAGTTTCAAAGGTAAACTAGAAGTAAATTCTTGGTTCCAACCACTAATTCATGCACCATAACATACAATGGATGGTGGGATTCCTAAGTTTCAATTCAAATATAAATCTTATGCATTTTTAAAATACTATGAGTTATGTGGAAACTAAATATTATGTTTATCTTTATACTATAAACATGAGTATTAGCGTAAGCCCCTCACACCACGATATTTGTAAATGATAAATAAGGACCATAAATAAAGTATCATTTATCCCTTCATGATAGTAGATAAGTAGTTTTAAAACTACTAGTACATAATTTCTAAGGAAACTAGGACAAAGTGAAAATAAAGGCAAAAATAAATTACCAAAAACCAATTTATAGTTTCAAAAAGTAAATAAAAAGATAGCCAACCCTTTTTTTAAATTAAATTTGATATTAAATAATAAGAAATTATATTGAAATTTGATGCTTATGTTGAAATATAAAAACATAGAATAAGATCATCCAAACTAATCTAGATGATAAATAAAATAGAACACAATCGAGTATACTAATTTAATCTATTGTGAAAATAAACTAAAAATTAGCACATTCAGCTAGGTTAACTTATGTTTTTTGGTAAAGCAGATAGACATAAAACTAAGTCAATTATGCTAGTTTATTTGACTATGTGATACAATTTTGTAAAATTAAAAATTTAGTAAAGATAATCTAGAAATTGAAATGTTGAATAGTTTTACCAAAAGACAAATTATAAATTGAAGCAATAGAAAAAAATGGGAATACAATTTTTATTTAGAGTGAACCTAAAAAGTAGAAATAGGTTGACCATGTCAACTTAGTTGGTTGACTAAAAATGTGATTAATAATGACATTATCCATACCTAATTGAGTCCTATAAAGTCAAAAATATGAAAAACATAAAGGTTAAACAAGGTCGACTAGGTAGACTACTCAATGGATAGATAAAAACTAAAAAATAGTAAAAATGAAACTAGGTCAACCAACATTATCTAATTTGGTGAAACTTAAAAAGTAAATACTATTAGATAAAAATTAGATTGTAGATGATTGTGGGATCCTTTCCCTGATGTTGGGGTTTTCATCGATGAATAATATCATTTTAGAAGTATATTCAATATCACTAATCCTTGACAATAATAATTTTTTGAGGATAATTAAGTACTTGAAAAGTTTTGGGAGGAGTGACTGATAGCTTTTAGATCTAGTGACCACATGGATATTACTTACATCTATATTTTTTAAATAAGTATAGGTAAGATAAGAATGAGGATGCTTAGAAAGGTTAGTTAAATTCATCATATCTTTTTGAGTTTTCATTTCACTTTTGTTAAAAATATATTACATGGTGATAGGTGAAGATATAAGTAGAAAGTTAGAAACCTACTGGGTCAAGTTGGTTGACTTAGTTGGATAGATAGGATAATAGTGCTAAAAATTTACTAATTCAAACTAGTCTACTTAATCTTATAGGTAGGAGCATAAAAAGTTTGGACAGATTACTAAGTCAAGCTAGTTGACTTATTTTGTGTAGACAAATAAAAGTAATAGTCTTAAAAGACTACTAAGTTGAACTGGTTAGATTAGTTGTATAGGTAGTAATGTGTACACATGAATATCACATGCTAAACTATGAAATTGAATCCCCAAGGTCATGTTGAGGTAGCTGATGTAATGGATGGGCTATGGATTTGGTTAGTTGTTGGGAAAAATAGAATTTGGGATGGGTGGAGTTAATAGGTTCTTATGATTAAACTAAAGGATCTTAATATTTTCATAATTCTCATTAATATTGTTGAGTTGTGTTATAATAAAGATGATATAAAATGAGGCTAGACCTAAGGATAAGAAGGAGGTAAGAATGGGAAACTAGGCATGGATGATTTTGTAGTGGCAGACTCTATTCTAGGGAAGGACAATGATGTGTAGATTAATAATTCATTCTTGATCTTATAAAGTGTTCAGAGAATCTATGATGAGATGAGGGATTGGGGTGGAATGAAATACCTCTCTCCTAAGCTCAATATTGATGTCGAATTGTTTACCAACTATGGGACTAGGTGATCTAACCCTAAGGAAAAGACCTTCTCTAACAAGACTAGGTATTTTAAGAAGTGTCATCCAAGAGGGATTAGTAAAATTTGTAAGTGTATGAGCTTATCTACATGAATTGTATAAGGACTCGATGTGTTGTTATAATCAAGGTTTTATTTATTTATTTATTTATTTATTTATTTATTTATTTTTGTCTTGTACAACTAGACAAGTCTTTTAGCAATGTTTTTAGTTATTTTTGTTGTTTTTTGACTTGGAAATAAATTATTTTCTTGATGAAATTTAAATATGTTTTACAATAAAATGAAATATGTTGTACCATAAAATGAAATATGTTGTATGTTTTCACTTTATACCATAGGGTTAAGAATATAGAAATGAAATTGCAAAAGGGTGATAGTCAAATCTATAGCAGGCCAATTAAATGCCAAACTTAGATATAATCATACACTAAATTTATTATGTTGAGATGGTATAAATATGGAAAATACAACTATGATAGATATAAAATTGATAAATAAAATAATTACTTAGCTTGTTCTGATGATAATGTAGTTTTGGATCTAGAACAAGCCAAAATCAAGTGGGAGATAGTTATAGAAAAAAATTTAGATTCTAGATCTGGTGCCTCTACCTATCCAAATATTTACATCATTATTGGATAGCTACATTGATGCTACCATCTAAATATGATGATAGTGTCCTAAATGGAATATATATTGGAATAATATGTGACCACCGAAATGATTTTGGTTTTTTCTTTACCTTTGCTCTAGTGTATCTAGATCTAGGTCATGGACTGTCACTCCTTGTGAAATGGAAAACCCCTTATCTTTCCACATTTAATGTGACCTTGGGGGAAAATAGGTTAGTGGGCACATAGTGTGTATCTAACCCTGATGAATCCATTTTCAAAGGGCACTACCTACATGGCCAATAATCTAGAGTAGGTCCTCAAACTCATGTAGTTCTCCCCTACATGTTGGCTTGTGTGTGAATCATGTAATGTGTATAAAACAAGTACAGTAATGACCTAGCTTGTAATTTGTCAAATCAAGCTCTTGGGATACTAATTTAGTACTTTAGTCCTATATATGTGCATTCCCTATGATTGGTTTGGAAATGGGAATAAATAGGGAAGATTTGCTCATTTAAATTCTCTTTGAGTGCTATTTGGTCTAAATTCTAGTTGAGGAATGAATGAGGGTTGTATATCAGTATTTTTTGAGTAATAAATCACATTAAGGCACTTATGAAAACCATTAGGATAGTTTTAATTTTCAAATTAGATGAATTTAGGGAACTAGACACTTGCATCAGGGTAGTACAATAACATTGTTGCTTATGTATATCCTATATGTTATTATCAAAGGAGTAGTAAAATAGGTATAATATCATAACTTTCAAGGTTTAAGATAATTACATTTTAAGTATTATAGGTAAGATAAAATGTCTATGTCATCAATATAAGACTAGTTATACTAAGAGATAGTCTAAGGGGCACAAGATAGAGTAGATGCAAGGCTTATGGAAGTAAGGAGAGTGTATAACTAAGAGGAAAAACCAAGGTCTAATTTTTCCAAGTGTACAAGAGTGAGGTGTTACATAATCAAAAAATACTATCTACATTTACCCCCCCTTAATATAGTAATGAAATTTCTAGTTTAAAGAAAAGGAATAAGTATCAGGGTGTGTATACACACCTTATCTTTTATTGAGATAAATTTGAGTGATTTTTATAGTGATTGAATTATAAATAAAATCAATTTATAGTGTAAAATCACTTCATATAATCTATATTTAAATTACTTACAATAGATTGAAATGAAAGAGCAAGGTTTAAGAGTATACATATGTGTCAATGTAGCTACCTTACCTATTGGCAAGTTATTTTTCAAAAGATGTATCATTTTAAGGCTCTAAAACTAATATTAGGATAAATATAGATAAATATTTAAAGTGAATATATCCAATGTGAGAGAGATAAAGAGATTGGAAGGCACATGCCCCCAGATTTGGAGTAAAAGTGAGTTGTTGCCTGATAATTGAGATTAGGTCAAACACGTAACCTAATGATACTTATAACCTTGTGAGGCTAGATGATCAAGTCCAACCTAAAAACTTGGAAAGATTATGTGATTTGGTCACCTCAACCATACCAAAAGGTGAAATAAATACTATAGTATATTGGCTCAATATGATTTGTAAATGTTCAAAGGGTATTAATACATGCACTTATTTTTCAAACTAAAATTGATTCATATTTTACAATATTAGGCACATGTTTCATAGTATATGCACCTTAGAAATGTCTCATGTTTAAACTATGTATTACAATGGTACCAGTGTATATAATTTTGCCACAACTATGAATTTGAATCATATAACTATGTTCTTTGGCTAATTTAGATTACTATGTAAGTGTGGAGGACATGCATCCAAAGCATGCCCCTAATATATATGGAAAAAATTGAAAACTAATACAATTACCAATGTGGAGGACATGTTTCTAAAACATTCCCCCACTATAAACCATACATGTTCAATACAAAATAGGTGTGGATAACATGCTTCCAAAGCATGCCCTTACTAAATATGTGAACTGATATATATTATAATTATAACCAGGATCACTAGATCAATGAGTGCACATGGTGGAGTGATCTCATGATTTGATTAAGTGCACATCATAATGAAGTTTCTATTAAATGAAGTCATGCATAAGATACTATCAAAAAGGAATGATAAAAAATAATACAATACTCCATATCATCCTAGATGATAAATACAAAGGGAGAGGTTACATTTATAAGAGGGAGAGAGATGGAGACCCCATATTCTAATGAATGTGGAACAATATTCCCCAATTACCTATGTACCCTAAGCAAGCTAATGATCCATGTAGATAAAACATATAAGATAAAAGTCTACACCAACACCCCCCTTAAACATAGCTTAGGTGGGCTAGAGAATTGGGTCCCAGTAACTAGGCCTAATGAGATACCCAAGTACATAGTGATGATCCCCAATATTCTAAAAAATATGAAGGATGTGTGTCTCTACAAATAAAAGAGAAGGTAAGCATAGAATGTTTCATGGAGAATGTTGTATTAGGTCCCTCTACAACACCTTTTGTCTCTTACTTTCATAAGAAAGAGACCTTGAGATTTCAAACTATTGAATTCCAACTCAAGTGGAATACAATTAGGAATCATGATATACATATCTAAAAATGCTTAAAAGTCTCCTTTATAATACTCAAATGTGCCAAAGTCTGATCAAGAATCACAACCTTAGTTGTAGAAGATGGCAATAAGGAAGCATAAAATAAAGGGGAAAGAACATGAGGGTTTATAAGTACCCTCATTACATCTAGATAAAAATGCTGGCATGGAACATTCACTAAAATAATTTCCATTGGAATAGGAGAGAAAGGCTTAAAAATCATTGAAAGTGAATATTGGTCTGCAAATGAAACACTCATATTTGCAATATTAATGTCCATATCAACATATTAGTTATCAATATCTCAATGTGTATAGTCTCACTAGAATTAGTAAAGTCCTTTGAAATTTAAGTTTTTGAATGCTCTACAAGAGTAATAATCTACATAGGAATGGATGTATAATTTACAATGAGACAACTAAAGTCTAGTAGAATCTCATCCTATAGTGGGGGATTGATAGAAAGAAGAATATTATCCACCATGGATGTGTCATAAAAAAAATACAATCAAGGGGAGAGAGTAAAATAGTCTCAAAAGTTACAATAGGAAGAGGAGGAGGAGTGACATAAATCATAGTAGGATCCTTAAAAAGAATCTAAAGAGTGTTCCAAATAGTGGAGGGACACTTTGTGTAATCCATATAGCGGTGTATATGTTTTGAAACATGACACAATAAATGAACATAGACCATGTAAAAAGAGTTGACCCAATCATTGTATTGACCTAGGTTAATATGAGAAGGAATATATGTATAAAAGAATGGAATAAGTTCTCAATATATGAGTGAATAGTCCATGTACACACATCATGAAAAAAAATTGGTCTTTCTAAAAAGGACCAATGGTGTTGACTTAACCCTCCTTCTTTGGAGTCTCTAAAATGGAGTCATCATGACTAAGATAAGACACTAAAGAATTAAAATACTACATAAGATACTCTATAATGATGTTTAATATTGCACACTCAAGAATGAGACATTAGACATAGCCAAAAATGTGTCAAAGTGACCAACCAATGTAGGAATCAATACAACTAGTGCATGCTTAGAATAGGAATGTTAGGCATAATCTCAAATACATCCACATGTGAGTAATCAATGCATGAGATATAGTACATAAAGAAATAAGGCCCATATCATAGGCAACCCTTATAATATGACACTTTATAATTTAGTGAATTTTATAATAAAAATGGTACCAATGAATTTGGCATGAAAAATTAGGCACTTTTGAACAAGATGGCATTCAAATCTAAGTTACCAATAAAAAAATATTACAATTTTTGTTTTCCCATCATTAATGGGTTATTTTAATTAAATTTACATAAAATTAAAAAAAAATCCAAAGGTTTTACAAAAAAACATGTCCACAAGCCACTTAAGGCAAATTAAAATATCTATTTAAAAATAATAATTAAAAAATAGATAAAATTCTAAAATATTTTAGGGTAGATTTAGGTTTTGACTAAAGTAGAGATAAGTAAAATGAAAAATCTAATGCCACCATTTGAGAAATGAAGGTTTTGCTAAAAAACGCTCAGTGTACCAAAATGACTATTGAGTTATATGTTGATAAATAGTGTCCCAATGTGAAGGATTTAACAACACAAAATGGTGTCTGGCTCTATGTTTTAGTTGAAGGGAGAAATAATGTCATCCATATTTCAAATAATAAAGTTTCAATCTACTAAAAATGGTGCCCTAGCTCAAAAAATGTTATTTTGATGTTTTAAAACCCTCAGATCAGCCAAAAACACCTCAAATTAGTCAAAACATGCCTTGGACTAGTCAAAAACACCTTGAATTAGTCAAAAAGTGTCTTAAACCTATTAAACATGCCTTGGATCAATCAAAATGCCTTGGATCAATCAAAAATGCCTTAAATCTATCAAAAATTCATTGGAAGGTGAGATGCCTTTGTGGAGGTGAAAATCATATATCTAATTTTTTTAAATGTCAAATGAATCTCCATGCCATAAGTATGCCAAATCAGAGCTCCATGTAGTCATAAATAAGCCATAATAAAGTGGTAATGGCTGCTAATGAACTAGATCTACCAAAAAATGACTCCACCAAAGACAAGAACTCCCACAAATATGAATATTTATCTCAACAATTCCTATGATAAGATAATATCAAATCTCAAGGATTTCATAAAAATAACAAAAAATAACCATCTAAACAATCTTTAACATAGATTGGTGCTCTGATACCATATTAGAGTTGTAGTGAGGATCATCAAATCAATGAATGCACATGGAGGAGTGATCTCATGATTTGAGCAAATGCACATCACAACGAAGTTTGCTAGTGAATGAAATCATGCATAAGAGAATATTTCAAAGGAATGAGAGAAAATAATAAAATACTTCATATCATCCTAGATGATAAATATAACAGGGGAGGCTACATATATAGGAGAGAGGGAAATGGAGACCTCACATTCCAATGAATGTGGGACAATATTCCCCAATGGCCTAGTTACCCTAAGATAACAATCCATATATACAAAACCCATAGGATAAAATTCTACACCAACATTTACCACAATTGTGAATTTGAATCATAATTGTGTGCTTTGGATAATTCAAATAACTATATAAGTGTGGAGGACATGCTTCCAAATCATGCCCCCACTATATATATAGAAATTTTAAAATTAATATAAGTACCAATGTGGAGGACATGTTTCCAAAACATGCCCCCACTATAAACTAGAGATGTTCATTACTAAATAGGCATGGATAACATACTTTCAAAGCATTCCCTTACTGAATCTATGAACTGATATGAGTACCATATATTGAATAAATGTGGATAAAATGCTTCCCATGTATGATCCCACTTAATCTAAAAAGTGTGAATGTATGAAATCCATGCCCATATGACATGCCCCCACCGAATCTATAAATTAATATAAGTACCAAATACTAAATGAGTGTGGAAAACATTTTTCTAAAGCATTCCCCCACTAATATCCCCTGCCTTTAAGGTTATGTAAAAATAGGAGATGGGAGTTACCTCACCTCAAAAGGGTAAGACAATTATAAAATCTGTGAATGTAACCATGTATCATATAGAAAGAACATGTCTAGGCAAAGGTATCATTAAAGTGCATAGAACCAATGTGAGAACATGTAGGCCTACAATGCATGATAAATATGATGACAATGTATAGATAGTAACATTACAAGGTCAATGAGCAAACAATAACATGCAAAATAGCACTCAAAATCAAGTTAACAAGAAAGGGTTTAAAAGGGGCATGTTCAAATGTTGCACAATTAAAGCGACATGACTTAGCCAAATGTCTATGAAAGTAAGGATTACATATTTAGATGTCTATACAATAAGAAATAACATACACAAATTTAAACGAAATCATATATAGGCACAAGGGCCTTAAATAAAGGAGCTTATTCAAATGCTTGAATAGTCAAGATAAGACACTCAAGAAAATACATAAATTAAAACATAAACATGTCATAGTAGCCCATGGATCCAATGCATTAGAAAATTATGTCAAGTGTATAGCATATGAATTACCCTATGTAAGTAAATATGTAAGCTCAAATATGATATCCTAGAGTGATCATTTAATCATATAAACTATGTTATCAAAATATAATATGTGGATGCCCATAATGTCCATATGAAATGAGTAGAGGGAAAGCCCAACATCTGACATAGGAATGTATCACGTATCTATGTATGCATGTACAAAAATGACCTAGCTTGTAACTTGGAAAATTGAGATCTCAGGCTACTCTTTTACTACTTCAAACCTGTATATGTGTAGTCCCTATGAGTGGTTTGGAAATAGGAATAAATATGTATGATTTTCTTAATTGAATATTATTTGAGTGTTATTTGGTCTAAATGTTAGGGGAAGAATGAATGAGGGTTGATCTTGTATTTATATCAATACCTTTTTGGGTAATAACTCATATTAAGGCACTTAGGTTAACCATTTAGATATATTTCATTTGAAAATTATATTAATCTATGGTATTATACACTTTCATCGAGGCAATAAAATAACATCGATATTATTGTCTATCTTGGATGTTACTATCCAAGGAGTAGTAAAATAGATATAGGCTTAGAAATTTCAAAGGTGTAAGATAAGTTTATTATAAGCATTCCAAGCTAGATAAAAATTTTGTGTCAAAAATATAATATTTTTTAGACTAAGATAAAATCCAAGGGGAAAAATATATAGTAAATATGAGGCTTTCAGAAGCAAGGAGAGTGTAAAACTAAGAGGAAAAACCAAGGTCTGAGTTTCTCAAGTGTACAAGACTGAGGTGTTACATAATCATAAAATATCCTCTAAAAAAATTTTAAAGTAAAGAAATGAAAAAACTAAAATTGAATTAAATTAATTTTTTTTTTATCCTTTTCCAATGATTTGGTAATGCATTCAAAGAGATAGAAGGAAATATATCCTATTATGCAAGATGTTGAATTTTCCTAGCTTCGTCTAAATGCAATTTAAGTGTAAGTGTTTTTGTTTTTTTATTATGGAGATGAGTTTAATAATAATTATTTTATATATATATTTATATACATATATATATATATATATATATATATATATATATATTTAAATATTATATTAAATAATCTAACCTAAAATAGAAACACTCTAATGTTTTTAAAATTTTCTTGTAAACCAACAAGATAAGATAGTTCTCTAACTTTCCTAGTTATTACATGTAAGCTTTGAAGGATTTTTTTAAAAATAAATAAGTGGTGTAAATTGTGATTTTTCATATTGATATAAATAATAATATAATTCAAATTATCTTAATAATTGTATAATTATAAACATGAAATCCTCTAGTTTTCCTGTAGTTTGTCTAGGGTTTTGTTACTTGCTAGTTGATTGTTTTATGAGCAATGGAATTTGTTTTGAGCCTAAAAATTAAAAAATATGTTGGTTGAAAGTGTATGTAATGATTTATAAAATTTTACTAAATTTTTATTTCAATATTTTATGCTAATTAAAGTGAATCTACTAAGAAGGATACAAGTAAATAATGAATCTATCTACTACTTTCATTTTAAAACAGACTAGAAAAGGAAGAGAGTTTTTTCTCCTATCAAATTTACCTTATTTTTTTGATTATTTTAAATAGAGATATAAATTAATGTAAAATGTAAAATAATATAATATACTATAACAAAACAAATAAATCTAATCTATAACCCCAAACTTGATCCTAATGTAGACCAATTGAAGGTTAAAAATTCATAACAATATGGTCCTTAGTATGTTGGCTATTTTTACTCAAATGAGGGTTTCCAAAAAAGAATATTAATAGATGATAGTAAAAAATATAATAATTATAGAATATACATAGCTCCAAATAATTAATAATTGATTATGGTTGGTTAAAGACACCATTTTCAAAGACCATGTTACAAGAACAATGGATCTTTATATCCAAAATTATATATTCAAACACAAAAAACAAACAAAGAAAAGATAAAAATTAATTATATTAGGTTGTGTCTTTAAAACATTCAAAAATATTAAGATTAGAATTCAAATTTTTAGATCCAAAATTGGCTTACTTGTAGAATAACAATGTAACTTGCATGGAGTTTAATAGAGTTGAATTGGGAGTTAAAATTTGAAGGGGATCAAAATGATTTAAAATATAATATGAGTGATTTGAGTTTGATTGGAGGTGAAATTAGGATGGAACAATCGAGAATAATGAAAAAAATCATACAAAATGTGTCAAGGAATAATTCTCAGGAGCTAAATTTGGAAGACAAAACAATAGGGATGGAATTGCCCTATTTATAAGGATGATTACATAAATTCCACCTATGATGATGAAACCACCACTATAAATGGCTGAAGTAATCCTATTTTAATTCAAACTTACATATTATATGGAACCACCATAGTGATGAGCCCATCATGAAGCTAATAATTTTGTAACCTAATAAGGCGGTTCCATTACCTAAAGTAGTAGTTTTATCACCAATGAGAAGGGCTTGAAAACAAGATAAAATAAGATACAAAGACAAAAAAAGAGGGTTTTTAGAGGATTGAGAGAGATAGGGATGTAAAATGTTAGGATATGTTAGAGAGTTTCCATTTTAGCATCATTAAGATGTCATTACATTATCACCAAACCTATCATATTAGGAATGTTGTACCATGCAAAAAATTAGGTGCATAGATATTTCCCCTCTGGAGGACACATTGTCATGGATTGACAAGGATGTAGTCCTGAGAATTAGCATACAAAAGGGAAATAGGAAGCTATAAATACTTATCTTACTTTCCTTAGTGGCATAGCAAAGCTAGTTGAGACTTCGCACAAACTACAAGAAAAAGATGAGAATCAAGCATAATGTGACAAGGAAGTATTAAATATATTGCATAATTAAAATATGGATAAGAATACATATTTTTTATGGGGAAAACCATACTACTAAAACATTCCCATTGGGGAACTGAATTTGGTTCTAAGTTACCTAAAACATGCAAAATTATAAATGTGCTATGAAAGCTAGAAAACTATCAAAACATTAGTTTTAGAATGAGATGTAAAATAAAGCAATAATATGACTTTCAAACATGAAAATATGCATGAAATGTAAATTTTACTAGAATGGAAAGTTTTTAAACTAAAAAAGATTGTTTAGGGGAAAATATATTTAAAAACATTTCAAAAACTAATTAATTTGTGCCAATTGATTTAGAGGGTTCTTGAGTTATGATTTTCCTATGACTCTTTTGAGCGAGAAAGTAGTCAATCGAAAGAGGATGATGAGAGGATTCAAAATACATTATCAAGACGAGATGCAAGGCAAGATCAAGTAATTTCTGTTATTTTTTCTCTTTTTCTCTAGTTTTGTGGTTTTGGATCAATACTTATTAGGAATAGTGAATTTTAAAAAAAATAGCTATAAAATGTTGATGGGAATGGATATATTATGAAAATGTAATTTTGTTCTTGATTTTAGTAGTTTTATGGGATTTTGGGAGAATTTTTAGGGCATGTGTTTGGTAGACAAAACTATTAGTTAGGGATAAAACTACCACCCTTTATAGTCTGGTGTTTATGTAACTACCATGAATGTTCCACAACCTTCATTATTTGTAGAAGTGAAGTTATGTAACCACTATCAAATCTGGTTATGCTATCTCTTGGGGGTGGTTATGTAACTAGTGCTTACAATTAGGGGTGGTTTCATCTGTTAGGATTTAGCTCTTAAAACTTTCAAATTTTCTATTTTTGATGAGTGGTGTTGTTTTTTTAGGATAAAATAGGGTATTTTATCTATTTCAGGGGCCCTACATATGGTAGAGTAGAGCTCAAGATCAGGAGTGGATCACCTAAATCTTGGCACTTTTAATGACCATTGAGATAACCATCCTTGATCATGTTGGAATCCTATAGATAGCATAGGTGAGGATTTTTATAACCTCTAGCCAACTACTTTGTGATATTTTAACCTATTTGGACCTTATCAAAACACATGTGTGTTCCCTAGACTCCAAGAGAGTGGATGATCACTCTTGTTGATGTATTATAGATTATAGGGCTTCACATGATGGGTTAGTTAGTTTCTATCCAAGCTATCGATATCAATCATGAGGCCTAGAGTTGGGTTAAACATTTTAGATATGCCAATACACCTAATGTGGATGATAAATATGGAACGAGTCTTTCCCAGGTGGATGATCATTAATATTCAACTTACATAGGCTATTTTTAGAATCCTTGACTCTTAATAGTGGGAGATAAGGGTCCTAATAAGTTTTGATTTACTTGGTCATAAATTGTAATATGTATTAACGAGAGAGGTGAACTTACTCCTAGAGCCATGAGTTACTAGCTTGAACATACAAGGATAACTTTTGTGTGGCTTGTTTAGGGGACTTTTAATCATCCACTCAAAAATCATCTTTGGATGGATTAATGAGTGGATTATCCCTTATAATAGGTTATTAATGATTAGAGTGCCTAGGGATATTAGGGCCTTTAGATATACATGTGTGACTCCTTTCTATTCTTTACCCAAGTAGTGGGGACTTTGATAGTGTTTGATAGATCACCTTGCCCTACCAGTACATTATTAGGCAATTGGCCAATGAGGGGGGCTATCTTGTAGTAGCCACTAGGCCCACTCATATTGAACACTAAATTTCATAGGTTAAGTTACACCCTATAAATAGGGGTCCATTTTAATTTTTCATGCCCTATGTAGGTAATCTTCCCATTCCTAAGGTTATATATAGGGGCATACAGTAGGAGAGAGTGGTGATACTAGAGTGGTTAGCATGCCTTTGACTTATGATATGGGTGCCCATCACCTAGTCAATTCAAATTATATCCATATAGGGACATCCCCCATATCTATCTAGGGTAGGAGTAGGCTAACATGTAGTAGGGTAGTAGTAGTAGTAGATGGGTGCACCACCACCACCACAGTAGCAAGATCCTACTCAGGAAGACCCTACATATAATAATACCTATGAGATGGAGACAGTGAGGCTCCAATGCATGTTTATTTATATTAAGACCTAGACATAGATGAAGAGGAGGCTATAGAGGATTATTATGACCCTAAGTGGTATGAGGGAGATCCAGGTAAATTATATATTTACATATTTGTGATTACAACCTGTATTTTGATTATTTTAGTTATTTAGTTGATTTTACGAGCATTGGATTTTTATATAGATTAGATATAACATTTATTTTTTACTTTTTAATTGAAAATATTATGGGTTACTATATTCATATGATCAAGGACACCCCAATCAATATTTTATAGCTAAGAAGTGGCTAGACTAGAAACTAGACTTTTGTAGATCCAAGACTTCACACAGCCATTAGTCAGCATGTAGATGTCTTTGTTATAGAATACCATGTATCTATGATGATTATAGTGATAAGGATAGAGAATAACACACTATTTTAAATATCAAGGATGGTAGAGGCCCTGGTAGATACCATGGTGGGTGGAGGAGGAGGCTAATCCTCTACCATAGAATAAAGAGGATGTCTTCATAGGGGGTGCCAATAAGGTTCACCATACTGACCTTCAAATTTGAGAGTTTGAAGATACCTCTAAGGAAGGATCTATTAGTATTCACAATTTGATTGAGATTTCTCAACATTCTTATACATTCAGACCATCTCATAGGATAAGGAAAGGCTCCTAAGACATATTATAGATGTATTTGCCATGTTAATGTATATGTTGATTCTTTTTTTATATGGATTAAGGTACATCAGCCCTCCATGGATGATCTTTTATTAGACATAATTTTTGTGAAAAATAGACATTTATTATGATATATATAGATATTTATGTATTATCTTAGTGACTTTCTATTACGTATCATGGTATTTTAATTTCCATGTTTTGATTTTTAGTTCATGCACTCTAGATGGCTATATACACACACACACACACACACACACACACACACACACACACACACACACACACACACACACACACACACACACACACACACACACACACACACACATCTATGTATCTGTGTGTGTGTGTGTGTATATATATATATGTATATATATATATATATATATGTATATATATATATATGTATGTATATATATATATATATATATATATATATATATATATATATATATATATATATATCCCATATCATCATATCAAAATCAAATATATTTAGATATGAAAGTAAGTGTAGGAGGCCATAAAGAGAAGCAAAAGCCTAGTGTAGAAGTGATATCAAATCAAAGAGTGTTTAAATAAAAAGTTCTTCAAAAACTTGCTTATATGCCTCTATTTAAAAGTGTAACCTTTTCCCATTTACTAATTATATTGAGACTAATTATCTCCAAATTAAAATAATAATTTAGAGTCTTGTAATTCTAAAAAGTACATGTCCCCCTTTGGTTATAAGGATTAGGTCATCTTCCATTTTCTTGAAAAAAATCTATTTGTGGTTTTTCATTCTTTATTATCTCATATTTATCCTACTCTCCTTTTTTAACCCTTTCTACAAATTAAAATTCATATATTGTGTAAACAAAATAATTTGGAAATCCTCTGTGAAAAAATGTTATCATATATATGGTTCCATATATTTATCCATCACACTACATCATTACATGCATTTTTGTCCCCCACCTCCCCCACACACATATATGTATCTATGTGTGTGTGTGTGTGCATGAACACATCGGCCCTCCATGGAAGATCTTGTATTGGACATCCTTTTTGTAAAAACATGATATTTATTATGATATATATATATATATATATATATATATATATATATACACATTTACATATTATCTTAGTGACTTATCATTATGTATCATGGTATTTTAATTTCAATGTTTTGTTTTTCAGTTCATGCACTCTAGATGGCTAGGTATGTGATGATGTATATGTATCTCTTTCATTTCAATATGATCATATGGGAAATGTTCATATATATATATATATATATATATATATATAATATTGTTGTATTAAACACACTGTACCTTAGATTTTTTTTGAAATGTAGGGACCCCTTTTATTTTTATGGGACTTATATATTATTTGGGTGTGTGTGTAGGTTGTATTTTTATTATCTATAGAAAATTGATATTTTGGACATTGAATCATGTTTTGTGTACCTATTTTCCATTGGGAAGGACTTATTGAATCTAATCTATTAATGGAAATTTTGAAAGAATTGTTATGTATAAAAGGTATTTGTGTTTGCTTATTCGGGTTCATTTATTTAGAATTGCCAATTTGGGTTCTTTTTATTTGGAATTTTTGATACTTTTAGTCTTTGATATTTTGGTCTTTAGAAACTTTTTAGTCAAAAACTATTTATTCAGGTTCTTTATTTCAAAATTTTTCCTAGTTGGTAACTTAGTCTTTGATAACCTTTTCTGGGATCGTTTTGATCAGGAACTTTTTTATGACAACTTTACTTTGAAAACTTTAATATTTGAAATATTTGTCTTCAAGAACTTTCTCTTTGATATATTTCATTTAAAATGTTTTCCTTCATGGACTTCTTCTATGGTAACTTCCTCCCCAAAAAAATCTTTCTAAAGACACTTGGTCTTAGGGAATTATTCCATTGTTGAATTTTGTTTGGATGCTTTAGTTTGGAACTTTCCCTTTGGCAAATTTTGGACATATATTTTTGAATGAATCTCTTATAAGATAATTTTGATCTTTAAGGTATTTCACTTAGAATCTTAGACTCATCATATTATATCATTAGGCCCAAAGCCAAAGGACAACCCCCTGACTAAACTATATAGTGACAAGTGTCAAAAGGAATAAATAACATGATGGCTCTCCAAATGAGCAAGCATCCTATGTGGCATGTCCACTAAGCATAGGAGGTAAAGTTTAAATTAAACTAAGGTGATGATTTTGTAAATGTTGATGATTAATGGTGCATGAGCTGGAATGAATGCATAAATATATAAAATTGATCCCCCAAGTAATTTCACCTCATTTAATTTTCAAGAGCTTGAGTGCACATAGTTAACTCCAATTTTAAAATCCCTAGTTGCATTTAAGATGACTTTCATTTTACATAATAGAGTTATTATACCATCATTTTAAAATTCTTACATCACACTAACATCAACTAATAACAATGGAATCTTTATCTAGGGCATACAAAGGAGCTTCACCACCATTTAGGTTTTCCATCAAAGACTCCACATAATACCTAGATACAATATTTGATGCAACTATGTTCAATGACTTCCATGCCAATTACTCAGCTCTATGGGAGGCCATAGAGAAGCTTGATCCATTTGAATTAGAGGAGGAGATATCATCCCCATCACCCACTTTAGGATGGGAATTTGTATAGGTATGACTTTTTTATTCTAACTCTTTAGCCACCTGAGCATTTATTTCATGCATCTAGAATATATGCCCCTATTGGACTTGCTCATTACTTCATATTACACCTATGCATTAGGGAAGGTCATTAATGCTCACCTACATGAACAGATTCTACACAACGATAAGAGGCCCTAAGGGTGAAATTTTTATATGTCATACCTTTTGGATGTAATTATGGGGATTGTTTATTAACAAAATGGGGTTTTGTGGATTTGTAACCCAAATTATATTAATAATAGAATATATGACTTTTATTCTTTCATTCACATATATGCATATGTAAGAAACATTGCCAAAATTTCATATGACCTCTATCCTCAGGTTTGGATGGCCATTCATGGCCAACTTCTTATTGGGATTTCAAATAACATTGTCAATACACTCATAAATTTGGTTGACATTGGCTCTACCCAGATTATATAGTCCTCATGGTTATTGGGCATAGGGTAGACCCTCTTTGGCTCCCCAAAATTGTCCATGAAAAATTTTCTTAATAATATAGTACCTTCTAACTATATAATGGCATAGATGAATATTTGACAAAGAGTAAAAAGTCAGTTTTCATATCTCCCATATCACTATTAAGAGGATTTAATATACATTCAGGAGACATTTTAGAGAACATAGGAATGTAAGGAGGGATTGTGCATTAGTTACTCTACCATATAGGTATTGGGAATCCCACAAGAGAGTACAAAAATATGTACAAAACCTTGGCATCATATACAAACATGAGACATTCAACCATGACTTTACATTCCTTAATGCCAAAGATGATGAAGAAGTAAAGGAAAGGGTTGAGTCTATCATCTTAAGGAAATACTTGTTGAAGGTAATACAATCAGAACCTTCCCTTACACTTATCCATGACAAATTTAAGATCCCACTTCCAAGGGGATGGAGATCCTTTGACTTCTGGAGTGTCAAACCTTACCAACAACCATTATAATAAGGTCAAAACCCCTAATATCCACCTATTATAATGATATCTCAACAAGATCAAAATAAGTGGAAGGGGAAACATCAACTGCTAGAGAACATGAGGAAGATAAATATATAGAGACACCAATTATTGCACAAGAAGAAGAAGAGACTCCTCCAATTCAAGCATATATTATTGAACTAAGGAGGGTCAAATAAGAACTAGTAAAAGAGCTAACATAGTAAAAGGATATCACAATTGAGGAATAGGTAGAGATAATTTTCTTGGGCTCCTTTGATGAGGAAGAGACGGCACCTATTATGGTAGCTTTAGCATTTATAACATATAGTATGACTCTCCCCCTTCTTACACAACAAGTTACTACTCCACAAGCTAAGAAGATAACACTATGTTATCAAATAAAGCCCAAGGTAGAGAGACCTCAAACCCCATCTATGTAGGTAACCAATGAAGAAGTAGAACATTGATTTTAAAGGTGAGCCAAGTCAAGAGGTTTATGAGGAATAGCTAAAACAAGCTAAGGTCTTGAACATGTAAGGATTAAAACTAAAAACACCCCTTAGTGGTGATTAATTTGGTAAAGGTGTTCTCTTGACTCCTCCCCTAGGCTTTTCTTCTCTAATATCCTCACCAATTTATTTTACTATGACTTATCCAATTATTTATATTTTCATACCTATGTAATCACTCTCTATTTAACTTATTTTCATTTCTCCAACCACTACTCCCCCAATTGCCATGTGTGATTCTCCAATCACCACCCCTATAGTCTCCATCCCTTCAACCATTGTTCCTTAAATCCCAAACACCTCTTCTCCCACTCTTTTAGTCTCCACATTTATTTCCATATCAAAAAACCAACCCACCATCCAAATGGTTGCCTTTTCTACCCAATTGGGTTAACTACTACCTTATTCAGAACCAGTCCAAACCACAATAGTAGTAATAATTAAAAAAAACCCAAATAAGAAACCTATCTATATTTTTCACACCATGCCATAATTTGGGAACATATAATGGTCAAAGATAATTTTTCCCTCAATTCCCAAGCCATCCACTAAGCCTAAACTTGAGATTGAAGAGATACATAGGTAGAATCCAAACCATTAGATTCGTTAAAGCTGACTCTTTTAGATTAGGATAAAGAGTTTAGAGTGTAAAATTTTAAGAGGCCCAATATGAAAATCACTAATTTTCCCACTATAATCTCACTATTTTAAAAATCCATGGCCTCAATTTAAAGGGTTAGGAAGAGAAAGATTGAAGATAGTAGTGGCAGAGGCTTAATCCTAGAATAAAGAGAATAAATTTACTCTCTATCAAAGAGGAAAAATAGAGATAAGGGTTAGTCCACATACATTGAGACCTCAATTCATTCATGAAGACCCATACCAAAGCATTATTATCCATCCATGAGGGATTAGATCTAGCTAAAAAATAACAAGTAGAAGAGCTAGAGATTCTTAGAGAGCATAATCAGGTGATATGAGTTCCCTTCAACATAGAGCAAGATGTATAGAATGTGGCACTTAGGTTATAAAACATTTTGGATAAAATTCATTATTTTAGAATCTAATTGGATACATAAGTAAATTAAATAACAAAAATTTTCAAACTTCTTAGAAAATATGAAAATAAATTAAATTTTTTGGTTTTGTACACCCCTAATGGCATTATTCAGTTGATGATTGAACTAGACCTTGTACATCACCATCGAAGAAGTGTGCCAAACACAAGTTTCCTAATATGATTTGTATTCAAGTATTATTTAATTATTACTCACTAGAACATGTCCCCAAAAACTTAAGAGAGAGAAAAAGAGAGTCTAAGGCTCAAATTTGCTCACTATATGATTAGTAAAGGCACCATTTATAAGAACTATGAAGGCATCTAGTTAAGATGTGTGTCATGTGAATAAGAATAGGAGATCCTAGAAAATATACATCAGAATATTGGTAGTAACCATCCATTTGATAATAATACAACCCATAAAATACTTAGAATGGGTTATTATTGGCCAACAATCTTTAAGGATGATCACTCCCATGTGAGGATGTGCCATGAATGATAGGGCTTAGAAAAAGGGATTTACATGTAGTTATGACACTAAATCCTATAATTAAAGGTAAGCCATTTTCCTAATGGGGCTTGGATTTTATTAGTGTTATAAACCCAAATTCTTCAACTGGGGACAAGTTTGTGCTCATTGATATAGATTATTACACTAGATGGACTGAGGTAGAAGCCACCAAGAAATTAAGATCTCAAGATGTGATCATTTTCCTTGAAGAACATATTACAACCAAGTTGGTCACAACTATTTCTTTAGTTTATGATAATGGGCCAACATTTCAATTAGCTAAGTTTATTAAATGGGACCATGATAATTAGATTACAATTAGATCATCCTCTAATCACTACCTAAAAGGGAATAGATTAGATAAATTGAATAATAATAACCTCATAGATGATATCAATAAGTCAGACTTAGATAAGCCTAAGGAGTGGCATCTCCTATCAAAATATGCACTCTACATAAATTGGACTCGATATAAGTAGGCCATTAAAGCTCACCATATCCACTAGTTTATGGGAAATAGTTAGTGTTCCCAATCATGTTTAAGCTACCAACATATCAATTTCATCAAGAATAAATGTATCCTAATGATAATACAAAGTTTATATTGTTGGATATCATTGAAATGGAAGAATCTAAAAATGAATCATTTCAAAACTTCAACAAACATTAGGACATAGTCAAGAGATGGTTTAATAAGAGATAAAAATCTAAAGCACTTAGGATTTAAGACTTGGTGATGCTATGGGACAAAGCCCATGAGAAAAAAGGAATGCATGACAAGTTTACCCTACTATGGAAAGGACCTTATCATATCTCTAAGATCTTGGGTAATAATGCATTCCATTTGAAGGACCTCTAAGGTAATAAATTGACATATCCAATCAATGGATATTTTTTGAAGCATTACTTCATGGTTACTCCATCTAAAAATAAAATATGTGCTGGTAAAGGTAGGATTAGGTTAGATTTGATTTATTATTCATCTTCTTGCATTCAGTCATTTTATTTCATTAGATTAGTTCTTATTTTACAAATTAACCACTTTTGATTTTGATAGTTTTCTTTATTTATTTAGTATCTTCATTTTAGGTAGTTTTACTACTTTCTAGGATAATTTTATTTTGATTTTGTGGCAATCAGGTTGATCAATCCTAGTATAATCAAGTGACAGTTTGGGTGTTTTCAATCCAACTTGAATTGGTGGGTGTTACCTATTGTAGTTCAGGACTCTTAATGTAGGTAAGTAATGAGAGAGTTATCCATGACTATGTCACAAAGCTAATTATTCCATTAGGTATGTAAAATCTACTCCCATATTTTTATGTAAATTTAGAAAACTCTCCTTATCCCCTTGGGTCAAATGTACATAAAAGGATAATACTTGTCTGAGGTAATAACCACTGACATGGGTAAAAGTTGATAGGGACATTTTGATTAACCAAATTTTATGAAGACTAGATCATGGTGGTCACCTTCTTCCCTCATTCACTTAGTAAAAATAAAAGAAGAGGAAATAAAAATAAAAGGCATAGTCCAAAGCTTCCAAGATAAAATCAAATAGGATTATAAGTTTACATGATGAAATAAGATCAATGTATCATGCATCATGGAAAATATGAAAGAAGAGATAAAAGGTGATCAAAGGTATCTCTATCAAGGTTATGAATGCCTAGCTAGCAATAGATCAATACCTTAGCTCCTTAATATATATTCACCTAATTCCCAATCAGAATGAAACATATAGCTCACCTCACATCTTTGCTTGAAACCCTTTGACAAGGAATACAAAATATCATTTTCCCACACACATTTTCAAGGTTTAATTGAAGTTAGTATGTTTCATGGAATTATTAAGATTCTTTTTTTCATTTCTTTTAGTATGGTTCATGGTCTATATTGGGATTACAAAACTAGAGATTATACATTCCTAAAAACTTGGGAGTATTCACCCGTATGAGTCTTCATTTGTTGTATTCAACACACCCCAACTTGCTTTTTCTTTGAAAAGTTGGGACCCCTTTTATTTTTAGAGGACTTATCTATTGTTTGGGTGTGTGTGTGTGTGTGTAGGCTATTTTTTATTATCTATAGAAACTTGATGTCTGGGATATTGAATCATGTTTAGTGTACCTATTTTCCATTGTGAAGGACTTATTGAAACTAATATATTAATGAAAATTTTGGAAGAATTGTTATGTATGAGAGGTATTCAGATTTTCTTATTTGGGTTATTTTTATTCATAATTTTGGATACTTCTGATCTTTGATATTTTGGCTGTCAAAAACTTTTTAGTTGGAAACTATTTGGTTGGGAATTTTTTTTTTTTTTTGGTTGATAACTTAGTCTTAGACAACTTTTGCTTAGATCATTTTTTTGGGCACTTTTTCTATGACAAATTTACTTCAAAAAACTTTATCTTTAGAAGGTTTTAGTCTTTGATAACTTTCTCTTCAGCATATTTTAATTAGAAGGTTTTCCTTTAGGAAATTTTTCTAAAACTTCCTATCGAACAAAAATATTTTTGAAGACACTTAGTCTTCAGGAACTATTCCTTTGTCAACTTTCATTTGAATCCTTTAGTTTATAAACTTTTCCTTCAATGACTTTCAGATAGATATTTCCAAATGAATCTCTCTAAAAAGCATTTTTATTTATGGGGTGTTTTTCTCATAATCTTTGACCCATCATATTATATAATTAATCCCAAAGGAAAAGGTTGACCCCTTAACTAAACCATACATTGACAAGTGTCAAAATGAATAAATAACATTGTGGCACCCTTAATGAGTAAGCATCCTATGTGTCTTGCCCACTAGGCCTAGGTGGTCAAGTTCAAATTGAATGAAGGTGATCAGCTCATATATTGGTGATTAATGGTGTATGAACTATAATTAATTTATAAAGACATAAAATTTATCCCCTAATTGAGTTCACATCATTTTATTTTCAATATCTTAAGTGCACATAGCTAACTAAAATTTCAAAACCCCTAGCTATGTTTAGGATGAATTTTAATTTATGAAATAGAGTTTTTAGACCACCATTTTCAAAATATTTCATCACAATATCATAAACTAAAATAATGTCATCTTCATCTAGGGTGTACAAGGAAGTTCCACCACCATCTAGGTTTTCCATCAAAGACTCCATAAAGTACCTAGATATAATATTTGATGAAACTATGTTTGATGGCCTCTATACTAACTACTTAGCTCTATGAGAGGCCATAAAGAATGTTGATCCATTATAATTAGAGGATAACATATTGTCAAAGGAAAAATAACTTACAACTAGATTATTTCCATTAAAACACCAGACACTTAACTATACAACTGGCAAACCAGAAGTCATGCCATGTATCAGCTTGCTTCTATATTTATTTTTCAAAAGTAGAATTCTAGATAGTGGTTATCTATACTACATCAACAAAAATATAATCATTTCATAAATATCTAGAGATGTGTTCATGAGGTATTTAAGTCTACCCATTCTAGATGCAACATTCGATTTACATAGTGTAGTCACTTGGAGTAAAAACAATAATGTAGAGTAAGTAGTAGGGAAGTGGCTTCTCCTAAGTTAGACTTTCAATATTAAATAAAATACCAAGAATCCCATACCCATCACCTACTTTATGATGGTAATTAGTATAGACATGGCATTGTTGAATCAAATCTCTGGCCACTTGAGCATTTATTTCTTACACCTATAATGGGTACCCTTGTTGAACTTTCTCGTTACTTCAAAGCACACTTATGCATTAGGTAAGGTCATTAGTCTTGCTTGCATGAATAGATTATACATAAGGATAATAGACCCCAAGGGTAAATTTTTATATTATGTCATACATCTTAGATGTAGTTATGGTGATTTTTTATCAACATAATGGGGTTTTGTGGAGTCCCAACCTTGATTATATCAAGAACAAAATATGTGACTTTTATTTTATTTCACATCATATATGTAAAAAGTTACCAAAATTTTTCTATCCTCAGGTTTGGATGGCCATTCATGGCTAACCTCTTTCCAAGATTTCAAAGAGCATTGTCAATACACTCATAAAGACTATTGGCTCTACCTAGATTATATATTCATCATGGTTGTTGGGTAGAGGTAGACCCTCTTCGGCTCCCCAATTTTATCCATGACAAAGTTTCCAAATAATATATTTCTTTATAAATATGGAATGGCATAGATGAATATTTGATAAAGGGTAAGAAATGAATTTTGCATGGATCCCATATCACTATTGGGAGGATGCAGTATACTTTCACAAGATTTCAAAGAAGCTAGGAATGTAAGGAGGGATCATGTATTAGCTAATCTAACCCATAAATTTGGGACGACTATTGGCTCTACCTAGATTATATATTCATCATGGTTGTTAGGTATAAGGTAGACCCTCTTTGGCTCCCCAATTTTATTTATGACAAAGTTTCCAAATAATATATTTCTTTATAAATATGGAATGGCATAGATGAATTTTGATAAAGGGTAAGAAATGAATTTTGCATGGATCCCATATCACTATTGGGAGGATGCAGTATACATTCACAAGATATTTCAAAGAAGCTAGGAATGTAAGGAGGGATTATGTATTAGCTAATCTAACCCATAAATATTGGGACCCCCACCAGAGAGTACAACAAAATATCCACAACCTTGGCATCATATACAAACATGAGCTATTAGACCATGACTTCATGTTCCTTAATGATAAAATTGATGAGTAAGTAAAAGAAAGGGATGAGACTGATTGTTTAAATGAAGAATAATTAAAGGTGATACAAGTAGAACCCTACTTTACACTTAGATAAGACAAATTTAGGATCCCACCACCAGGGGTAGAGATCCTCTAACTTATGGAGTGGTATACCTTAATAACAACCATCAGACCAAGGTCAAGACCCCTAATAGCCACCTATTATGATGAGAGATCAACAAGAGAAAAATAAAGTGGTAGGGGAAACATCAACTACTAGAGAACATGATGAAGAGTAAGATCTAGAAGAGACACTAGTTGTTGCATAGGAAGAAGAAGAATAGACTCCTCCAGTTCAACCATCTATTATTGAACTGAGGGTCAAACATGAACTAGTAAAAGAAATAATGCAGTAGAAGGAAATCACAATTAATGAATATGTGGAGATAATTTTCATAGACTCCATTAGTGAGGAAGAGATGACACTTATTATGATGGCTTTATCATCCATAACATCTAGTATGATTCTCCCCCTCTTACACAACAAGTGATTATTCCACAAGCTAAGAAGAAAACATTATTTTGTCAAAGAAATCCCATGAAAGAGAGATATTAGACCCCATCCATGGGGGTAACCAATGAAGAGGCACAAACATTGATTAAATGTGAGCCAAGTCAAGAAGTGGATGAGGAAGAGCTATAACAAGCCAACATATTAAACTTGTAAGGATTCAAAGAAAAGGTACCCCTTAGTGGTGATCAATTTATTAAGGGTGTTCTCTTCACTCCTCCCCTAGGCATTTCTTCTCTAATGTATTTACCAGTTGATTCTACTATGCCTTTTCCAATTATTTCTACTTTCATTCTTATGAAATCACTCTTTACTAGGCTTCTTTTCATTTCTCTAACCTCTACTCCACTAGTTACCATTTATGCTTCTCCAATCACCACCCCTATAGTCTTCATCCCTTCAACCACTATTCCTTCAATCCCAACCACCTCTACTCCCTCTCTTTTAGTATCCACATCTATTTACATAGCCACAAACTAACCCATCACCAAATGGCTACCTTTTTTACCTAACTAGGTTCATCACTACACTCTTTAGGACCAGTTCAATCCACAATAGTAGTAACAACTAAAAGGGCCCTAAAGAATAAATATATCTATGTTGTGAACCACATGCCACAATTTGGTAACATAGACTAGTCTAAGATAATTTATCCCTTAATTCCCAATCTATCCACTGAGCCTAAACCTGAGCTTGAAGAGGATACACAAATAGAAGCCCAATCATTAGATCTGTTAAATCTGACTCTTCTAGATTATACCAGGGAGTTAATAACATTAGATTATAAGAGGCTTAATCTAAAAATCACTGAGCTTCCTATTATAATCTCCCTCTTTGAAAAATCCACAGCTTCAGTGCAAAGGGTTAGGAAGAAAAAGATTGAAGATACTAGTGGAAGAGGCTTAATCCTAAAAGAAAGAATAAATTTACTCTCTTTTAAGGAGCCAAAATAGATAGTAGGGCTAGTCCCCATACATTGATGACCTAAATTCCTACATGGATACCCATACTAAAGCAATATTGGCCATCCATGAGGGATAGAGTTGGATAGAAAGGAACTAGAAAAATATCTAGAGACTCTTAAAGAGTAGCAACAAGTGATATGAGTTCCCTCCAATATAGAGTACGATGTAGGGAATGTAACACTAGTTTTATAATCAATTTTTGATAGAATTCATTATTTTAGAGTCCAATTGGATCCACATGCAAACTCAATAATAAAATTATTCAAACTTATTAAATAAGATGAAAATAAATTGAATTTAATGGTGTTATACACCCCTAATGAGGTATTCAATAACTTAAATATAATGACCCCTTTGGAGATAGATAATTCATTGAATTCAGATATCATCACAACTCAAGAGGCCTAGGATTGGCTGACTACTTCCAAATCTTTAGTGAATAAGTTTGAAGAATAGGAAAAGTAACTAACACAAGTTTTGGATAGCTAGAGCTAACAGAAGCTTGAGATAACATGGGGAAACTAGTAGCTTGAGATATTTTTGATAAGATTATTCAACAAGATTCAAACAGTTTTAAATAAATTATATAAGGACTGAGTCTATAGGACATTTAATCAAAGCTAAGTATAGTAAGGAAGAAGGTAATAAAAGTGGAGGTCTTCTGGGTTAGCTTTCAAACCACCAAGATAGAGAATTCAAGGTTGATATAATGGATAAAAAAGGTAACAAAACATCATATCATTGGTATGAAAATAATTAGGAAATAACATGCCAAAGCATACAAATATTATCAAGAGTCATAATCCAAGAAGAGAGCAACCTCAGCAATACCCACTAGTTCTGCAATTTAGACCCCACCTATAGTACCAACTATAACACTATCATCAAATTTAGTTCCTCCTATCTTAGTGAGTGCCTCAATTTCACCTCTTAATTTGACTCTATTTTTAACTCTAGTCTAATCTATGAGTGCATCCTTAGATAAAACTCTAGTCGTCATGTCTGCCAAAATAATAATTTTAACTCCAATTACTAGCACAACTTTAACTACAAATGCAATTCCAACATCAACTTTAAAAAGTGTCAAGTAGGAACCAAGTTAGCCTTATTCTAAATATATTTTTACAATTTTTCATGTAACATTTACAAATATGTATTTAATTCTTATTGCATTCATGTTGTAATTAAACAAATTATTTTTGTCAACATGCACGCGTTTCATATCTAAGGTTATCTATAAGTTATAACATGTTTTTTTATACTAAATTAGTATGTATGGTCTAGTTATCATGATGTAATAAAAGTTTTAATAGACTTATAGGATGAGGTGACCCCTTCCCCAAGTGATTTATATTCATGTAGAACCCTCTTTTCAAAGGGTAACAGTTTTGGATCAATATATAGGAAGAGCTTAAGAGATTATTATTCATGTAACTATGTTTGTTATTTCTTATTACTTTTTTATGTTAATGAAATTTAAGTTTCTTTGTATATATAAATTCAATAATTTTTAAGTGTGCTAATGTTGTATATGAATCTGATTGTTTAAATTAATGAATATTGATCGTAGATGTGCAATATCAATTGAGTATTGGTAGGTTTCAATTGTTTAAGAAGTTATTATGGGTTAAATTAATAATTCAAGGTGTGTTTAGGTATCTATTTTGGTATAGTCATCTAGGCATGAGCCATAAATACCCTATACAACATTCTGATTTGATCTGTAATCTCTTAGCTAAGGGTGTGCAACATCAGCCCTAAGGAGAGAAACCTTTAGTTAAGATCATTAAACATCCTATACTAGTTTTCCTAGACTACCAACCAGGAATGTTTGTGAGTTTGAAATAACTAAAAATAGAAAACACTAGTATTAGAGATACTTATCCACCAAATAAATAGTCTTAGAAGTGACTTTTTAAGAACATAAATCCTTCTTTTATGCCTTACCCTTCTTTCCCCTTTTTGAGTTTCTTTGAGATATACCCACCTTAGGATATTTATAAACCAATATAACTCACCTAGTGATTAATTTATATTATATTCCATGCATCCATTAATAAAATGTAGTTAAAAACCCCAAAAACTTAACTTATTATTCCATCACCTAGTTGCTTTAACCACATACCTATAAGTCATGCACAAGAGTGAAAACTTATTCCATAAAGATCCAAAAACTTTTGAGGCTACTTCCTTTAACCTTATATTGTGTGCATAAAACCCACATCAACAAATATTTCCCATAACATCATATTGAAATAAAAGATATACATATACATCATCACATACCTAGCCATCTAGAGTGCATGAACTAAAAAAATAAAACATAGAAATTAAAAGACCATAATACATAATGACAAGTCACTAATATAATGTGTAAATATCTATATATATCAAAATAAATATTTTAAAAAAAAAATTATGTTCAATACAAGCTCCTCCATGGAGGTTCAATGCTATGTACCTAGGGATATGATATATTGATGTATATGGGTTGATGGAGATGCCAACATGTGGCACACATCCCCTTAGTTATATGGGTACACTATATTAGGATAATAGAGTAACGTATAGAAGTACTACATTGGGTAATGATCAGCCTACATTGGATTAGGAGGTTACCCATCCATGGGTTAGATAGATGTATATATATATATATATATATATATATATATATATATATATATATATAGGAGATGATTATCATGGTAAGGATATCAAGTAAGCATTGAGTCTCCTATTGTAAGAGGATATTGGAGGTTGTCCCCTCGAAGAGACATTGTGGATTTACTCCTTCCTAAAGGAGTATTATATGGTGTGTCCATACGTTAAGGGTATTTCTGCATATATTGAATATCAAGATCATTACAAGTGGTATCAAAGCTTCAATTTGGGCAATTTGTGGAGCAAAACCCTAGTTTTTTTTTGAATCATCAATAAATTTTGATTGGTTGTGAATTTTTTCACAAATTTTTTACTAGATATTGATAATATTTCAAATAAGTCACAGTAAAAAAATGGAGATTTTTTGATTCGTTTGGAGGGAGTTATTGCTATTTTAGGTTTTATAACAATTTTGCTATATCTTTTGAAATATAAGAAATTTTTATTCTAAATTTTTTCTGGAAATGTAAGCGGATATAAGAAAAGTACAGTAAAAAATTCAGAATTTTTTGAGTTGTTTGGAATGATTTTTTATGATTTTATGGATCAATTTTGACATTTTAGGGTTTCATGAAACTGAATTTTTTTTGTGGATCATGGAGTTGCAAATATTTTCAGGGGAAGATGATATTGATGCTAGAGAATGGTGGCTCCTTTTCAAGAATCATTTTACAAAAACTTTTGGGCAAAGACGATTAACTCCTTTTTTGTCTGGGCCTGCACTAGATTGGTTTGATTATTTGAGCTGTACAGAAAGGTTTTCTTCATGGAAAGAAATGGAACAGATTTTTTTAGATCGATGGGCTATAAAACAAGAAGTAGAAAAAGAAGAATCAATAGAAGAAGAAGAAGTAGAAAAAGAAGAAGAAAAAGAAGAATCAGTAGAAGAATAAGAAGTAGAAAAAGAAGAAGAAGAAGAAGAAATAGAAGAAGAAGAATTAGAAAAAGAAGAAGAAAAAGAAGAATCAGTAGAAGAATAAGAAGTAGAAAAAGAAGAAGAAGAAGAAGAAATAGAAGAATCAGTAGAAGAACAAGGAGAATAAGAAGTAGAAGAAGCAATAGAAGAAGCAGATGAAGAAGAAGAAGAAGAAGAATTGGATGATAAAGGTTCAAATAATTTGGCTCCAAAGAAATCTGAGTCAATTTTTCAATTTCATGGATGCATTCAAAAGAAGAAGGTGGTTGTGTCATAAACCCTACCAGCAAGTATAACTTCATTAACATGAATGTGGCCAAGCATATACATGTTCAAGCAAAGAATATCAAAAAGGTTCAAGTAGATGGTAAGAATATTTCAATGTTTAGAGATCTGAAGCTCATTATGGAAAAATATGTTTTACATTTAGATTTTTATGCTTTGGATATGGATGATGTGGATATAGTTCTTAGATATCCATGGTTAGAGACTTTGGGAACAATGAATATTAATGTTCAAAAAAAGTTTATGAAGTTTTGGTATAATAAAAAGAATATCAATTTACAAGATATCATAGTGAAAAAGGCACCAATAACAATCCAGGTAAATCATGAAGATGAGATTAAAATAGGTGATGAAGATCATGATGAAGATTCAGATGATATAGATAAAGACACACTACAAATGAGCACTTCATCTAATCAAGAGACAAAGAAGGAAAAGGTGGAAGAGGTAGAATAAAATGTGGATAAGGTCAAAGTATTGGAAAATGTTGAGGTATATAGACACCCACAGCATCATGAGAGGAAACAATCATCGAACCAGGTGAGGAAGTGTCATAATAATAATCATTTTGTCTATATAGGAAATAAAATTTCCAATCATTATGGATATGCATGGAATCCAAAGAAAAAATACTATGGCACATGGAATGAATGTGGAAATCATTATGACTATGCATGGAAGAATACCTATTATGGTCATGGTTGGAATCAGAGTAGTGCAACGAAATATGGTACATGAAATAAAGAGAGGAATAATTATTCTTGGACACCAAAGCAATATAATTATGATCATGGACAAAATCAAATGAGCACAATAAAATTTTTAAACAAGCTTGGAGAGCTATCACCTACCAAAATCACATATGGATGGCTAGATGATCAAGATTGGAGACTAGTGTGCAATGATTTAAAACACACTCATTATTTGGTTTCTTCTTATGTTTTGGGGATGAAACATGTCAAGGAGGGAAGGAATGCTATGTACCTAGGGATATGATATATTGATGTATATGGGTTGATGGATATGCCAACATATGGCACACATCCCCTTAGTTATATGGGTACACTATATTAGGATAATAGAGTAACTTATGGAAGTAGTACATTGGGTAATGGTCAGCCTACATTGGATTAGGAGGTTACCCATCCATGGGTTAGATAGATGTATATATATAGGAGATGATTATCATGGTAAGGATATCAAGTAAGCATTGAGTCTTTTATTGTAAGAGGATATTGGAGGTTGTCCCCTCAAAGAGACATTGTGGAGTTATTCCTTCCTAAAGGAGTATTATATGGTGTTTCCCTACCTTAAGGGTATTTCTACATATATTGAATATCAGGATCATTACATTCAATGTGTGTTTGTCTATGTATGTATATGTGTGGGTGGCAGACAAAAATTCATGTAATGATGTAGTTTGATGGGTAAATATATGAAACCATAAAAATGTTAACATTGTTTTTTAGGTGACTACCCACTAGTTTTATTTACACAACATATTAATTCTATTTTACATAAAGGAATGAAAAGGGAGAGTAGGATAAATATGAGACAATAAATGAAAAACCATAGATAAAAAATTTTCAAGAAAAAGTAAGATGACCTAATCCTTACAAGTAAAAGGGAAAATGTACTTTTTGATAGACTTAAAAAACACTAACTTTAAGTGTTTCATTTGGAGATAAGTAGTCTAATAGAATTGGTAATTTGGAAAAGGTTACACTTTTAAACATAGGCATATAGGCAATTTTTGGAAGAACTTTTTATTCGAACACTCTTTGATTTGATATCACTTTTGTACTTGGATTTTAATTCTCTATATGACCCCCTACACTTGGTCTCATGTGACCATGAAGACACATGGGCTCATGAACAAAGGTTATATGTAGGTTAATAAGGGCATCTCTCACCAATGCTAACCCTATGAAACTAGTGAGATGTGAGGGTTCAACACTGAAGGTTATCAAGGGGAGAGAGATGTGAATTTTGAATTTTCAAGGTTACCAAGGACTAATATAGGAGAAAAAAGTTTATTATTTTTTATCATGTTAATGTTCTAATTTTATAATTCATCATAATATGAGACTTTATCATGGACAAGGCTTTAAAATCTACTATAGGCTATCATTTTATAAGTTATGCAAGAAAATGTAAGGAAAATAGATGTACTCTACTCTTAAAAACTAAGGAAATAACCATTGTAATGCTCATTTTTATAATGTTTTATATGGGGTGATAGGGTAATGTGAGAATGAAATGATGTGATATGTTTCATTCTAAATTTTTTTATGTTATATGGAATAACAACTAAACATACACCAAATAAGACATATGATATGTAAATGAAAATACAAACTATTAAAATGTAATACAAATGTGAATAATGTGATATGTAAGTACTAGATATATAAGCATTTCATGTTAAAATATTTCATTAACTCACTCAAATATTTACCCTCTAGAGTTCATAACCATTAGGATCCATTATTGAAGTCTTATTTCACTAGGTATGATCCTAACCAGTTAGGTCTAAACTTTTAACCTTTTCCTTTCTTTTTGTCAATATGGCTATTAAGCTAAGGATAAGGTATCCTACATGAATTTTTTGCTCATAAACATTTTTTGTGTTGTCTACCCATAATATCAACATAAATAATGTGATTCTTTGTGGTGTAAATCCAACATTTGTCTAAAAGTTCTAATTTGGCTATCCACACCTCTCTATACTCTTCATGATCAAGAAGGCCTTGGATGGAAACACAAAGTCCAAGTATTTCCAAATTAAGGGTATAATAGCCTTGGATCTAAACATGAGTGAGTAAATGGTTTCCCACATGGGTGTACTAATATTTTTTTTGTAATCCCATAGTGATGGATAGAGATGTAGGTGCCAATCTCAATTAGAATCTCTAATAATTATGACCAAAATTAACCTTAGGGTCTTGTTAGTATCTTCATCTTGACTATTGTCTTGTGGGTAGTACAAGGAAATTGAGTGGTGTGATATATTAAGTTTTTTACAAATCTTATAAATTTTTATGTTATTGAATGGGGACCTATTGTCTATAATAATGGCCTATGGGACCCCAAATCCATAAATGATTTGGTTCAGGATAATTTTTTCAATATGATTGAACCCATGATAGTTCTTAACATCATATCTTTTAATCACTTAGTAAAACATTTATTTTCCATGATAATGAAGCGATGATCATCAAAATAAGTAGAGGATAACTTACCCACTAAATCTAAACTCCAAGTGGAAAAGGGACATGGAATGATAATGAGTTGCAAAGCCTTAGTAGGAACATGTATCTGATGTGAAAATTGATGACATTTCTCATATTTACATACATATTCAATGACATTATTGTCTAATGTGATCCCTAAGCATCCTATCTTATGGACAAATGGCCACTAAAGTGCCCACCAGAAACTCCATTATGATAGTGAAAGAGGACTCCCTCTAACTCCTCTTGGTCAACACATCAAAATAATATGTCATCAAAGGGCTTATAATAAAGGAAGTTATCTATAATAATGTACTTTTATATGATGATTTGAAGATGTGTCCTCTAATTTGAGTTAGAATCTTATATATAATTATGGTTGATTAGGTAATTAATGATATCCATATATCAAGGAGAGGAGCTAATATCCATTTTTTCACATATAAAATCAATTCATTGATAAATTTGGTGTCGATGAGGTCATAAACCTCTATTGGAGACTCAGCTAACCAATCATAAATTATTTATCCCTTGATGTACATTTTGTTGGCATAAGTTATATTAAACTCACTTAAGATTTTGATAAAGTTCCCAACCTTGAGAGATAATTGGGTTAGGAAATTATGTATGGATTGAAACCTAATGATAAATCTTGTTTATTAATTGAGAATATAGTGTGATAATATTTGGTTTCAAACATTATAGTTAAGCATTAATTTTATGCTTAAGTGTATCACATCTCATAATTAATAAGGATGTAGCTAATTAAATAAATAGTGTGTTCTCTATCAGTATCATCTTTATGATCCAACATATAGGTAAGGGATGCCTCAATTACTTTGATATAAATTATCAAGGGATTATTAGGTGTAGGTTCCATAAGTGTGGGGGGAGACATAAGGAATCATTTTACTAATTTGAATGCCTTAGGACAATAATCTATTCAAATTAATCCACTTTTATTTTTAAGCAAGTTGTTGATAGGATGAATAACATAGGCAAGATCAAGAATGAAATTTTGAATGGCTCCCAACTTACTTAAGAATTTTTTGATTCCTAATTCATATGTGGGAGGGAACATTTCTAGGATTTATTGGATCTTGGTAAGGTCAATATTGATACCACATTTAGAGATGGTAGACTCTAGGAGTTTTTCATTGATGACTCCAAACACACATTTTTGTGTTAAGGGTAATACCATATTTGATTTATCATGTTAATATGGTGAATAACACCTTTAGGTGGTCTACTCATGGTCTAATTTTCAATATAATATCATCTACATAGACCTCTAATATTTTTTTAATAAGATCATAGAATATGTGGGTCATGTCCCTTTGATATATTACCCCTACATTTTTAAGAACAAAAGGCATCATGACATAACAAAAGGGTTCCCCATGGAATAGTAAATGAGATCTTGATCTGATCTTCATCAAAAATGTAGATTTATTTGTATCTTGAGAAGCCATCTATGGGTGATAGTAACTCATATCTTGTAGTTGCATCAATAATGATGTCAATTAATGGGAGAGGGAATTCATCTTTAGGCCACACTTTATTGATATCTCAAAATTTTATGCATATCCTAATTTTACCATTCTTCCTTAGGATGGGGATGATGTTGGGCATCCACTTGGAATAGTCCACTAGATTAATAAACCTATTAATTCTTGCATATGTATCATAGGTGCCTAGAGTGTTTAATAAACACTTCTCATTTCTGAATTCCTGCGAATTCAATGCATGAGTTATAAGTTGTGATAATCCTATTATCTATTGATGGAATAGAGGTAGAACAAGTGATCTATTTCAAAAATTTATATTAATCTTGTGGTTGGGAGCCACTATGGCCAAAAAGCCAATCTATGCAAAACATGAAGTATTCTATGCTAAGAATAGTAAATTATTATCAAAATCTAATATAAGAACTAATCTCAGATGGATTTTTACAATGACAATTAAACTAGAGTGGATTGATTAAAAAGGATAAACAAGAAGGGTAGGGCAAGGAAGAAATATGTTGCTAATCTTTATTATAAACATCATGACAAAGTTCAAATTTCATCTAGACATGCACTTAACCAATGTATGACATGAAGTAGTGTTGATGCCTTAATATGTATCAAAGGTTCCTAGAGTGTTCAAGAACACTTCTTATTTTATAATTCTAATAATTAAACATATGATTTTTAGGTTTGTGATAATCCTATTATCTATTGATGGAATGGAGGCAAAACAAGTGGATTGTTTCACAATTATAATGTTGGGTGGTTGGGATCCACTGGCCAAATAGTTGATATATGAAAAATATGAAGTATGTTATGCTAAGGACTATAAATTATGATGAATAATTAATCTAAATACTAATATAAGATGGATATTTATAATTAAAATTAAGATAGAGTGATATGGTTAAAAAAGAGAAAAAGGAAGGGTAGGGCAAAGAAGAAATGTTGTTGATCTTCATTCTAAATATCATGACAAAGTTCAAATATAATCCAGGCATGCACTTAACCAATGTATGACATGAATTAGTGTAAGGTCAAATCCTATCACCCATCAATAAAATGTCTAAGTAATGTGGGAAATAATGCAAATAAGAACCAAGTCTACTTTAAAGATTTACCCCTGCAAGAAAAAAACATTAGCCTAAATGGAAGAAGAGTAAGAAAATGAAATAAACCTAAGAACTTCTAATTAACCTAGCATTAACACAAGTTAACATATCTACATTCAAATGTACACACCAATAATTTATAAGAACCATTCCAATCTAGAATTCTGAACAAACAAGTGAGAGAGAAGCCATGATAATAAAAGACAAACAAATTTGGACAAACTTTGTAGAATTCCTTTCTTATATTAATTTATCAAAGTTTACAAAGTAATTTTGGCTATAATAAATCCCCCTCTTTAAAATGACAATACTTCCTTTTATATAAGGCTTAATAAGGTATGTCCATCAGTCATATCTAATTACAAAAGTAGAAGTATTAGGATAGTTGTTATATCTACCAATGTTCTAGAATACACTAGACTTTCCCTAATAGACTGACATATAGGCAATGTGTTTTACAAAATGAACATGCATTTAAAAATAATATTCCATTTTAAAAATATACAATTCTTAACTATAGGAGGAATATTCTTAAGTCACTTAATCTAACTTTGAGAACCCTCTATCTCCCACTTTGTCTCTCCAGTAGGATCCTCATTATATAGTTTTGCTCTTCAATTAGATCAAGGTTGACAATTGGTTTCATGAAGCACTCTTTAATTTAAACTAATAATCTCTTTGTGATATCTATCTACCTTTTCTAATGTTTCTAACTGAACTAACTGTTTACTTTGTAGTTAGAATCATATCCATGATCTTATCACTGTTACGAGAAGTAATGCCTATGCTTTGGTGCCTTACCCTTTTAATAAACTACGAAGATCTTGATTGAACTCATCATTTATAATTAGACCAGTTAGACTGAGTGTAGTAGGGTCCTTGACTAAGCTATCCAATAAATTCACTTTCCTATCTTCAAGTTTCTTGAGGTCATTGGAGAGGTTCCCATCATTGTTGTAAATTCTTTTAAATTGTTCACTAGTGGATTCTAGATCTAATTACCTTCACACAAGTGATAATTTAGTTCTTTGGATTTATTATAATGATCACAAGGTATGATTTTGGCTATCATGATTTATTAGGTTACTCTTTAAGGTTTTAATAGTGTTATAGTGACATTTGTGAGCATAAATCACAAGTTTTTTACTTTAAATTTACATTCAAACTTGCCTATTTATAATTTTGTCTCCCAAAATTCCATGAAATCCTAAGATTTATCATGTTTTGCTTGTTTGGCATTGATGTGGCATCTTTATGGCACCCTGATCATCATTATTCAAAAATATGACCATTGCTTTTTAACATTCTTTCTTGATCTCACACCTTCTGATCATTCTTACACAGATTACCATAGACCATCGATCATGATCCCAAGACTTGAATACCATTGGCTACCTCTACTATATTTCCCATAGTTATGACATGTGTCATTACCATGTTAGCTCAGAGATTCACTAAAAAATTTAATGGTGATATCACATCATTAGATCTTGTTTGGGTGAGTAAACATGCTCCATCAGATCATGATCTGAGGGGTGTAATACCATTAATTTCTCATTGCACTTGGCCTTGAGGTCATGCCACCTTGTAGTCCCATGGGCCTTCTACTCTTCATTCTCTATTAGTTATGATTATTAATGTTATTTTACCATGTAGTGATCTCATATTTTCTTGTAGCTTCATTAAAATTTTGATTTTTATTTCACACTATTGGATCATTTCTATTCGGGAAAATATGTTCCATTAGATCTTGATTTGAGGGGTGTAGTACCATTGGTTTTTTAATATCCTTTCACTGATAAGGTGAAACTTGTCACCTTTTTTATAGTATTGATCTCTATTGAAGTCTTGACTCAACTTGCACCATCTAATCAATCTTTCTTGAGTGAACATGAGCCATTGATCTTGGGGACCTGCTCAAATTTTAACCTTTTAATCATGGATTGAATTTTTAACTCAGACTATGTGTCATTCAATCTTCCCCATCTAATCAAATGCACACTATCCAATTATGATCTATGGGGTTGAGAAATATTGGTTCCTTAATATATTTTAACAAACTCATGACACTTGTCACCATCTCATGGCTTCAAATTATCAATTTTCATCATGCTCTATTGGATCAATCTCACCTAATCAAATGAGGATCATTGATCCTACAGACAAGATCAATATTTAAGCTCAATAATATATAAATCTTAAGCTAAAGTCTTAGACTAATGTTTTCATTTTTAATAATAAACATGAATGAAACTTTATGATAAATTATTAAGCTAAGCTTTAAAACATATATATGGGACCCTTGTAAAATAAAAATATATAACATAAAGGCATAGCCTAAGGTTTTTATTATATTAATAAATATGATAAACCTTAGGGTAAGGCTTTAGGATAAGTACCATAACAAAGGGAGAATGAATTTACTTAGACCAAGCTAGGATAAAAGGGAAAAAGGGATCATAGGACATAAAAGAGACCAAACATAAGATTTTTAGCCTAAAGTTTGGTCATGTTGAAAAACATGACTAAGCCTAGGATAAAAATTGAATTGAGTTCATGGCATGACAATTTATCCCACGCAATAAAAATAAAAAGCTCCTACCAAATTTAAATTTGAATTAAAAGGTCTATATAAAAAACATATTAAGCCCTAGATCTAGTCATTATTCATTAAGTCTACAACATAGAAACATCAATAATAGTTATTATTAATAGTTAGAGAGAGATTAACATGTATCATGTAAATATGGGAGACAAGGCTAGGTGAGAGCTAGGGGTGGATTATTTTTAAATTTAAGATCTCATTTGGTTAGATACCTTCAATTTGAAATCCATCTACACCTGATTCTCCTAGTTTTTAATTTTAGATCATAAATTTGCATGATTTGAAACAAGGGTCCCCATTTTTAGAAATGGGGGTATGTTAACCTCAATAATTGGTGAATTTTTTGGGTGAACATAACAATATGTTATAATTTAGAGACTTTGGTTCAGACATATAACTAGTTTATTCATTTTATTTGATCAGTCACCATTATTTAGATCAATTCATGGTTGAAACAAGTCCTACACATGTATAATTATTATCAAACATCAAAATCTAGTCATTTTATGTGTGTTATTTGATTCCTCTTACTATTTGTCATGGGACTTAGGGAACAACTTCTAGATTTCATGACCTTGACCATTAACATTGAATTTCAACACATTTGGATGTTCATTAGGAACCATGATTTAACTTAGGAAAAGCTTGGGCATTGCTCTACTACTAGTAGATCATATATAACCATGATAGAGATGTCTTTGGCTCCACTCAAGGCCTTGCTCCACTGCTAGCCAAGTGTCCATATCCCTAATAGAGATTATAAGAATCACCTTTGCTTAGAAATATCTTTAATTTTAAAATAAGGTTCTTATTTTTATATTTTTCAAGTCATTTTTGACTCTCTAGAAAAGGTTAGGAACCAGGTTATCTAGGTTTAGGGATTTGGTCAAGTGTTTTGATCTTCAAAAAATCATCCTTGGTTGCAAAATTTGTCCCTCGTAATAATGTTTATTAAGTGTAAACATTATTGTGTTTTAATAATCCAAGATTTCACCCTACATGTGTAATCCTTCCTAAAATCAATCTTAGATTAGAACAATGCCTAGAATATCAAGGAACAATTAACCTATCCATTAGTCTTTGCTAGTTTCTCTAAACTATAACATTAAGCTCGCATTTCAACAATCCATGATCAATAAATGTTAAGAAGTTATACCTAAATTTATGAACTATGAAGCTCTTCAAAAATTAGGTGATCTTTTAGCTAAGAAATATCTTGAAAAAGACTTATTAAAATCAAGGAATAGAGCAAGAGAAAGTAAAAATATATATATAAACATTATTTACAAACAAGGGATAGGAAAGAAAGAAACAAGAAAAAAACTAATCTAAATACCTACACTAACTCCATAAATAACCTACCTCCAAGATCAAATGTAAAATTATTTAGTCTGCTATAGAACCTCTAAACATGATTGCTTCCATTCAATGGCCCCTTCCTGTGGAATGGAGCACTTGCGTGCTTGTGTATTTTGGGTGTTGCTACTTGGTTTCCCACCTCCATTCGCAAGTGCATGGATTAAAGATATGGATCCAAGATCTAATCATATTCTTCCCAAATTCTTCTTTCTTTCATTAGGAAAGATATCTCTACTTCACTCAAAGACTAATAATGTATTGTCTCATTCTCCTTCCATGGTTGTATTATAAATTTAGTTGGTATGTTTGGATTTGTGTCTTGATTAGGATTTATCTCCTCCTTCTTGGGTATCTCCATAATATCATTTCCTTCTTGAAGAATAACTAAAATATTACTTTCTATAATACATTCATTAATATCCATATGAGGTGGGAATGGAATATCAATTTTTGCATTAAAACTATCCAAGTCATCCCAAAAGGCATCTTCATCATGATCAATAGAAAGGATATGGGATTCAATTGGAATATTACCATCCAAAACATGTTTATCACACATTTCTAACATTTTTATGGAGACATATGAAGGTTCTTGATTTATTTCATTATCTTCATCTTCTTCATCCATAATTATTTCAATGACATCTTCAGGAACTTTATTCTTCTTGGCTGTAACTTTTTCTATTGTTTTAGAAATGATAGGATCTTCCTCCTTGATTTATGTAGTAAATCCCTCCTTTAAAGTATCCTCAAATTCATATTCATCTTGAAATGGAAAATCACATGTCTCTACCACAAGAGCTATTCTATAAGATGTAAATATCTCAAAAGAACTAGATGACCATGCAACATTATTATGAACCCTACAATAATTAGCCAAAGGCCTATCATAAGTGTTTATGTCAAGCACATTCATAATTTTAGATGGATCATTGTTATATCTATTATTTATATTTTGAAACCTAAGTTTAGGTCTATTTTGATTTGCATTATAAATGACATTCAACATAGGCAAATTAAGATTGACATTTGGAGTGGCATATGCCATTTGACCCTGGGGTTCCATTTGGTCATTGATTACCATAGATTTAACATAGGCTAAATATAATGTATCAATGACTCTAACATATCATTTCAAAAACACAAAAGTCAATGGATCTAAAGCATCCTTATAAATTTCTAAAGCTAAAGCCTCAATAGGTCTATAAGGAGATATAGTTTTATTAAGCATCTTTTTAAAAATAGCATTAAAATTTCTAATGGTTTCATTTGAATCCTTCTTCACAGTAGTGAATTATTGATAAAATAAATATAGATTGATGGTATTTACAAATTGATCAGTGAAATAATTATCAAAATCATTTCAACTAACAATGAAATCCTTAAGAAGGTTAAGAAACCAATCATATGCCTCATCTCTAAGAGTAAAAGGAAAAAATATATTGACAACATTTTCATTAACAACATTTAACAATCTCAAAGTGGACTTAAAGAACCTAATGTACTCCTTATCAGTAACAACACCTATAGGACTAAAAGAAGGAAAATACCTTTCAATATTCTTAGGTAAGTCATGTACCTAGCTAGGAACATTGATATAATATCTTGCTAACTAGGCCATATCTTAAACACATGAACACTTTGAATTGGTAAAGTACATTGGGACCTTGAGAATTTTCTCTCACCTCATTTGACCTAGATTTATATGAATTTCTAGAGAGAGAGGAGGTACTCTTGTCTCTGATCCTTAGTGATTCTAGATTTTTCACTTTGAAACTTGTTTAAAATATGATGAATCAAACTAATCTTTGTAAATAACAATAATTAAGTTTGCATGTTAAGCCAATTTTGCACAAATGCATGTAAATCATGACTATATTTAACTAGATAAGCTCAAAGATACATTTAAACTAATGAATAAGAGGGATATTTACACCTCTAAGCTCAAATAAACCTAGATATGTGATGAATCAGTCAATCTTTGAACAAAATTTATATTACTAAACCTAGATATGGGAAATACACAAAGGTTGAATTAATTTTTCATGAATATACATGGATATTTAAAGAATATCGATCTTTGGATATAGGGATCCCAAATATTGGTCTGAAACCATAAATATCAATGATATTTACACACTTACGCTCAAAAGAACATAAATATGCAATAATACACTAATATTTTATTAGAATAAACCAAATTTAGGAAAGATTATACAAATTCATAAAGATCTGACTCAAGGCCCTCCTTTTAGCACTAACAAAGCTCCTCTTATTGATGCCTGATATGTATCATAGGTGCTATGAGTGTTCAAGAACAATTTTAATTTTATAATTATAATATTTAAGTGCATGAGTTTTATGTGGTGATAATCTTGCTATTTGTTGATGGAATAGAGGCAAATCAAGTGAACTATTTCACAATATCTATAATGTTTGGTGGTTGGGAGCCACCATCGCCAAATAGTTGATCTATGAAAAATATGAATTATGCTATGTAAAGCACTATAAATTATGATAAAAAAATTAATCTAAAGACCAATCTAAGATGGATATTTACAATAAAAATTAATATAGAGTGATTTGGTTAAAAAATATCAAACGGAAGGGTAAGGCAGAGAAGAAATATTATTGATCTTCATTCCAAACATCATGACAAAGTTCAAATATCATCTAGGCATGTACTTAACCAATGTATGACATGAAGTATCATAAGCTCAAATAATATCACACATTATGCAAGCATCTAAGGAATGTGATAAATAATGTAAATAAGAACCAAGTCCACTTTAAAGATTTATCCCTACAAGAAAATAATATTAGCCCAAATGGAAGAAAAGTAATAAAATGAAATGTACCTAAGAACTTCCAATTAACCTAGCATTGGCACAAGTTAATATCTCTACATTTTAAATGTACACACAAATAAATCATAATAACAATTTAAATCTAGAAGTTAGAACAAACAAGTGAGAAATAATCCATTATAACAAAAGACAAGCAAATTTGGATAAACTTTGCATAATTCCTTGCTTATATTAATTGTTTAAAATTTATAAATTAATTTTATCTCTAAGAAATCCCCCCCTCTTTATAATGACAATACCTCATTTTATAGAAATATCAATGAAGTATGTCCATCATTCATATCCAATTACAAAAGTACAAGTTCTATGACAACTATCCTTTCTACCAATGTTCTAGAACACACTTGACTTTCCCTAATGGATTGACCTATAGGCAATGTGTTTTACAAACTTCATATGAATTTAAAATAATATTCCATTTTCAAAAATTACAATGCTTATCTATAGGAATAATATTCCTAAGTCACTTAATATCACTTTGAGAACCCTCTGTCTCTTATTTTGTCTCTCTAATAGAATCCTCATTCTGTAATGTTTCTCTTCAAATAGATCAAGGTTGATAATTGGTTTCATAAAGAGCTCTTTCATTTAACCTGATAAGTTTTTTGTGATCTTTTTCTACCTTTTCTAATACTTATAACTTTATTGACTATTTCCTTTATATTTAGAATCATTCATGATCCTATGACTTTCAGAAGTAGTCTTCCCTATGCATTAGTGCCTTACCCTTTTCATAAACTAGGAAGCTCTTGTTTGAACTCATCATCTATAATTAAACCAGTTGGACCAAGTTCAATAGGGTCCTTGACTAAGATATTCAATATATGCACTATCCTATCTTAAAGTTGCTTGAGGTCATTGGATATGTCCCCCATCATTGTTGTAAATTCTTTTAAATTTTTCACTAGTGGATTCTAGATCAAATTACCTTCACATAAGTGATAATTTAGTTCCTTTACTTAATTATAATGCTCAAAAGGTCTGATCAGTGATCTCATGTTTTTCCAAGGTATTTCTAAAGGTTTTAATAGTACTCTAATGGTGTCTGTGAGCTTAAATAACAAGTTCCATTCTTTAAATTTTGGATTTAGACTTGCCTATTTTTACTTTTATCTCATATAGGTCCATAAAATCTTTAGATTTAACATGTTTTGATTTCATGACATCACTATGTCACCTTTATGGCATCCTAATCATAACTATTCAAAAATATGACTTTTGCCTTTCAAAATTACCACTTGATCTCACACTGTTTGATCATCTTTGCACAGATTATCAAAGACCATCAATCTTGATCCTAAGAATTGAATGCCATTAGATACCTCTATTATATTTCTCATAATTTTGACACATATTATTATTTTGTTAGCTCTGAGCTTTGTTCAAAATTTAATGGTGATCTTACACCATTAGAACTTGTTTGGGAAAGAAAATGTGCTCCATCAGATCATGATTTGAGGGGTGTAATACCATTGGTTGCTCATTATACTTGGCCCTAAGGTCATGCCACTTGGTAGTCCCATGGGCCTTTTACACTTCATATTCTATCAATTCTACTAGTTAATTCACTTTTTCCATGTAGTGATATTGTATTTTCTCTTAGTTTAATTAAAAATTCAATGCCTGTCTCACACTGTCAAATCATTTCTATCCAGGAAAATGCTCTCCATTAGATCTTGATCCAAAGGGTATACCACTATAGGATGTTCAATAGCCTTTTCACTGAGATGGTGACACTTATCACCTTCTTGTTGGTCCCCTCTATTTAATTCTTGACTTTACTTGCACCATCTGATCAACCTTGCCCAAGCAAAGTGGGCCATTAATCTTAGGGACCTGATCAAACTTTAAATTTTTTTATCATGGCTTGAATTTTCAAGTTAGATTACATGTTATTAGATCTTCCCCATTCTATCTAATTCACACCATTTTATTTTGATCCATAGGGTTGATAAATATTGGTTCCTTAATATATTGTAACAAACTTGTGACACTTTTCACCATCTTGGGGCTTTGAATTGTCAACATTTGTCATGTTCCATTAGATCAATCTCACTCGAGCAAACACAGATCACTGATCCTATAGAAAATAAATATATTTAATATTGATAATATATAAAACTTAAGGTAAGTTCTTAGACTAATGTTTTCATTCATAGTAATAAATATTAATGAAACTTTATGATAAAGTCTTAAGCTAAGCTTCAAAACATATATAGGAGACCCTTGAAAAATGAAAAGATAGCATAAAGGCATAGCCTAAGGTTTTTATTATATTAATAAATATAATAAACCTTAGGGTAATTCTTTAGGCTAAACCTTATAACAAAGGGACCATTCATTTACTTAGACTAATCTAGGATAAAAGGGAACAAAGGGATCATAGGACATAAAAGAGACCAAGCATAAGAATTTTAGCCTAAGGTTTGGTCATGTTTAAAAACATGACTAAGCATTAAGATAAAAATTAAACTGAGTCCATGGAATGATAATTTCACTTGTGTAAATTTAAATAAAAATCTCCCACCATATTTAAATTTGAATTGAAAGGTTTAGGTTAAAAACACATTAGGCCTTGGATCTGGGCATTATTCATTAAGTCTACAACATAGAAACACCAATAAAAGTTAGAGAGAAATTAACAAGGATCATGAAAATATGGGAGACAAGGCTAGGTGAGAGTTAGGGGTGGATAAATGTCAAATTTAAGATCTCATTCAATTAGATACCTTTAATTTGAAAGTCATCTACACCTGATTCTCTTGGTTTTCAATTTAAAGCATAAATTTACATGATTTGAAATAAGGATCCCCATTTTTATAAATGGGGGTATGTTTACCTCAACAAGTAGTATAATCTCAAATATTATCAGACATTAGAAAAACATCTAAGTATATTGTGAAATAATTCAAATAAGAACCAAATTCACTTTAAAGATTTACTCCTACAAGCAAATAACATTAGCCCAAATGCAAAAAGAGTAAAGAAAATGAAATGAACCTAAGAAATTTTAATTAACCTAGCATTGGTGCAAGTTAACAACTCTACATTCAAAGGTGCATATAAAGAATTCATAATAACAATTCAAATCTATAAATTAAACCAAGCACATGAGAGAGAAGCTATGATATCAAATGCATAAATAAATATTAGACAAACTTTGTAGAATTCCTTACTTGTACTTCTTGCTCCAAGTTTACAAAGTAATTTTAGCTTTAAGAACTCCCTCCCTTTTTATAATTGAAAATATTCCTTTTATAGAATACAAGTATGTTGGTCAGTCATAACCAATTATAGAATTATAAGTTTTAGGATAGTTTTTCTTTCTACAAATGTTCTAGAATACAATAGACTTTCCCTAATGGACTAATAATATATATGAAATACATTTTACAAGTTGCACATGACTTTTTAAAAAGAATATTTCATTTTCAAAATATATAATGCTTAGATACAAGAATAATATTCTTAATTCGACTAATCTTTTGGACCCTTGTGCTGTTGAAGTCCCCTGTTACTTCTATAAGATCTTCATTGCTCTATGATGTTGTTCATCAATTAGCTTCAAATTAATAACAAGTTCCATAAAGATTTCATATTCTTGGTCTACTAGGATTCTAAGATCTCTATCATTTCTTCCTAAAGCCTCTTTGATGCTCCTAAATTTAGTAATCTTTTCTTCTATTTTTAGGATCATGTCCATGATCCTACTGTTATTCATCCAAGAATTTTCTTGGATTTTGATTTTCATTAGGGGTGAGGTTCAAGGAACTAAGTGTAGTAGGATTAGTGATCATGGTTCTAAGTAATTACTTATTCCTATCTTGTATTTTTTTTTCATCCTCAAGGAGGTTTTCCAATTTAATAAACTAGGTGCTTAAATTGTTGATCTTATCCATAAGCGATCTCGTGATTATGTTTAGATGAGCCAGGCTAATTGTTTTGAAATTAAGGATTTGATCTTCAATCAATATATTGATAAAATCATTTATTCTATCCCTTGAGCTCTGCTATTGGCCATAAATTTGTTCAAATTTCTCACTAGTCATTTATAGTTTAATTCTAGATTGAATTACCCTTACACAGATGATAATTCAACTTTTTTAGCTTGATTATGGTGAATATAGGTCATAAATAGGGTTTTTGTACTTCTCAAGGATTTATTGAAGTTTTTTATAGTGCTTTAATGGTGGTAGCAGTATAAACTTGCATTATCTCCATGACTTAGATACCAATTAGACTACATTCTTATGCCCCTACATTTCCCAGGTCTACGAGATCTTCCACTTGGCATATTATACTTGTGTGGCTCTGATGTGGTATCCCCATGGCTAATATGTGTCACTTTTGTGGAATTTTACTCCATATTTAAAAATTGATCATTGCCTTTTGAACATTTGACTTTGATCCCGTACTATTGAGTCATCCTGGCATAGATCAATATAGACCATCAATATTGATCTAAAAACTCAAATGTTATTTACTACTTAATATGTTGCCCATGATTATGGCTCTTGTCACTTCCACATTTACTCTAATCTTTATTGAAATGTAAACATTGATCTCATATCATTGATATTCATTACATAGATCAATCATTCTCTGTTGATCTTGATCTATTGAAATGTACTTCCTACTCTATGGACCATTGATACGAATTCGTACACTCTTCTGGATACTATCAATATTTGAAATATGCTTGTGATATAATTTATGGCCCACATATATGCCATGTGTCCTCTTTGCATTCATATTGAATTTTTAATGTTTGATATGCATCATTAGGTCATCTTCATCTAATCAAATGACCTTATTGGATCTTGATCCAAAAATTCAAACACCATTAGTTATTGAGTGTTATTTGACTAATATTGTGACACTTGTCATATTCTCACTTGTCTCGAGGCTCTATTGAAATTTTAACTTGATACACACCACTAGATAAATTTTGCTTGAGTAAATGTGTATCATTAATCTTTGGAAAATGATTGAGCTTTATCTTCAGGCTAGGGATTTATCTTTAATATTCCACCATTGGATATTGATCACCTAAGCAAATGTGAACTATTGATCTTGCAGATGAAAATGATGTTTAAGTCAGACTTGGGAACATAAAGAACCTAGCATAAAATTTTTGGACTATGGTTTTATTTCATGATAATAAGCATGGTCAAGACCTTAATAAAAAAAATTTAAGGTAAGTTTCAAACATGATAAAGGAGACCTCATGAATAATGAAATACATAGCATATAGTTTTAGTCTAAGGTTTTTTCTATTAATAAATACAATAAATTTTAAGGTGCTAAGTTTATAGTAAAAGGGACCCTTTGTTTAGTTATACCTTGCTAGTATATAAAAGGGACTAAGGGTCACATGATATAAAAAGGACCAAGTATGAATTTTTAGACTAAGGATTGATCATTTTAATAAACATGACTAAACTTTAGTATAAAAATTAAACTAAGTCTTGAGAAAAATTAAAGTGTTCCCACATAAATTATTCCTACTAAATTTGAATTTTATTCAAAGGGACCTGAGCTAAGGTAATTTGAATGAGGGTTTAAATATACTCAATCCTAACTTCAATTTGATTTTCAATTGACTAAAGATGAGTAAAAGATCAAATTCACATTAATAAATGGAACCCTGTACATTATTCATTTCAAATGGACTCTATTAGACCTAAAAACTAAAACATAAGCAATAACTTTTAGCAACACTTGAAAGGGTAAAACCATGATCATATAAAAACATGTCCATTGATCTAAATGAGAACTAGGTGTGGATGATCTTCAAATAAAGAAAATGTGCAAACATACTAGATATACTCTGATGAAGTGAATTTTTAATTTTAAGGTGAAAACTTACACAATTTGAAATAAAAGTCCCCATTTTTTAGAAATGAGGGTATGTTGACCTCAACAAATGGTAACTTTTAGGGGAACATAAAAATATGTTAGAATTCAGAGACACTAGTTTAGACCATTAACTAGGCTATTTATTCCACTTGATCAGGCACCATTATTAAAATCAATTCAAAGTTAAAAAAAATATTGCACATTTAGGATTAGGATCAAACATCAAGACATAGCCATTTTGTGTGTGTGATTTTATTCCAGTTACTAATTACCATAAGATTTAGATAATAGCTTCTAGATTTATGACTTTAACCATTAACGTTGACTTACAACATATTTAGATGTTTATTAAGAATCATGCTTTAGCTTATGGAATGTTTGGTCATTACTCTGCTACTAGCTAGGTGTCCATATCCCCAACATAGATACCTTTGGCTCCACTCAAGGCCTTGATACTAGCTAGGTGTCCATATCCCCACCAGAGCTATGAATGCCTGGAGGTTTTAAGGTAAGATTTTCAGGCTAAGTTTAGGCATTCATAGCCCTAGTGGAGGTTACCAAAATCACCTCTACTTAGAAATCCTTTTGAATTTTGTAATAAGATGTTATTTTCTGTATTTTTAGATATTTTGACTTTCTAGCAAAGGTTGGGAGCCAGATTAACCAAGTTTTAGGATTTGGTCACATGTTTTATCTTTAGACAATCATCCTTGGTTGTAAACTTTATCTTAGGTAATTAATTTTCTTAAGTGTAAGTATGACTGTTTCCTCTTAGAAAGGGAACTCAAATGTCTCCACCATAAGAGTTGAATCAAATGATCTAGATGACCTTAAAGAACTAAATATACCAACATCAAAATCCTTATTAGGGACAACTTCAAAATTATCTAACTCTTCTTGAAAGGCTTCAAATGCATTAAAAAATTCAACACCATCTATTTTCCCATGATTAGAAGTGAAATGAACACTACAACAGTTAGGTAAAGTAACATCAACAATATTTATATTAGGCACATTCTTGCTAGTAGATGGATCATTATTCTTGTTGTTGTGGTAACTACCATTCTAAAATCTATTAATGGGCCTATTGAACCTTTGAAAGGATAAATTATTACTAGATCTCTCTCCAATATTGGATACTTGATTTTACAACTAAAGGAAGTTAGTGCTAAGATTTTGAACCATTTTGAGGATAGAGTCACCCTCATTAATTGGTGCCTTACAATTATGAGCTTGAGTATTAGAATTATTTGTAGGCATTAAATATTTTTGATCCTATGGATGAGATCTATTGGCAACATTGTTCAAGAATCCTAGGTTTTGAGTAGGTTGTGCATGACTCAAAGGTAGTTGGTTCAAGATTGGAATTTGGTTCAGGGTAGGCACATTTTAGTTTGCATTAGTAATGACATTTAAAATAGGTAAATGAGTATTGACATTAGGAATGAATTATGCCAATTATCCTTGGGGTTGCATCTGGTCATTAATGATCATAGCCTCAGCATCAGCTAAAGCTAATGTATTCATGGGTCTAACTACTCTCTTTATAAACATAGAAGTCATGGGATCCAAGACATTCATATATATTTTTAAAGATAAAACCTCATCAGGTCTATAAGGAGTTATGGTCTTACTGAACATCTTCTAGAATATATAATTGAAGGCTCTTATGGGCTCATTTGCATCTCTTTTCACTATGGAGAATTAATGGTATAAGACACAAGGACATATGATTTTACCAAATTAATCAATAAAAATATTTTTAAAATCAACCCAACTGGTCATGTAGTTTTCAAGAAGGTTGAGAAACCATTCATATGCAACATCTTTAAAAGTAAAAGGGAATAGTTTACATGCTACATCTTCATGAGTCACATTAAATAATATTAAAGAATATTTAGAACTCGTAATGTGTTATTCAATTATTATAATGCCACTAAGACTAAGTGTTGGTAAATACTTTTCAAGATTATGAGAATGGTCATGTACCACACTTGGCACATTGATTGAAAAACCACCTATCCAAGCCATACCTTGATAGGAATTGAACATAGGAGTACCCTAAATTAGTGAAGTTGGCAAATAATTTGAAATTCTATTTTTACCTTTATCTCACCTATCTCTCCTATGAACTTCTAATTAAAGAAAAGGCTCTCTAGTCTTTGAACATGACCTTATCTTGACTCTTGGTAATTATAGCTTGTGGGCTTTAAATTCTATTTTAAATATGATGTGTCAATCTTATCTTTATAGGGAAAAATAATCATACTTGCACATTAAGCAAATTTTTCAAAAAATTATATAAAAGATGATAAAGGACAACAAAATTTAGCTACATTAACTCAAAGATGTATCCAAACATATATGTATGATTGATCTTTACATGTTTAAGCTCAAATAAACTCAAATTTGTAAAGGATCTATAAATATTTGATCAAAACAACTATTAATAATCTCAAACATATTGAATTGACAAAGCTTAAGCCATCTTTACCAAAATTAAGCATATACCTTTAAATAGCATCAATTCTTGTCTAAACGAAGCTCAAATATAGGTCTAAAAACATAAAAATCAATTATCTTTACATAATTGAGTAAAGAATAACATAATTGTGTAAATATTATACCAATATTTAAACATAATTTAAAAAATGAGAAAAAATACTTCAAATCTACAAAGATATAACTAGGCCCTCCTTATAGCACCAATGAAGCCCCTCCTATTGATGCCTAAATATGTATCATAGGTACTCAGAGTGTTTAAGAAACACTTCTCATTTTTGAATTCTTGAGAATTCAATGCATGAGTTGTAGGTTATGATAATCCTATTATTTTTTGATAGAATAGAGGTAGAAGAAGTGATCTATTTTACAAATTTATATTAATTTGATGGTTGGGTGCCACCGTGGCTAAATAGATAATCTATGTAGAACATGAAGTATTATATGCTAAGAACAATGAATTATGATTAAAATCTAATCCAAGATAGATATTTACAATGAAAATTAAACTAGAGTGAATTGATTAAAAAGGAGCAACAAGAAGGGTAGGGTAGAGAAGAAACATGTTGTTGATCTTCATTCCAAACATCATGATAAATTTCAAATTTCATCTAAATATGTACTTAACTAATGTATGACATGAAGTAGCATAAGCTCAAATCCTATCACACATTAGGAAAACATCTAAGGATAGTGTGAAATAATTAAAATAAGAACTAGATTCACTTTAAAGATTTACTCCTGCAAGCCAACAACATTATTCCAAATGCAAGAAAAGTAAAGAAAATAAAATGAACCTAAGAACTTTCAATTAACCTATCATTTACACAAGTTAACAACTTTGCATTCAAAGGTACACATAAATAATTCATAATAATAATTCAAATCTATAAATTAAACCAAGAAAGTGAGAGAGAAGCCATGATAAACAAACATATAGACAAATATTGGACAAATTTTGCAGAATTCCTTTCTTGTACTGCTTGCTCCAAGTTTACAAAGTAATTTTAGCTCTAAGAACCCCCTCATTTTTACAATTGAAAATGACTTTTTTATATAATTCAAGGAAGTAAGCTGGTTAGTCATATCCAATTATGAAAGTATAATTCTTAGGATAGTTGTCCTTTCTACAAATGTTCTAGATTACACTAGACTTTCCCTAATGGACTGATCTATAGGCAATGTGTTTTATAAGCTACACATGCCTTTACAAAAATAATATTCTATTTTCAAAATTTATAATCCTTCTCTATAGGAATAATATTCTTAATTTGACTGATATTTGGGACCCTTGTGCTACCAAAGTCCCCTGTTACTATTGTAAGATCTTCATTGCTCTCTAATATTATTCATCAATTAGCTTCAAATTAACAATAAGTTTTATGAAGAGTTTATCTTCTTGGTCTACCAAGCTTATAAGATCTCTATCATTTCTTCTTAAAGCCTCTTTGATGCTCTTAGATTTAGTATTCTTTTATTCTATTGTTAGGATCATGTCCATGATCCTATTGTTGTCCATCTCAGTCTTTCCTTGGCTTTTGTTGTTCATTAGTGATGAGGTCCAGGTAACTAAGTGCAGTAGGATCAGTGATCATGATTCCAAGTAAGTGCTTCACCCTATCTTGTAGTCATTTTTCATCCTCAAGGAAGTTTTCCAAGTTCTTAAAATAGGTGCTCAAACCCTTGATCTTGTCCATAAGCAATCCCATGATTATGTTTAGATGAGCCAAGCTATTTTTTTTGAAATTAGGGATTTGATCTTCAATCAAGATATTTATGAAATCCTTTATTTTGTCCCTTGAGCTTTTCCATTGGTTGTATATTTTTTCAAATTACTCACTAGTGGTTTTTAGTTTAATTTTGGATTGAATTAACCTTAGATGAAAATTTAACTTCTTTGGCTTGATTATGGTGAATACAGGGATGAACCAAGGTTTTTGTACTTGTCAAGGCTTTCCTTAAGGTTTTTACATTACTCTAATGGTGTTAGTTATCTAAAATTACATGAGCTTCATGACTTAGATCCCTATTAGACTATGTACTTATGCCCCTACATTTCTCAAGTCTATGAGATCTTCCACTTGGAATATTATACTTGCATGGTTCTGATGTGGCATCACAATGGCATATATGTGTCACTTTCATGTAATTTTTCTCATTCATATTTAAAAAGTGACCATTGAATTTTATGAATTCTACTTTGATATCACATCATTGGATCATCTTGACATAAATCAATGTAGACCATCGATCTTGATCATAGAACTCAAATGCTATTAATTTCTTGCTATGTTTATCATGGTTATGACACTTGTCACTTCCACATTTTATTATAAATTTATTAAAATGACAACATTGATCTCGCACCATTGATCTTGACTACATAGATCAGTCATACTCCATTGATCTTGATCTATTGAATTATACCTCCTACTCTATAGACCATTGACCTAAATTTATACACTCATTTGTGTATTATTGGTCTTTGAGGCCCATCTATATTCCATGTGTTGTATCCACATTCATCTTGAATTTTCATCATTTACTATGCACTGTTAGATCATCTTCATCTGATTAAATGTGCTCTATTGGATCTTGATTTATAAAGTCAAATTCCATTGGCTCCTGAGTGTTCTTTGGCTAATATTATGACACTCATCATATTCTCACTTATCCTAAGGATTCATTGAATTTTTGACTTAATACACACATCGTTAGATCGATCTGGTCTAAACAAACATGTATTGTTGATATTTAGAAGATGATCTAGCTTTAGCTTAAGGTTAGGGCTTTGACTTTAATCTCACACCATTGGATCTTGATCACCTAAGAAAACATGAACTATTGATCCTATAGATGAAAATGATGTTTAAATCAGGACTGAGAACATAAAAAACCTAGCATAATGTTTTTGGACTATGGTATTATTTTGTTTTAATAAACATAGGCAAAACCTTAGATAAAGAATTTTAAGCTAAGTTTTAAACATGATAAAGGGGACGTCATGAATAATTAAATACATAGCATATAGTTTTATTCTAAGTTTTATTTTATTAATAAAAACAATAAACTTTAGGGTAAGGCTTTTAGGCTAAGTCTATAGTAAAAGGGACCATTCATTTAGTTAGACCATGATAGTAGATAAAAGGGACCAAGGGTCATGGGATACAAAAGGTGCCAAGTATGAATTTTTAGACTAAGGTTTGGTCATCTTAATAAACATGACTAAACTTTAGTATAAAAATTAAACTAAATCTTGAGCAAAATTAAAGTGTTCTCACGTAAATTGTTCCTACCAAATTTAAATTTGATTCAAAGGGACCTAAGCTAGGTTAATTTGAATGAGGGTTTCAAGATTCTCAATCCTAACATAAATTTAATTTTTAATAAACCAAAGGTTAGTAAAATATCAAATTCACATTAAGATATGGAACCCTAGACCTTGCTCATTTCAAATGGACTTCATTAGACCTACAACCTAAAACACAAACAACATTTTTTAACAACATTAGAAGGGGAAAAATCATGATCATATAAAAACATGTCCATTAATATAAATGAGAACCAAGTGTGGATGATATTCAAATAAATACAATGGCCAAACATGCCATAAGTACTCTGATCAAGTGAATTTTCAATTTGAAGGTACAAATTTACACAATTTGAAACAAGGGTCCTCATTTTTTATAAATAGGGATATATTGACCTCAACAAAACCTAAATTTTAAAAAAATTATGACTTTATCTTTTACCATTAATATGACCTTAGGCTTAACGGTGGTAAGATTTTGTTTCATTGGTTTCAAATTAGGCATTGTGACTAGGTTGCAGATAACTACATTGAGTTTAATGCCTACCATGTTAGTGTCAAAGAAAGCAAAAGATTTTGAGAGTTTTTTATGAGATAATTATGGTCTTATATATATAGGATTAAAACTTAAGTTAGTCAAACATTAGTCCATAAATCATAAAAAATGCATAAAGAAATAACTAACTAAGCCTATCTATTCCTATGGGAATTACAAAGGATAAAAAGAAATAAATGAAAGAAAGAAAACATCATATTACCTTCGCAAATTGATTCACCATACCCATGTGTCTCAAAATCATGTTCTCCCTCAGTCAATCATCCTTTTCTTTGTCAACAAAGGTGAAAAACTCCTCTAATGTCTCAAGAACACTCCATAAAAGCTAGGCTTATGATTCCAAATCACTAAACTAGCCTATCAATGAAGGTTGCAAACAAAATCAATGATCAAATTTAAAGGATTGTAGAAATAATTTAACATTATAACTTTTCAATATTCAAGCTTAAAAATCATGTCCATGGCCTCTCTATTTATAAATTTTTGAGATTGGTAAGGATCAACCATGACCATCCATCTCAATATTGAGATATGTGGCCATGAATAATCCTAATATTTTTAATTAAACTCATAAATATATTCATCATGACCTTTGAAGAATGGGCATTGAGGAGGCATGGGAGGCATTACCTAGGCATGGATGACCCATAATCCTGATATTTGTGGCATTTATAGCCTAGGGATGTCTTCCTAATAAATGATGTCACATGATGATGTAGTTAATAGGAATCAATTTTCAAAACAAAATATTCAACAACTCTCATGGAAAATCCACTTAAAATATTGATTTGAATTAATTAGCCTTAAATAAGGTTAATCAACATCTATGTAATTATTTGAAAATTGGCCCTCAATTAATTAAAATGGTCAAAAAGTCATATTACTGAGTTGTAATTTGACTCATTAAGAATTATAATGTGACATTAGATGCATCAAAACTATATTTCCATTTAGGATGTTTCCAACATAAAATAAAAAAAGGTACATGGTATGTACCAACAAATTTAGGAGAAAAGAGTGATCTAAAGCACTAAATGGAAAAATTATCATTTTAAATCAAAATGATCTGATCAACGTTAGTTGGCCCATAAAGTTCATTTCCCTATTTAGGGATACTTTGACCTAAATTGGCACTTGTAAGTGAAAAGTTTGAACCATTTAGGGTGTTTTATGTATTTTGACCTAAAATGTGCATTTGAGTGCAATTCAAGTAAGATTAACAATTTTAACACAAATTTTGTTAGGAATTAGATGTTTAAATTTTTCCCTTATTTGAGAAGGCATAGCAATACATTCAAGTGAAGTGACATATTTTCAAAGAATAGATTTGTCAAGAAGAAATTAGAATAGACTCATGATTTTTGCCCTTATTTGAGAAGGTGTAGAGAGACATTCAAGTAAAGAAACATATTTTCAAATAAAAGAGTTGTCAAGAAGAAATTGGAATAGACTCATTATTCCCCCTTGATAGGACATACTAATATGGAAGAAAAATATGGACCCTCAAAAAGGGAGAGAAAGTGAGAGATTAACCCATGGAATAAATCACATCCAGATGAGCTAATGCTTGCACACATGACTACCATCAATGATAAAAATATAATTAAGAGTATAATATGCCCCATAAATAGGAGAAATTATAATGATAGAATCCATAAATTTAAGGGACACACTTTAAATGTACCTAATTTGAGAGTATAAGCTACATGCTTACAACATTGATCAATCTCAAGACAAGTTGAACACTAAAATATAATCATCATGGGCCTTAATGTGGATATCTTGGAATTAGAGGAAAAGAGAGAACATTATACTTTATTAAGGTAATCACCACTATAATGGGGTCTCCAAAGAGAATTTAATAAGAAGTACTCTAGTAGAGCAGATTTGATCGTGATAAAATAGTTTTGCCCCTGTAGGGTGAATCTTGATCGTTGATAAAAAATAAAGAATGATTTTTCCCCTATAGAGCTGATTTGATTCAGACATTATTTATATTTTGGCCCCCATCATGGTAAATTGGAAATAAAAAATATCTCAAGGATATAATCGAAAAGATAGGTTAAAGCGAGCGGGTGCAAACGTACACGTGATGGTGTAATGGCTTAGAAATCCATATAAAACCAAGCATATGAGAATGCATAAATTGATGGGAGAAAAGAAAATAAGAATGGAGATATCAAAGATGAACTCAATATTTAGTGATACCTACATAGTTCCATGGACTCATGTTCTAATATGAACTTCAAGCCAATGTAGTTCACCCAAGTTTGGGAGAGAATGGAATGAGGAATGATGAAAAATGGACCAAAATTTTATTAAAATAACAATGTATGCTAAGATATGCACATCTGAGAATATTTTTGAGTGCTAAAATTCATGTTACCTAGATGCTTAATTCCATATCATGAGCCTAATTTTTGCAAAGTGTTCTTGAGAATCATTCATCATAGCTAATGTTGACATTTAAGACTTTGAGACTTGAGCACAAAGTGCTTGCTATAGAAAAATAAATTAGGCATCATAAGTATGAATAACTTATAATGACATAATATTATAATTGTGTTGATCCAATTGAAATATGAATACCTATAACTAAGGATAATGGTAAAACAATGACCAAAACTAGAGTTATAGTGATTTACATTTGAACAACAACAAAAAAGCAAAGACAAAGAAAAAGATAAAAATAAATGAACCTATCTAAAAATCAAGAAATTATCTTAAGTAGGAATAAAAATGTTTAAAAACAAAATGCAATAATGTCTTAACAACATGAGACCAAGATATGAATAATCAAGATCCATGTGGACTATCAAGGCATTCTTAAACACAAAAGAGAAAAAGCAAAATCAAATAGAAAAAACAAAACACAGACAACAATAAAATAAACAAAATGGTCCAAGAATAATGTGATAACATAATAACAAGATATAAACAATCAAGATCCATGTGAATCATCAAGATGTTCTAAAACACAAAAGAGAAAAGAAAAATCAAATAGAAAAAAAATCAAGGAAACACAAGACCAAGAATGGAGATAAGAAGTAATGAAAAGAGAAAAGGAGAATAAATAAAAGGAGAGGTTTTAAAGCATATCAAAACACTAAGAAAACATAATAAAACACCAATAAAACTCAAATAAACATACATAAACAAAAATAAAGTTAGTGAAGTTTAAAGACAAATATTCATGCATGTGCAGTAGAGGAATTACTTTCCACCACATCATAACAAATAATAATGACACAACAATTGTTCCCTAATTAAAGACGAATAATGATAGAATAAATAGGGGAAGAGAATAAAAGGAAGGGTTAGCTGAGCTAACTCTAGATGTATAAGACAAGTGGATGTTATCTACATAGTTCCATGGATGCATGTTCCAATATGAACTTTAGTCCAAATGTAGTTCTCCTAGGAAATGGGATAGAAGAAAAAATGATGATCAGACCAACATGATTAATGTTATATAAGAAATGGAAGATACAACAAACAAATGAGAATGGTCTAGAAAATAAGAAGCTAATGAGATGAGAAGAATGATCTTTCAAAATGGCAAGTGCATGGGATAAGATTAAATGAACTAGTATTTTTGTGCTTGCAAAATGGCAAAAGCATATCATGGTGGAATGGGAATGTAAAAATGTATAGAAGCATGAGATAATGTTTTTTATTATTTTATGGATCATGTTCTAATTTTTTGGGTATTTTCAAAGTATTTATAATGTATTTGGTGTTTTGGGGATAAAATATGCACAAGCTGGGACCATCTAGTCAAGGAGATGCACATCCTAAGAGTAGAGGCTATAATAAGATAGCTAAGCCAGCTGTAACAACCCATGCTTGTAAATCAGTGAGAACAAGGATCTTAATAAAATAATAAAGAGTAACAAATGTGATATAGAATAATATGTATCCTAAAGTAAAAAATAAGTATTTATATTCCCCTATCTGTAATAGTGTAGTAACAGTTTGGAACTAAGAAGATGTTTTTGTTCACTTGTTTGAAGCTACACAATACTATCCTAGCTAAATTGATTTGTATAACTGCTACTGAGGATGTTCATAATGTAAATGAGACATAATCAATATCATAATTGGTCAAGGGATAAAAAGTGTTCAAGCTTATAGCATGCCCTAGAAATAATAAAGAATATGTTTTTTAAAGAGATAAATCTAGAACGGGATGAGGAATGTGTTCAAAGTGCCAAAGATTCAAATCCTTTACTATCGATAATCATGAACTTCTTGTGCATGATTTCTTGTGCTTGCTCTTGAATTTTTCACAAAAAGATTTCACATCTTGGTTCACAAAGGATCCACCATTATCAAATATAATATAGGATAGGATGCCATATCAATAGATGATATGGTAATGAATGAATTTGGATATTTGTTTCCTGATAACATTCTGATAACATAAGTGAGAGGAATGGACTCAATCCACTTGGTAAAGTACTTGATTTCAGTCAAAATGTGTTTATGGCCATCTGAAGATGTTGGGTTAATTTGTATAGTGAGATTGAGACCCCATGTTGATAATGTCAATGGTGTTTTAATCAGATGTAATGGTAAGGAAGGTGCATGTATCAAGTTACCATGATGCTAACAAGGAACACACTTCTTTATATAATTACAAGCATTTATCTCTATTTTGGGCCAATAATAGCCTATTATAAAGAGTTTCTTTGCTAGGACTACACCATTGGTATGGGCCCCACACATTCTTTCATGAACCTCCTTTAGTGATAGCTTGGATTCTCCCAAAGATAAACAATGAAGAAGCATTCCATCATAGCCTTTATGATAAAGCATGTTTCCAAGAAGGATATAATGTGTTAAGTGATGAAGTGATTGTTTTTGTTGGTTGTTGGAAAGGTCAGCAGGAAATACATGACTATGGAAATAATTATAAAAATCTTGGTACCATGGTAGCTCAAGTGAAGGATTATGATCAACAATGGTGCATATCCTCTCTGAATCTAAAAGAATGTGTGTTGGCCAAAGAATATTTTCAATTAAGAACTGATACTCTTTAGCACTATCATGCATTTGAGTCATGGAACCAATTGTTTATATGGCATAAGTTGATCTATTATTTACTCATAGAACTTACTCAAACTGTAAAGATTTAAAATGTGTTTTGAGGTTATCAACAATTTACTTGTAAAGAACAAGTTTATCATCTTTTTTTTTATACTGGTCAGTTGTTTGATTTATGATTAGATGTGAATCTCTATAGAATTTTAAGCTTTGAATATCCCACTATATAGTAAGATTGAGCCCTATAACTAATGCCTCATATTTGGCCATATTATTTGTATAATGAAATTATATATGAAATGCTTTAGGGATCAGATCCCCATATGGTGTGATAAAAAATATGCCAATTCCAAACCCTCAAAATGTGAAGGATCCATCAAAATAAAGCATACATTATTTAGGTTCTTGTGATTCTTTTTTTATCATCATGATAGAATCATCTATAAGGTCAAAGGTGAGAGGTTGAGTGGCCTTAATAAGAGCTTCTACAAGTTGGTCAGTAAGAACTTGTCTTTTGATTGCCTTTTGATTTTGGTACTCAATATAAAACTCACTGAGGAGAATAATATATTTATCCATATATCCTTGAAGATCTACTTTAGATAAGATGATTTTGAGAGAATCTACCTTGGAGATAACAATAGTTTTGTTATTTAGCATATAATGTCACAATTTCTGAGTGGCAAACACCATAGCTAAACATGCCTTCTCAATAGTCATATAGTTATGTTCATAGGATACCAATGTGAAGCTTAAATAATAAATAGTGTGTTCCTTACCATGATCATCATGTTGAGCTAAAAATGCCCCCAATGCATGTTTTGTGGCTGATATATAAAGAAGCAGTGGCTTTGTTTGTGTTGGATGTCGTAAGACTGGTGGATTGGCCAAGTATGTTTTAAGCTTTGTAAATTCTATCTGAAAATATTCATCCCACTAAAATTCTACCCCTTTCTTTAAGAGATGGGTAAATATGTGGTACTTATCTGCCAATTGATGAAATAAACCTACGTATAGACTGGATCTTTCCTTGTAGAGCTCACAGTTGTTTAAGATTGTTTGGTGGAGGTATTTATATAATAGCATTGACCTTTTTAGGGTGTACTTTAATCCTCATTGTGATATAATGAACCCTAGAAATTTTCTTGATGTGAATATAAAGACATATTTCTTAGGATTTAAGTAGAATTTATATTCATGAAGCCTCTCAAATATTATTCATAGAATGTCAAGATGTCTAGCTCTTGTTCTTGATTTTTCTAGTATATCATCAACATAGTCCTCAACAATGTCATGCATCATGTCATGGAAAATGATATTCATTGCACATTTATATGTGGCCCCAACATTCTTCAAACCAAATGGCATGGCTTAGTAGAAGAACATGCCCCATAGAGTGGTGAACATGGTATTATGCTAATCTTTAGGGGTTATCTTGATTTTATTATAATTGGAAAATACATCTATTAAAGATAACATCTCATACCTAGCAGTGGATTCGATGATCATGCCAATGTTCGATAGAGGAAAATCATCTTTGGGGCATGCTTTGTTGATATCAGAGAAACTAATACAAATACATATGCTTGGGGTCTTTTTACTCACTAGTACTATGTTAGAAACCCATGCATTGTAGTCTAATAGTCTGATAAAAATAACTCCTAAATTTTTTTCTAACTCAGCCTTAACTAAAAGGGTGATACATAGATGCATCTTTCTTAATTTTTGCTTGACTCATTTGGCACTAGGATGAACAACAAAAGGATGCACAACTAAATTTGGTTCCAAACCTAGCATGTTAGAGTATGCCCATGAAAAGATGTCTATATAATCCTAAAGAATTGATATAATATGTTCATGTTCTACTTCAGTAAAGGAAGCTCCAAGATAAAAAAAAATTAGGATCCTCATGGGTTCTCAAATTCACTTCTATTATGTTCTCCACAAGGAGTGTAGATCCATCTTCTAGAATTATAGGCAATGTATGGTCATGATCATTTTATTCTGCTACATCTTCTTGTTGTTGCTCCTAAAGATCTAGATAATATGAAGAATCAGAATCTACCTTCTTAGGTAAAGGCCAATTGGTAAAAACCTCTAGAAACTCAAGAGCAAGATGCTCAAATATTTGATGTTGTTATAAAGAGATTCTTGTACTAGCTATGGAACATGGGCTAGATGAAATTTATACATCTTGAGGGGATGAGCAAACTTTCCCATCAAGTAGTGCCTAAAATAGGTTTTTACACAAAGGCTTAATTTTTTCTTTACTTTTTCCTTGATTGACAAGTGCCTCAAAGAGGTTTTCACCTGAAGATCTCAATTTTTTTTATTATGACCATGAAACTTTGCATGCTCTCCAAATTAGGTAGAAGGATCCAATGAAAACTCAAAACCCTACTTATGATCATAATTGGGGAATGCATCTCATAGGCCCATGTATTCTACAATTGATTGTTAATTTTGAAACTCATTAAGGCATATGACCAAATATTGTTGACCCCAATCTATGAGTTCAGGATGGCAAGGGCATAGGTTACATTAAAGATTTACTTTAGGATGGGAAGTGCCAATGGTAAATATATAATGTCTTGTTTTAGGAAGGGAAGCACCACTAGGATGGGTTTTTACTTCAAGATGAGATGCTCTAATAGATGTTATGGTTAATATGGCATCTAAATAAAAAAATCTAAGTCAACAAGCTCATCAAAAAGGCTATAATGGGATGTTGTGTCACTGCTATGAGTCTCATTACTAGTCACTTCATAAGAGTCACTATCAAATGTCATGAGGTCATCTTCTGCTAGTTTAAATCCAAGACCATGATTCCAATTGACAACTCTAGCTGATAAGGGTTATAAAATTCCTTGTGCCTGTGGGCCAAGGTCTTTCCCTATATAGTCAAGATGATCCATTGTCCTGTTAGGAATAGGATACTTTAGATTCTAAAAATAATTAGCAAGGTATTTAAAACATAACCAATCTCCCTTGGTAAAATCCTTTTGATCTTTCTTTGGTGTGATTATAGGTACAAAAACAATAGGAGGTTTTCGTTATTTCTTATTTGGTTTCCAAATCTGATCAGGTCTGTTAGGAGTCTAGGAAGTTTTAGGCTTACCAAATGTTTTAGGGGATTTTAGTAATTGTACAATATGGAGGACATCCTTCAAATGGTATGTGGAAATGCCTACATCTTTAATAATAACATGCTTGGCCAGAGTTTCAGGAAATGGATTGGCCAAAGTGGAGGCTAGATCACTAGGGTCTATATAATTAGATGGAGATGGATGATAATTGATGGCTTTGTTCTTCTTTGTAATGAATTTAGAACCCAGGTAATAGTTATAATTATGAAACTCTGCTTCAAGATGTTTGCATTATTGATATGGCTATTTATCAATGGGAATAGTAACCTCGATCCTATCATGGGGAAACTTAAGGCATTGGTGAAGAGTAGATGGAATTGCTTGTACTTCATGGACCCAAGGATGACTAAGATTTAAGTTATGAGTAAGCTTAAAATCCATAATATGGAATAATGTGTGATGAGAAATAGACCCAATCATGATTGGTAACTAAATTGTACTAGATGACTCCCTCTCAGCATTGTTGTAAGCCTTGATTATAATAGTTTTTAGTTGAATGTCTTTATACATGTAGCCTAATAATCGTACCAATTTAAGAGATATGATGTTCAACCCTAAACCATTATCTATAAGAACCTACTTGATCTTGTGATCTGCAATTATTATCTCAATGTATAGTGAATTATTATGGTTTGGGTTGAGGGTGGACATGTCTTTTTGATCAAATGTGATTTGACAAAATGAAGACAAGTGTCCAACTAGGTTCTAAAATGATCAAGGTTTATATCATTAGGCACAATAGACTCTTGAAAAAGTTGTTTGAAGATGGTTCTATAGACATCAAATGTCTATAAGAGTTCTAACATGGAAATTTATATAAGGGTTTTATCTAATTAATCTTTTAGACTATAAGACCTTTGAATTTTGGATACTATTTGTCTTTATTCAGATAGTATTCAGCTTTAGAACTATTGGCATAATGTTCTCATTGGGTTTTATAGAAGAAGTGGGTGAAGGTCCCTGGATGGTAGCTCATGGGAATCTATTTGTGCCTACACAACCTAGAGGTGGCAAGGAGTTATTGTAATTAGAAGAAGAAAGAAAAGGGCCCTAGATGGTGACTCGTGGTTGACTAACTATATTTATACAATTTTGGGTCAATGAGGAGCCTTTTATAATTAGAATAAATATGTTATTGTTTAAGATTAGTAACCCATGTAAATAGAGTTACAACATGATGATGTGAACCTAACATGGTATTACTAGGGGGAGAGAGTCTTGAACCTATAATGATGGGTCCCATGTTGCGAGGAACACAAAATTGGTCACGTAGTTTTATAGTAATAGTGGTAATGTGGGATGAAAAAATGCATCCCATAGTATTATTATGGGCATAAGGTACATTGTTATAATCCACATTATTAGTATGGGAATTATGATCTTAATTATGCTCATTATGATTATGACCTTGTTATTGGTTCTAATTCTACCTCTATCCTTGATTGTGACCATTTTTATTGTTTCTTGGTGGTGGTAGATCATGTCAAGGAAAGGGGTCTTTGTAGATTCCCATATCTTGATTTGTGTCTTGATTAGGGGACAACTTAATTTCTAGTTCACCACTTTTAATAAATTCCTCAATAATATTTCATAATTAAATATGATATGCACTAGGACTAACAACATGATGAAAGTTACACCATTTGTTCTCTTTCTACCAATCTGGTTTTGGTTGATCTTGAGTAAATGGCCTTGATACTAGCCATACAATTAAATTATCTACAATGAGATTTTATAACACTATTTTAACCAATTTTCCTAAATTTCTAAAGACTCTAAAATTATTATGAAATGTCCTTCATGGAGGTTGTCTCTACAAAGTAGGTAATGGATTTATGGGATTTAATTGTAAATTTGGAAGAGGCATAACATGTACTATTTGTACATGTCTTATTTTAGTCACCCTATTTCCAACTATTTGAACCAGTGATTTAGTCTGATTAGATGCTTGACCCTACATAAAAATATTAACAAGGCCCTTAGCAATAAGATCCTTCTCAATCTGCACTCCTTTATAAATAATTTTTCCAAATGAGTTAGCACAAGCTAACCATAGATTATGTGCAACTTCAAGATGCAAATTCTATGTAAAGATATCATCCAACTATTTGTCTGGTAATTTATGTTAAAAGCAACTTGCCAATGCTCTCCACCTTTGCAGATATGTGGTGAAAATTTCACCATCATGTTGCTTGGAATTGTATAAGTCAACAATGGTTAATTCATGTTCTATTTTATATAAGAAATGGTTAAACAACTTTTTTGATAAGTCATTCCAATCTGCAATTGATCCCTTGGGTAGTTTAAGTAGCCAATCAAGAGCTTGTCCCACTAAACTTCATAAAAATAGTCATAGTAAGTACTCACTACTATAAAAAACCTCTTGACATAAGATGAAGAAAGCCTATTTGTGGTTACATGTATCTCCTTTTCCTTTGTACTTGTCAAATTTGGGTACCTCAAAATGAGCTAGAAAGGGGTTTTAGAGAATAGATAAATCAAATGGATATGGCCATATCTCATCAAATTTGTACTTTTTAACTCTATTATTCATCTCCAATCTTTGAACAATTTCCTTCATAGAATTCCATTATGCATATTTGGTGAATTTGTGGATTGAATAAGATGTTGTTGGGGTGGAATGTGCCCCTAGTTTCATTGCTATTGGGGTGGAATGTGCCCTTGGTTTTGTTATTGTTGGGGTAGAATGTTCCCCTACTTTGTGTGGATCTATAGGGAGTGTATACCTTTTGATCCATGACTTGGTTTTGATTTTCTCATTGAGTTGAGAACATAGGCCATTGATTCTTGTATTGTAAAACATTCCTTGAACTTGGTTGTTTTGTACTTTGTTGATTTTGGGAATTTTTATATTTATTTACCAATTTTTGTGTTGGTTGAAAAGAATTATCCAAATTGTCTTGAGGGATTTCCTCAATTTGAACTGAATGTTTGGGTTTTTATTTTTTAAAGTAATAAGAGGTTCTTGATGATTGAAGAATGTATATTCTATGTCAAATGGAACACTTTGTAAGGTCTCTTTTGACTTTAACTATTCATTTAGATTACCTTGATCCACTATGGTAATGTCCTCATATAATATTTGTTGCATACTTTCAACCACATTTCCTTGTTCTTTTGAAGCATCATTATGAATTGAAGTGGAAACTAGGGAGTTAGTTAAGTCTATGATAAGTTGATCTACATATTGTTGACTTATTTTCTTGATCTTAGCTAGAATATCTAGATTTGTGGGTTTTAACTCTATTTCTATTTCTTTTCCTTTGTTAGAGAAATAATGTATGTCTATTCATGTAAAATCTTGTTCTTTCCATCATTTTTCTCCTTCTCTAACTAAGGTATGCAATTATTCTATAGGAAATTCATAAGGTAGTATAACACATGATTCTATAAATCCAAGAAGGGCTTCATCTTGATCTTCTTGGAGTTGATATTCATTGTAATCATCTTTAGATCCTACTATTATAGGGATGTCATCAAAAACAATGGGGTTATCTTAACCATCATAAAATTGCTCATCTTCATAACTAAGGCCATAAGAGGCCCCACTATGAGTAAACCTTTGAGTCATTCCTAAAAGAGTTATTTTGTGTGTTTGACTAACTTTGGACCAATGCTTGGCAACCAAAAAAATTATACTTTAGCTCTCTTTTAAACAAATAACCAAGGTACCAATGAGATTATAAGGGAGGGTAGTTTGAAACCATGCACAATTTATAAGATTGGTTCACGAGTTTACTCAACCTTTGGTAAAATTGAAATCATATAGATCGAAAGAGGGTAAGGTAACTTAAAAACCCAAGGTGAAAACTAGTACACCAAATCCTACATCTTTATGATACACCCGTACTGTAAAAAGCCAATTTCAACTTTGACAAGTTAACCCTAAAAGTTTAGAGGAAATCTCTTTGGATTACAAAGAAGACAAAATGGACTAAGCAACTCAAGATGTAAAAACATACATGAATAACTTAATATAAATCTAGGACCAAATAGGTAGCACAATGTCACCACATGGTTTCAGTAGGATAAAATATGTTCTAAGACTCAAAGCATGAGTGATACGCAAGATGACTTGAGTCCACCAAGATGATAATGTGATTTTGAGTCTTAATAAATGATCTTTAATCCAAATGTAAAATTAAACCCAAGTTAGAACAAGCTCTGTACATAAAATGGTGAACCCACTTTGACACACCAACCCTTATAACTCAAAAAGGTTCAATTTTGAATGTGGATTATAAATGAAGGATTTAAATAAATTGGGTAAAAGAGCTAGACTCAATTGGGCGGCATGACTATGCTAAAGTGGATGATATGACACATCTTTTGATAATAATTTGAATAAGGAAAAGGTGAATTTTCCATTTGGATAGCGTAATGCCTCACTTGCTTAATAAAATTGAGGACAATATGTTTTGGTTAAGTTCATTAAGTTAACAAGCAGTTTTAGACACAAATCAAGACCAAGTAATTTAATGATAAAAAAACAAATGTCTTAAGTCTAAACTAACAAGGTATGGTAAAGTGGGGCCAACGAAACTAGCAAGGTTTTGATCATTCTAGGGGAATCAATTACAAAATGACTTTCATGTCAAACAATGCAAAAGACAAGCATGGAAATTAGGTGACCACGTCATTGGCTAGTTGTAAAAAGGTCTAGTCCTTTTTATAACCACTACATCCTATTGTTTGCTCAGTGTAGTGAAATGTCCAAATGTAGATACATCCCATGTGCAACTCTAATTAGGAGCTAAATGAAGTCAATGCTAGGAGATGAAACCTCATGTCAAAGCTTCCCTAAAGAACTCACGGGAGGTAATGATGTCCCCCTCACAAACCAAGTTTGCATGAAAACAAATAAATCATAAAATAGAAAGACTTTAGGGTTATTTTCAATATCAGCCAAACTTTAACGATTTTTTTGGGAGCACTTTAGACAACATTCTTTCTAAGCCTTAGACTAGGCTACTTTAAATAGGAATGGTGTTTTTAATTCCAAAGGTTCCCTAAAAGGGAAAAATAGAAGAGCATACACATGACATCCCTCTTTTTAACAAACAAAATCTAACTTAAATAACTAAGTAAATACAAAAAAAACTTAAAAAGGTGAGTTCATTTTTAATCCCAAATGGAAAATGAGGTGGTGTTCATTTGACCCCTTGGACTTAGTTGTAACATTGAAAACTAATGATAAAAACTCACTTAAGCACCTAAATGTTACTTTAAGCACCAAAATAATGTTCTTAATTCATTTTTAAGCATGCAAAAGGTGATCTAAACATGTTTCTTAGAAAATGTCAAGCTTGGTCCTACAACAAAAATGTTATAATGTCCTTTATCCTTGAAGCTATTTTTGGTTTAAAACAATGAACTTCAAAAAAATAGCTCTCAAGTTTATGTTTTAAGAAAAACACAATGACCGATGTCGATTATATAACTAAAAATGGTTACACTTACTAACCAATAATGATTATATATCTGACATCGGTTATAGCAATAGTGACCAATGATAGCTATCCAATTGATGATGGTTTTACTAACAGATGTCGATTACTTATAAACCTGTGATAAAGAAAAAGGAGAAAATAAAGTTAGAAAATCAAATTGCAAGATTTTTAATGGTCCAAATGAAGATTTTAAAGCTACAAAAATATCTTCTTCATGTGTGGAATGTGTCTTGTCCCACTAGGCATGCCAAGATGTAGAGAGGATTAAAAATCAAGCTAGTCAAACATTACTCCATAAATCATGAAAAATGCATAAAGAACTAACTAACTAAGCATATCTATTCCTATGGGAATTAAAAAGGATAGCAAGAAATAAATGAAAGAAATAAAATATCATATTACCTTCCCAAATGGATTCACCATACCCATGTGGCTCAAAATCATGTTCTCCCTTGATCAAGCATCCTTGTCTTTGTCAACAAAGGTGGCAAACTCCTATAATGTCTCAAGAACACTCCATAAAACCTAGGCTCATGATTCCAAATTACTAAACTAGCCTATCAATGAATCTTGAAAATAAAATCAATGATCAAATACAAAGTATTGTAGAAATAATTTAACACTATATCTTTGCAATATTCAAGCTCAAAATTCATGTCCATGGCCTCTCTATTTATAAATTTTTGAGATTGTTAAGGATCAACCATGAGCGTCAATCTCAAGATTGAGATGTGTGGCCATAGATAATCATAATATTTGGAATTAAACTCATAAATATCTTCATCATGACCTTGGAAGAAAGGGCATTGAAGAGGCATGAGAGGCATTAACTAGGCATGGGTGACCCACAATCCTGATATTTATGGCATTCATGGCCTAGGGATGTCTTCCAAATAAATGATGTCACCTAATGATGTAATTAAAAGGAATCAATTTTGAAAAATAAATATTCAACAACTCTCATGAAAAATCCACTTAAGCTCTTGATTTGGATTAATTAGCCTTAAACAAGGTTAATCAACATTTGTGCAATTATTTGAAAATTGGCCCTCAATTAATCAAAATGGTCAGAAAGTCATATTACTAAGTTGTAACTTGACTCGAGAAGAATTAGAAGGTGACGTTAGATGCATCAGAACCATATTTCCATTTAGGATGTTCCCAACACAAAATAATAAAGGTACGTGGCATGTACCAATGAATTTAGGAGAAAAGAGTGATCCAAAGCACTAAATGGTGAAATTGTCATTTTGACTCGAAATGATTTGATAAAGTTAGTTGGCCCATAAAATGCATTGCCCTATTTAGGGATACTTTGACCTAAACTAGAAATTTTATGTAACATGTTCAAACCATTTAGGTTGTTTTATGGATTTTTACCTAAAATGTGCATTTGAGTGCAATTCGAGTATGATTGACAATTTCAACACAAAAGGTGTTAGGAATTAGTTTTCTACATCTTCCACCTCCTGATCATAGAGTGAAGAACCCAAATTTAGGATTCTATGAATATCCTCTGTCCCAATGTTAATTTCAATGGCTTCTCTAATGAGAGAGCAATTTCCCTCCTTAAACACATCAAAGATTTAGGGGAGATCAATAAATTTACCCTACATATTGAAAACATTATGTTTTTATTAGGGGATAGGTAATATTCAATTTGGTAGTAATAATCATAGCATTCATTCCTAAGGGTTCATGTGGGATAATTAGTAAGGGAGAATCCCCTCTTGTGATGGAATGATATGAGGTCATAATAAGCTTGGAAGAACTCAAGAATGGCCTCATAGTTCTTAGATAAGTCAAGAACTAAAGGACCATTTTTTCCCCAATATGTGTGATGGTTATTTCATCAAGGTTTTTGTAGATAATAGGTTCCATCCTAACCAAAATGGTGAAATCAGACTTAGGTATGGTAGGATGAGGGTCAAATCATAAAGACAAAGAAACCATAAAGTCAACAAGTTAGTAACCTTCCCTAGGGATTTCTTCTATATAAATGAATTCAAAGTATTTAGTGATCTCATGTACATTGATATTTTATAGCTAAATGTGTCTGGTCTTGGTTTGATAGACCTAAAAATATTTATTTGCAACCAACTATGAGTCACCTTAGATCCTTAAGTTTTAAATGTTAAAGTGTTTTATAATGAGCATGCCAAGAAATAAGGCCTCATATTCAGCCCCATTATTTTTACACTCAAAATATATCTTGAAACCAAAAGGCATGAAAAATCCCTCAAGATAAATGAGAATGACTCCTACCTCATCACCTAGGTATCACTTGGCCCCATCATAGTAAAGGACCCATTGATCATGCGTAGAGGGAGGATAGTCATCTAATGAATTTTATTGGGATTTTTACATCTCAACCATATAGCTATTGAAGATGTTAAGAAACCCCACTTGGGGTTTTAAATCCTAAGAATCTAAAAAATAATGAGCATGCCTCCTTTACAAGGAAAATGAAAGGTCTTGTGGGGCATGAAAGGTCTTTATTTATGGTTAGGATGAAGGTTGAGAAGCACATATATGAACTTGAAAGGTTATTTTCTAGTCTCCTACATAAGGTAGGTAAGAACCTATATAAATTTAAAATGTCACTTATTAGGCATTCTCTTTGGTGTGGGAAGTATGTCAGCATAGTTACGGTCTTATTTTGGTGTAGGGATTATGGCAACATAATTAGGATCTAGTTTCAGCATAGGAGGTGTATGGAAATAGTTATGTAACTTGCATTATTATTGATAATACATGGATAGTATTATTTTTCATGTTGTTATATGTGGGAAAGCATGTAAGAATCATATGAGTGACTTTATAGGGTCATATTTATTTGTGAGGGGAAGAGGGAATCCCCACTTAAGAATTCATGGATAATTATGGGTTCTAATATTTACTTATATAATACCTACAAACATAGTGTGATTTCATTTTTGGAGCATTGGTACAACCCAGGGAGAAGGAATGTTCAAACTACTTGTTGTAAGGCATGAAATATGATGAGAGGTACAAATAGGCACACATTGAAGTAGAAAAACCAACATTTTAGGAGGAAGTAAACTCAATAGATCATGAACTCTATAAAATCAGTATGTTCATGTCATAATGTGATCTAAGAGAATGATCTAGAGAGGATTAAAAGTGATAAGAGTGGAATGTGAATCATATCTTCCCCTATGCAGCTGAGTAATTGATGATGGCTAGTAATTATAGTATTTTTTGGGATGGTTATTATGAATGGACTTCTTTACTCCCTAACACATATATCAAGAAAATTTATGGTATAATAGCCAACCCTTCATAGGACTATTGGTTTTAAGGCTCAAAGAAATCATAGGACCCTACTCATGAGCCGAATGGGAGTATGAGTGGAGTGTCCTTTTTTAATAGATTGGTAACCTCAGTTGTGGATAGGGTATATATTATTAGACTGGGGACTGGTTAAATATTATAGGTATTCTTTGTCATATTTATGTCTTTCCCTTCCAACTTGTATTTCAATAGAGTTTGGGGAATTTCACCCCTTTATTTAGGATAACCACTTTAGGCTTCATGGGTTCAATAACAACAACAAATTGTGGGGATTTTTGACTTCATTGGTAGGTAGATGGTGTATACACATAATATTTTTAAATTTTATCATTTATTAACACTGTTTTATCTTGTAATAACCTATCGATTTTAAATATATATGAGTGCACACCTTAAAGGATGCACTAAGAAATGGGTGGACGAACCTTTCATAATTTTAAAGATTTTTGGTCCCTATACCATTACCTAAAACCACTATAATTCACTTTTATCCAACTCTTTAAGTAATTAAAATCTATTTTTCCACTCCTCTAATAAATTCACCTTATTAAATAGCATTTGACTAAGCATACACACATTTTATTTATTATCTCCTACTATGTTATCTTGATCAATATTATTAGAAATCAAACACATGTTATCAGCTCAATTAACCTAGTTCAAGACCTAATGGCTATCTTTATTGACTAACAAGATTGGGTCTATTGATTTATTAGCTAAATTCTTGATAGGTTTAGTGTCAATCCTTGGATATGAATACCCCCTTCACATCAATCCAATAGAGAGGAACATTCATTTTTTCATTGTTTTAGATTAAGGTAAAAGCAAGTTTTGAAGGGACCTTGAAACCCTTTAACAAAGAAAGAAAGATGAAGCGATAACGCCCAATAGGAAGAACATTCCTAAAACTTACTGTAAAATAGTATCAAAACTAGGTTTTATAGGGACCTGAAACCTCAGACCAATACAAAAAAAGAAGAGAAGGAATCATTTTTTCATTGTTACATCTCATAATTCTACTAATTCTACACTTGAGGATTCATTACTTAAGGTTTTGTATTGAAGGGAAGGAATCTTGCCTTGTGGGAAAGTATTGGATGAAAAGTAGGATTATTTTGTCCTAGAGATGATTTATATAGTGTGATCCTTACAAATCCACATCCTCTTTGAAATAACCATTGGCTAAAGGATAGAATTGAGGCATAATAGGTTCAATTCAAGGAAAATAGTTCTAAATTTTACTCTTTTATTTGATAGATAGATAGATAGATATTTCACAAGGTAATAAGATTAATTTTGTAATCCTTTATTATTTTATATCTACATTAAATTGATTATATTTCTCTTTACATGTGTTTTTTTTTGTTATTAATTATCCCCCTTTGTGCCATAAGCTTTAGTGAACACTATATTATATTTATTTTATGTATTGCATGCCTAGTTAGGACTATTGCATAATGTCATTTACTAGAGGATTTGTAATGCTCTCCTTTTGTATTGTATTTTAAAATATCCCTTCGTTAGGTTTACCAGATCTAAATTGGTCATGTCTTGATATAAATAGCTATGCAATTAATTGTTTGTTAAAATTACCTTCTCCAAGCTTGGAATCCACTAAGTAAGATAGGTTGTAGATCCATAATAATTTTTTGCATAAAATATAGTGAACTTGGCATGAATCTAACCCTTAAAATTTTTAACTTTTAAACTTACACTCAACTAGATTGAGCTTGTCAATCCTATTTTATCATTTTGTGTGTATATGCTCAACTAGCTCAAGCCTATCGATCACATTTTGTCTTTTGTGTGTACGTTTTCAACCATATCAAACTTGTTGATTGTGTTTTATATTTTGTGGCTATGTTTCCAACTAGATCAACCATATTAATCCTAATTTTTTCTTTATGTGCATGGTTTTCATTTTTAACAAACTATATCAAACTAGTCAATATATTCATTTATTCTACCTTATATGCCTAATTAAACTACCTTGTTCAATTTTGTTCATTTCCATATTTCAATTTCCACTAATGAAATCAATCTGATCAATCTAGTTTCATTTTTATAATTTTTTTATCATTTTCATTTCTATTAGATCCATTGATTGTATTCTATCTAATAACACTATTTTTTACCTTTACAAGATCACAAACTCACCTGGATGACCTAGTGAAATAGAAATTTAGCATTCTCATAAAAACTAAATCAACTTAGGAGATAATGTCCTATCCTCCAAGTTCATTATTAAAAACTTAGTATTTCCATTTTCTCAATTTTTAAGACAATTGTATTTTCTACATTTTAACTAAAATTTAAATTCTATAATATTTTCCTTAGTTTTTTAGCTATGTAAAATTATACTCACACATTCAAATAGATCAATCAGCTTGATCTAGTTATGTGAATTTTTTATATAATCAAACTAATTATACCTAGTTGATTTTGTTTGTTTGGGTTTGTTTTACAACATACTGAGTCAAATAGTTTGATTACATTTTATACTATTTATTCAACTAGATTGACCTATTTGATATTATTTTGTGTGTTTCACATTTTCTAACACAGGAAATTAACCTCTATTTTTCATAGTAATTACAATCACTTTTACATTTTAGCTGGTTGCTAGTTTATTTTCTTTAAAAATCACAACTCAGTTTTTTATAAGTTTTCTTTAAAGGGCTACACAATATTATTTTTATATTCCTTGTTTATCATTTGTATATATCAAACAATGATGGGATTTTCCCAATACGCATAACCATAGTATAGATTTAAACATTATTTTCAATTTCCACATATTTCATAATATTTTAGAAATGCCTAAGATTTTCCTTTGTATCAAACCTTAGGAATCTAGCCATCCATTTGATTTTGTGGTGCATTAGTTAGTGATTAGTGTTGATAAGTTACTTTCAACTTACACTTAAAACTAGGTTTAATGGGTTATGAGAATGGCACTTCCTCCATAGTTAACACTCTGAAACATTAGGCTGACATTATCCAATAGACTAGCCAATATCTTTGGAAGATTACATTATCAAACATAACATTTAGTACAACTTTTTGATCTAATTTTTGGATAATTAATTATCATCTAAATTAATTTTATTTTAATTTTTCATTTGCCATTCTATGTTATATTATATACTATATTATCTAATGCTGATACAAGTTTGGTGTTTTATGTTTTAACTTGATCAACCAACTTGATCTACTTGCCTATGTGATTGACCTTATTTTTGTATCTATAGCTAAATCATCTATCATTAAGGCCATTTAAAAAAAAATCTAGACTACATAACTACATTTACTAGCTTCATCTAGTCAACTATTCTATTTTGATGCCTCTCCAACTTTGATCTAGTTAGGTTATAGCCTATTCTATTTTACTACTTTTATAACTAGATCGACGAGATCAATCTAGTTAGTTCATACCACTATTTTATCCTAATTACCTAACTATATTGACCAAATCAATTTTGTGTCTACCAGTTGACATTGTTCATTTTTAGATTATTTTGGTTTTTCCTATTTAGAAACCAACTAAATCAACCATCTAGATTGTGCACCTCGTAGCTGACTTAGTTCATTATCATATTATTCTATTTTCCATGTTTAGAAACCAACTAAATTGACCATCTTAATTTTATGCCCATTGTCTAACATAGTTCATTTTATAACAAGAATCTAACTTATTTGGTCGACTTAGTCCCATTGGTGGCTGATTTAGTTTTATTCTTAAAATATTTTCCATAAACATAATCTACACATTATTATTCTTCTTTCCACCTTATTTATTATCATGAAATCACCTATCAAAATTTTCCTTGATAATATTAACCCATTTAAAAGATAAAATATTTTTTCTTTATTACCCACCCTAGCCACCTAAGAGGATAATCTCTCATGGTGCACTTATTCCCACCCTTCATCTAACTCTATTTACTGTAACATGGTTCAAATTATGCAAACTTGTGATTTAGATGGATCTAACCCATTTCACACTTCTCATGATAATACCCTATTTATTCCTTATTATACCATTGGAGTAATAAATATTAACATAGAAAATACTCCCATGGGTAATCCTAATATAGGTAACATTCATATCCCTAACCTTGGGAATGTTCCTCCTTCCAACACTAATAATCATACTTATCCACCTCCTCCCACTACTAGAAACCAAAATACACCCATAGATACCATTCAAATTATTTCTCAAATGGTTTAACAAATGAATGTTATGAAAGTATCCAACACTTCCCAATTGATGCAAAAAGAACATCACATATTATAAATTACTAATCAACCTCCTCTCATCATGCATCACAATAACCAAAAAAAATTCCTCCTCCTCTTAGATATGCCAATTGAAAAATCATTTCTTAACCTATTATACATAAAAATATGCTTCAACATCTTCAATTGAATCATTAGCTACCTTTATAGTATCTATAGATATTGTAAATATATATCCAACCATTAAATATGATGGGACAAAAGATCTTTTTACTTTCCTTAAATTTTTTGGTAATCTCTACAAGGAATGGATCCAAACTAATACTTTCTCTACTACCATAATTTTAGTCAAAACATTCACATGAGATGTTTTAAAATGGTACAATCAACTCCCAAAATATTATATCTCATAACTATAGGATTAGTTAATGCTTTAGTTAAAGAATTTTAATAAAATTATCTCTTAGAAAATTATCTTAGTCATTTCATTAATGCTAAGAAATTACCCACATAATTAGCTCATAATTTCATCAGATGGTGGAAATCATTAGCTCATAAAGTAGATCTCAACATGACTAATGATAATCATTTTAAATTAATTATCACTTATTTAACACCTTCTCTTTAATAAAAGTTTCAAACTTTTCCCCTAAAAATTTTAAATGAAGTATTTAATCAAGATAAAAGACAAGATTTCATTATCAAACAATTTGAGCCAACCTTAAACTAAGGAATATTACAAGTGCTAATCCTCAAAAAAAATTAGGAGTAGTTAAAATAGATAATTAATTTTTTTCCTAGTCACCATTAATGGTACCAAAAATGAATTAGATACTATCTGCATCTAAACCCTTCATCTATAAAAATAATACCCCCACAATCATGATATGATCATAATAAATTCTATTGGTTCCATGTTGATATTAGTCATTCTTATGAAACATGTCATGGGCTTATCAAATTTGTAGTTTCCTTCATGTTAGGTGACACATTTGACCCTGATATTATGATAAAAATACATTATCATGATTACCTCAAAGCTTCCCAAAATAAATAGGTTACTAAACCCATACCCTCAAAACCTCAAAAATCCGCTTCTACTTCAAATACACAACATTCAAATGAAAATATTTGTGTAATTGATGTTGATTATGATCAATATTACACCAAATCTCAATATGTGAATTTAGCTAAAGTCAAATATTCATGTAAACCTACTCACAAGGATCATATCACTAAGCCTAACAAATACTCTATTTATGAACAATTGCTTAAAGATATTATAACTAATATACCAATGTCTTCTAAACCAAATGATGAACCACGTCCATAACAAGAACCTCAACCTAACTCTCCTATGCCTACAAAAAATGTCATATCTCATAAAACTCATTTACATTCTTCATCCTCTAAATCACATTGGAATTTTTTAGAACAACTTAACTTAATGCCTTATAAAATTCCCTTTATGGAATTAGTCTAAAATTTTCCCTGTCATCATAAATTCCTTATGCAACAATTACAAAACATTGAAGAACTAAAATCTCATAATTTATAAATACCTTTTAACATTCTTACATTTAAAAAAATAGTCTCCTCATCCACAAAACCTTCCATAGAATTTATCTAATAAGATATGATTAAATATTAGATTCTCTTTAGAGAATATTATCTTCCTCTTTTTATTGAAATCAATATTAACAATACCCTCATTTTAAAAGTTCTATTAGATGAAGGATCAAGTATTAATGTCACCTCTCTTTGGTTAATTTAAAAAATTAGATACACCAAAAAAAATCTCAAAAAAACACACCTCATGTGTGGAGGATTCAAAAGCCAATAAAAAACCACTTGTTTTCATTTGGCTCCCACTTACCATCAAACCTGACAATTTGAACTAAGCTTATGGTTTTTGATCTTCTATTGTCTTACAAAATGCTATTTTGTCACCCATGGACACATCATATGCCTTCCATTAATTCTTTAGGTAGTCAACATATCAAATTCATATAATGCTAAATGTTACAAACATGAAGCTAATCATAATCCATGGAGTATTCAACTACCAAATCCTAAATCTCAATATCACATTCCTATTATTTCTCACATCAAAAATCCACCTCTCATATAATTTGTCAATGCATTCCTATTTACATGTTACTCTTTCAATTTTATATGATGATGAACCAAATGAATTGTAAGATACTTGAGATACCACTTGATTACCTCCTTATTTACTCCCACATGATCGTACAATTCCCCTAATTGATGATACTAATGATACTCCCTCTACATTTAATGCATATGAATCCTCATACATAGAGGATGATTTCACTCATAATGAATATGGAGTAGCTAGTTTTTTTCAAGATGATTTAACTATGTTTCCTCACAAATTCATTAACATAGGTGTGTCTACTACTAACTCTCATATGGAAACTGATGCATGCACTATCTCTCACACTTATGATAATTATTATATCATGGCCCAAGCTCTATCATGATATTTAGATGTAAAACATTATCAAAAGATAGTATAAAATATACATGACTTCAATCATGATGTCTATTAATTCATATCTCAAATGATATTGAATCAGAACATGAAGGTTGTGTACCCCTACTAATCCACCATTACTAATAACTCCATGGGTAATCAAATAAATCCCTATTATGGCATATTTTTAAACTTGTACACAATTGAATTCATTATAACCCATTCTACCAACCATAAATAACATTTATCCTTATTATGATTGTATTGATCAATCTAAACTATTACCATCTGAATCTATTCGATCAATCTGACCTAAAATTAATTTATTGAACAAACTAGTATAATTACTCTAGACCTTGTTAATTTAGCTCAACCTGATCTCACAAACATAAAACCTATATCTTTTAATCTACTTGAAATTACCTTAGATGCTAAATATAATAATGTGAGATAAATTAATTTTGAGTATGATAGTAAATGTAATCAAATCATTGATCTTAAAGTGGATGTTTAATATTATGAACCTTTACCCACACTTCTCAATGACAAAGCTATACTAGAACACTTCCATGCTATCGAATTCCATGCCACCATCATAAACTTGTACATTTTTATTAAAAGGTTCCTTATTTAAATAATTTAATTTCAAGTGTGGACCATAAAATGCATCCTATTTCTTCCCTTCCTCTAGTTCCATATCATTTCCAAGATGTCAATGTTATGCTTATCAAAGAAAATACAAAAATTAAAAATTATACACCTACATGTCCTTGACCTATTACCATCTCTAAATAAATTATCCCCAAAGAGAATGATAAGTTTAGTATTTTATTTGATAAATATCATGAATCATTTTCTTGGTCATATGAGGACATACCTAGAATTTATCCTTAAATCGTTGTCCATAACATCAATACTTATCCAAATGCCAAAAGTATGTGGTAAAAGTAATGAAAATTCCCTCCTAAATTTTTTACTTTATGCCATAAATAAATCATTAAAATTTTGGATGATAAATTATTCAAACCTTTGGACTACTCAAAATAGGTCTCAAACATTATCCCTATTTAGAAAAAATCACCATGGTTATTCACATATGCATTGACTTTCACATCCCAAATTTAGACTATCTAAAATATAATTATATTTAACCATCAATTGATACCATTATATATTCTATTTACATATACTAAATTTTATCACTCGTGGATGGTTTCTAAGGATATAACCAAATTCACATATCTCTCGAGGATCAACATAAAACAACATTTACCACATAATGGGGAATTATTGTTATGTTAAAATTTATTTTGGTCTAAAAAATTCTAGAGATACCTATCAACATGCAATGACCCATATTTTTCATGATCTCATTCAAAAAATTGTCAAAACCTATGTTTATGATCTTATTTATAAATATAAACATCATGATACTCATCTTCATGATTTATCCACCATATTTGATCAACTCATTATATACAAATTTATAAATAACCCCTTTAAATGTGTGTTCAACTTTACTTCTAGTAAACTATTAGGTTTTCTAGTCTCTAGTTAAGGTATCAATGTCAATATAGCTAAAATCAAAGATACTATTAATATTCCCATTATTTGTTCTATTCTATACATAAGAGCATATCTGGGGAAAATTGGGTTAATTCACCACTTTGTTTCAAAAATGGATTATTGTATCTATTCTATTAATTCCTTTCTTAAAAAACTTAATGCTCTAGAAAGTATGGATTCATGCCAAAAATAATTTGATAGCTTGAAATAGTTCATGATTCATCCTCATACTCTTCAACCCCCTTATAATTATCATCTAGTAATGTTATATATGTCATCTACCCCTATATTAGTTAGGGCATTACTCTCTCAACAAGATGATACTGGTAAAGAATATGTTATATATTATATCAGTCAAGGTTTAATATATTATGAAAAATGCTATACAAAAATAGAATGTAATTATTTATCTATCTATTTAATAGGTGAAAATACCACCATTACATGTTGTATCAAACTACTTATGTCATTGTTCATTATAATCCACTCTGACATTTCTTATCTAAAGCTTTATTACCTAGAGATAGAATTTGAAAATGGATGGTTTTATTGATGGAATTTGATCTATAAATTGTTACACAATAATCTATTAAAGGATAAGTAATCATAGATCAACTTGTGTATGACTCCCTACCACCTACTAGTCACCTTTAATATACTCTTCCTAATGAAGAGATTCTTTATATTTAAGGTCTTAACCAAGCAATCTCACTCAAAGAATGTTTCCATAACTTCATTGCTAATCTAGAAGCAAATAACCATGAAGAACATGGCACTCCTCTAACCACCACTCATTTTAAAGTAATCATTCAAGAATTACCAGAAGTTATAATTAAGTTACACGAATAAACTTGGAAACTTCACTTTGATGGTACAATGGTAGAATATAAAGCCATTATATTAGGCATAATGGTAGAATATAAAGCCATTATATTAGGCATACAATCCATAATTTATTTATATATCCCATGTATACATGATTTAGGTGATTCACAACTCATATTTTGTAAAGTTAGTGGAAAATATCAATGTAGAAGTGAAAACCTTATCACATATCATCACATTACCACTACACTTACCAAATAATTCACTTTTTTTACCATTGAATAGATCCCATAAGAGAAAGAATTTATAGTTGATTCTATTGCTTCATCAGCATCTCCATTTCATCCTCATCAAGTTTTTTATCATTCCTAATTCCTTATATAAACTAGGAGGTCACCAAATTTTATATAAAATAAAAATGATTCTTTAATTTTTCACATAGAAACTATCACTATTCGATATATATTACGATACAGAAATATCATCTAATTTATTGAACACCATACCCTCTAGAAGCAGATTCTCATGAAAATACCTAAATTCTCAAATAAGAATACAAATATGTACTTTGATATAACACCCTCTATTATCATATTGCATAAGGTACCTTATTCCATTATGTAATTCTAGAATAATTTACTACTCTCCTTAAAAAATCAGATGGGGGCATCTACGGTGGTCACTATATTGGCCACACCATAGCTCAAAAATTCCTATGCATGGGTTAATTTTGGCCTCTCTTTAAAAATATGCCATTAATTTTTCTAAAAAGTGTAATCCTTGTCAAATTCATGAGGATATCATTCATTCTCATCCAGTTAAACTCCAAACCTTATAATCTCCTTGGCCATTCTTTGTATGTGGATTAGATCTCATTAAAAAACTATCTATATCACAAGATGGTCATGTATTCATTACCATGGCCACTAAATATTTTACCAAGTGGTTTGAACCATACTAATTGTTAATGTTCATGGTATTACCATTTCCAAATTTATTCTCAATCAAATCATCTATCATTTTAGAATTCCTCATACCATAATTTTTGATAATGGTGGTAATTTAAAAAACAAATATATGAAATAACTATGTGAAAAATTCAAAATTGCTCACAAATTATCAAAATTTATCATACTCAATGCAATGGCCAAGCATAAGCCACTAAAAAAATTCTAAACAAAATCTTACAAAAGACTATTAGAAAATATTGTACTAATTGGCACCTACAAATCTATCCCAAACTCTAGGCTTATTACAATAACATTCATATTGATACTAGGGAAACACCATTTTCATTAGTATATGGCTGAATTAGTTTTACCTCTAGAAGTTGAGATACCATCTTTACACATTTCTAATTATTGTATTATTCCTGATGAGGAATTATGTGAAGCTTATTTCCATGATTTATATTTTCTAGATGAGCGATGTATGGCTATCTTAAAACATAACCACCAATATAAAGCTCACATTGCTAAACAACATAACAAAAAGGGCAAAGTATGTACTTTCAATATCAGGTACTTGGTCCCCAAACTAGATTATACACATGACAAAAAAGGTAAGTATGCCCAAAAATAGTGGGGTCCTTACCTTGTCAAAGACATCCTTAATCATAGTACTTATATACTACAAAGTAATTAAGGACATATTTTTAAATAAACCAATAATGCTCAATTTTCACATAAATATTTTTCTTAAATATTTACTATTCTACATGTTCCTCACATATTTCCATATAATATAAATACTAACACTTTTTGTAAGTTTTCTACAAGACCCAAATGTGTAGCACTATGTCACTCTTAGTATCCTTAGTTCCTATCATTGGTCCTTCAATATATAGTTCCTATCATTACGTGTGTGTGTGTGTGTCTGTGTGTGTGTGTGTGTGTGTATACATACATACATATATATATATATATATATATATATATATATATATATACATATATATATATACATATATATACATATATATATATATACATATATATATATATATACATATATATATATGTATATATATGTATATATATGTATATATATGTATATATATGTATATATATATGTATATATATATGTATATATATATGTATATATATATGTATATGTATATATATACATATATATATGTATATATATATATATATATATGTATATATATATATATATGTATGTATATATATATACATATATATAGATATATATATATATACATATATATATATATACATATATATATATACATACATATATATATATATATATATATGTGTGTGTGTGTGTGTGTGTGTGTGTGTGTGTGTGTGTGTATATTCCTTCATTTCATTTATGAGTTGCAACATACTATGATTGATAGGACTTGACCATATACATGAACATATTTTATTTTCTAGTCAAATCTTGATGTATCATTTTGATCACTGGTTCATCATTTTTCAATTTTATTTTCACCTATTTCAATTTATAATTTTTTAGTCTCAATATAATACATTGGTTAAGACCAAACCTTACTCACAAAATACTCTTATACTAGTCTTCATTTTTACACCTATTTGGTTTCTCTTTTATGAGTTGTAGTGTATGACCTCGATAGGACTAGGTTCCCCTCATAAACTTTTCATTTCATAAATTTATTTCTAAGTTAATTATTTTTCCTAAAAAATAAGGAAATGGCTCAAGATTGTGACTTCATACTCTCAAAATAAATTATATTCTTAATGTAGTAATAATTTTAGTAAATTATTTCTCATGTCTCCCTATACTTACATTATTTCTTATTATATGGAATCATGATTAGCTATCATTGTATCATTTTCACATTTTTCCTTTTTTTGAAATTTGAGGTAATTCAATTGTTCCATGTCAATTTTTATCTTCCCCTATATTTCATTCCACTTTGGGTACAATAAGGTTGGTTTCAATATATCACCTTTATACATACAAGCATAAGATTCTTAGACACTATTCTCTTTGAGTTATTTTCCTTAGCTATTAAGTCTTATGTTTCTAGTGATAGTCATTTTTAACACCCATGTTTGGTTTTCTAAATTTATATGGATAAGGAATATAAAAATCCATAAAAGGTTAAAATCAAAATCATTTAAAAAAAGGCAATGATAAAAAGGTATATTTAAAATCAAAATTCAAAATTACACTAAAATACATGATTATCAACAACATATCCTATTATAGTCAAAGATAAAACTCCACAATTGGCCTCATGATAGAGCCAAGATTTATTGGGGTGCAGTAGGCTACTAGACTAGGATAGGAGGTATCAAAAGTATCTATATTGCTACATATTTTCTCACATAAGTACCCAATATTCATAATAGACCAATAGCTCTATAAGTGGTCCTAAGGAATAGGGATCATGCTATGGGAAGGTAGGTCCATTTTAATTTTCATGCATATAGCCTTCATGGGATGATATATATACTTCACTAGATAACACAAATTTGTATAGGTAGGGCAAGTTCTCTAGAGTCCTTAATGTCAAAATTCTTCATGTTTTGCCAGCTTAATTTGAGTGTCTTATTTTTGATAAATAATATTTACCTTGGTATCACCTACATTCTCCTCGCCACCCATTTCAATAGGCAATTTTGTTTCTAAATACTTTTACAACTTCTATACTCCTACATTCTTCATCTCTTTTTAGACATGTTCATAATAAGTTTGTTTTAGTTCATCTATCTTAAGAATAAAAGATACATCTTTGAGATACTATGCATTAATTCCTTTAAACTTTGTCTTATTCTTCTTGAATTTCCATAATTAATATTTTTAAAGTATTTTTCACCCTTTTTATGAATAATTTCATTCCATTTACTATTTCATTTTTTCCATTGTTGAGATGAGTGTGGATTATTTCTTCTCATTTATCAATGTTTTATTTTATGTACTTTTCCATATTTGTTTAAGTATGGTTTGTTACTAATTTTACATATATTTTGGACCAATATTATAATTTCATGTGTCCTTGGTTTAATCTAGTTTGTTACTTTTATTACTTAAGGTACATTTTTTTAGGTGTGTTAGTCATTCAGTAGCCTTATTTTTTTGATTATCTAATTTATTCTCATTTTATATATTTTCCTTGGTCATTTAGTTATAAATTAGCATTAATTATCCCAACTTACCAATTTTCCATGTGACTTGTTCATTTATGTAAATTTCATTTATTCTGATTTCCTTGCATTTGTTTGTTTTTGTTATTTAGCCTTGTCTCATTAGGGTTTTTCCAAATCAGTTAATGTGCCCTCCATGATAAGGACTAAAAATATAGTAGACAACCATTTAGTGATAAATGTAATTCAAGGTATGTATATTATACCTTAATTTATTTTTAAAAATTCCTTACTTTCATAAAAAATTTCAAAATTTATATTTATACTTTTTACTATAATTTATTACCTCAGTATTGGTGTGTTATATTCTTTCTCAAAGCACCATCCCATGTTAAAAATCCATGATGATGAGATTTGAGTGGGCCATAATATATACAATATTTAAAAACTTTATCATTTATTGACACATTTTCTCTTGCAAGAACCTATCAAGTTTTAATCTCTCTAAGTTCATGCCTTAAAGGGTGCACTAGAAAAGGGTTGGGTAGACCTTGAGCTCTTCACAAGATTATTGGTCCCTATACAATTACCTAAAACCACTAAAAGAAACTTTTTTCCAAATTTTTAAGTAATTAAAACCCATTTATCCACTCCACTAATAAATTCACCTTCTTAAATAGCACCTCACTAATAATACAAACATTTTATTCATTTTTTCCTATTATGTCAACCTAGTCAATCTTGTTAGGGATTAAGGGCATGCTATAGAACTATATGGTCCCAATTGACCTAATGACTATCTTTCCTACCTTACAAGACTAATCTATTCAATATTATGTACTAAATTTTTGTGAGGTTTAGGGTTAAACCTTGGCTATAAATACCCCCTTCACATCAATCCAATATAGAGGAACATTCATTTTTTCATTGTTATATCTCGTAAATCTACTAATTATACACTTGATGAGTCATTACTTAGGGTTTTTATCTTAAAGGGAAAGAATCTTATCTTGTGGGAAAGTCTCAAATACAAAGTAGGATTCTTTTGTTCCAAATTTGATTTATATAGTGTGATACTTAAAAAGCCACAACAACCTCTTCTAAAGTATCATTGGCTAAGGAAGAGATTGAAGCATGATAGGTTTAATTTAGGATAAGTATTCCTAACTTTTACTCTTTAATTTGATAGATAGATATTGTACAAGGAAATAGGATGAATGTTTTACTCCTTGGTTAGTCTACCTCTACATTGACTTGGGTAGATTTATTTGGGCATGTTTTATTTTTCTTATTTCTGACTATCCCCCTTTGTGCCATAAAATTTAATGAGCACTAGATTAGATTTATTTTATGTATTATATACCTAGCTAAGATTATTGCATAATGTCATTTGCCTACAGGATTTTTAACCCTCTCCTTTGGTGTTGTGTTGTCATATATCCCCTAGTTAGGTTTAGTGATATGAATTGGTCATGTCCTAATATAAATAGCTATGTAATGTTATGTTTGGTAATATTACCTTCTCCAAGCTTGGAACCCACTAAGTATGAAAATTTACATATCCATCCTAATTTTTTGGGTATAAATGGTAGTCAATATTTAATATGGGTTGCTTATACATAGGTTATTATATCATATCAAAGGTTTTATGTTCCCCTTTATCTATGAAGACTCTTAAGTGAAAGAATTGGATTTTTTGGAACAAGTTTGAAGGGATGTCCTTCATCCTATATATCTAGAGTCTTCCTAATATCATATTGTAATTGGTGTCTTTGTCTATGACATATAACTCAACTAGCACCATCTTGGGACCCAAAGTGACTAGGATTAAAATGGTCCCTATGGAAGTATATTTTAGGTTATCATATCCTCACAATGTGTTATACACCATAAAATAGTTGGTATCTCTGTAACTAAGATTTTATAAGAAGGAAAAGGGAAAATATTGACAACCTCTTCATCATCAACCATGGATCTCTTTACATAATTTTTGTAAATTCAAATTTGTATAAACTAGACTAGATATCCCCTCCTTTCCATCTATGATTTAGGAGGAAGGATTCTCAAATCAAAGAAATAACCTATGTCTCGTGATTCTTGACTAGACAGGAACATGTCCAGATCAATATGGTTGATCTTAGATTGTGGAGTAACACTAGATATATGTCCCAACCTTAAGGTATCCATCAAGTTTGATAGATGATTGGGTATTTTCTTATTAGGTAAAGGATTGAAATATGGGATAATGTCTTGGTTAAATTAGAGATCAAATCATAATCCCCCATGGGATTAAGAATAGACTATATTTATAGAATGTTTATGAGAAGAAGAGGCATAGGATAATACTCTCAAATACAATTAAATGTGTTAATATATTTTTAAAACTATAATTCTATGATTCCTATCATCCTAGTTTTGACCTTCACTCCTAACTAAGGAGAAACATTAGTGCTTATAGTCCCATAGGTGTATGATTTGGCATCATGAGTGCACATAGTTATAATTTGACTATGTGGAATTGGGTGTGCCTATGGGCCAACTTATTATTTTATTTCGGTAACACATATTTGGTGGTTTATAAATAATTTTTGGTATATTTGGATATTCATATTTGATGGGAAACTAGGCCACCTGAAAAAGCATGGAAGTTTGTACCAGCATTCCCCAAAAACATGTCAACAAATGTTTACCTTTACTCATCTAGGAGTCTTTGGATAAATTTATTATACTCCCTATAGTTTTGAGTGTCATGAAAAATGACTTGATGAAAGAGGAAATATATTTTATTATTATATTATCTAGGACAAACATTATATCCTTGTTCCCCAAACCCTTGTTGATTACTTCATTGATAAGAGGTTTGGTTCTAAAACTAGGGAGCTATTCGATAGGTTGGTATTATTTTGATTATGATTCTAGAGTTATACATTACATGGTGGTAGTTAGTTAAATTTAGCCACATCGATGGTTGTATGGGTATTTTGGATCCTAACACCTGTGTTATTATTGGCATTAGTGTTTTGTATAGGCTGATATTGGTTTCTATTCATAGTATTTGGCTTCTTATTCTAGTCAATGACACTATTGATGGTGGAATTATTATTTATATTTATAACCATTAGGCCTTAGTTATTGGTATTTTTTTTATTTTTAATTTTAAATCCCACATTACTTTGGTTACGGGTGATGATGCATTCATTATTTCCATAATTTCATTGACCACTATCAATAACCACCTAGTTCATCCACAAGGCACTCTCAAGGGTTTCCTCATAATATCGATATGGGAATTTTTAGACATCCTCCCTTATCCATTTATTAAGGGAATGAAGTAATATATCACATAATTCCCATTTATATATGTGGGGTGAACTAGTAGAGGAATATAATACCTCTCACTATCTTGTGATGAAATGGGTGGCTAACTCATTGTCTTCTTGCTTGATGTGTAAGAACTCTCATATGCCAATATTTAAGTTTTTTTCATATCAAAGGCTTTGATAAAATCAAGCATGAGTTGGTGAAAATAATGTATATAACCCTCAAGGAGGCAATAATACTAATCAAGATCTAACACTTTCAAGGTTTTGGGGAAAATTTTTAAAGTAACCCCATCCCAGGGGAGGAGTTCCCTAACTATTATGGTGTCAGCTTTGATGTGCATGTTAGAATATCCCTCACCTTTGAACTTAGAAATGTTTGGTAGGGATGCATAAGAAGGACACCCATATTTTAGGATCAAGAGGCTCCTTGACGTATTAAATGTAAGTCCCCATGTTCCTAAATTCCATTTTTTTAGTAGGACTAGGATAAAAAGGTAGTATCACATAAGGGTTTGTTTGGTAACCACTAGAAGGGATGTAATAAACTTGATGAGGTGAAGTGGAAATTCTAAAATAGTTATTTGGCTAAGTGGATTAGATTACATATAAATGTAAGGAGGTAGATTGTTATATGTAGGAGGTATGGTAGTTTTTTATGGTGGGGTGTATTTGGTTTTTTATAGTAGGGTGTATGTGGTTTTCACATAATTCAATGTTAAATAAGGTGGGATATATATTTTATATGGATGGGGAGTGTACATGGGAGGCATATAAATTGGAGGCATAAATAGAGGTGGATTACTTATTATTTCATCATTTTTTAAATATGGAGTGTAGATGTATATGCTCTCCATCTGGGTTTGAATATGGGCTTGATAGGATGGATGAATCTTAGAGGCATCCAGGTTCAAGACCACATGATTGAGGTTAGTGAGAGACATGGTTTGGTAGGAGCACATATTCCTACCATGGTAGAAGTTTGTAAGCTTATTGTTATTGTGCTTGATGAGTCACAATTTTGATGAGAGAAAGAGAGGGATGATCTTTGGTAATGGAATTAGGGACCATCCCCTGACCCATAATTTTTTATTAATTCCTAGGTTGTGAATGCATCGCACTATAGTGATGATGAGTTTTTTTGGGTCTGAGTTGGTGTTAGGCTCAAGAGTCTATTATATGGGAGATGTAGAGATGTGAGACAAGTTATTTTGAGTAGATTGATTTAGGGTGGGATCTATAGGGGTAGTATTTTTGGTTTTCATCATTTAATTAGAAGTGTATTGACTCCTAATATGAGGATGAATGACCACTTGTATATGATTGACTTCATCTTCCAAGTGGTAAGTCCTTCCCAAGTAATGATCATATTTGGAAATACATTCTACATTTGGGATTTATAAATTGATTGGTATCCTAATGACCACATGGGGAGTGATCATTCCTCCCCTATTAAGGGTCATAGAGTTGGATTCAAGGTGGATATTATTAGTTTTAGATATGTCTTGTATTTCCTAAATGGACACCCCACTCTTGGTTTGAGTTTTAAAATGAGAGTAATTATAAACTTGGTAGTCTAGGTTGATGTTAAAGTATAGGTTATTCTAACTCATTAATAAACACTCAATAGAGTTTATTTGGCTTATCATAGAGCCTTTTAGGCCAAGAGATCTACCTATGTCCTATCTAGACATATTTTAGGGGTATATGAATACCTAAAAAATAAATGCAAAAAAGGAGAAAAATAAAAAAGGTAGGAGAAAAAGGAAGAAAAGGGGAAACACAAAGGATATAAGTACTTCACATCAGGTTCATAAATTTATGTACATGTGAATATCACACACTAAAATATTCAATCGACTCCCTGAGGTAAGGCCAAGGCAACTAACATAATGGATGGGCTATGGATTGGGTTAGTTGTTGGGTGGAAAGGGATTTGGGATGGGTGGAGGTAATGGTTTCTTGTGACATAACCAATTTACCTTAGTAGTATCATTATTATCATTAATAACATTGATTTTTGTGGAAATAAAACTTCAATATCCTTTGATCAATGAGATCATAAGAAGGTGAAGCTCCTTATTGACATTAGGACTAGGGAAATGGGGGAGATTGGGATAAATGATTCATGTTAAGAGATATACTCTATCACATTGGTTATGCCCATCCAATTTCATCCATAAATGTTAATTATATAATATGAGGATATACCTGAGGAGGAGAAGAAAGTGAGAATGGGATACTAGGCATGGATGGCATTGTAGTTATGACATCTACTTTGGGGAAGGATAATGATGTTTGGATCAGGAATTCATTCTTTCTCTTACAAAGTATTTAGAAATTATATAATGAGATGAGTGATTTAGTTTTAATGGAATACCTCTCTCTTAAGCTCAATATTGATATAACATTGTATGTCAATTATTGGATTGAGTGTTCTAACCCTAGGGAAAACACCTTTTCTAATAAGATAGGGTGTCTCAATAAGTATCACACAATAGAGATAGGTAAATGTTTAATCATATGAGATTATCTATGTTAATTATGTAAGTACTTACTATGTTGTTGGAATCAAGGTTTATCTTGTTCTCATTTTTGGTTTGTATGGATAGACAAGGCTTTTATCAATATTTTTAGTTATTTTTGTTATTTATAAACTTGGAAGTAAAATGCTTGCTTGCTAAAATTTAAATTTTTAAATTAAAAGAATGAAAAAATTAAAATTAAACAATATAAAAACCTTTTTTTTATCATTTTAAATGATTTGGTGATGCATGCAAAGAGAGATAAATAGGTCTATCCTATTATGCAAAATGTTGAATTTTATTAACTTTGTCTAAATGCAATCTAAGTGCAGGTATCTTTATAGTTTATATTTTCTATTGTGGATATGATTCAGAATAAGAATTATGTTTTCTAGATATGAAAACAATGTAAGAAATAATCTAGTCTAAAATAAAAACCCTCTAATATTTTTAAAGTTTTCTTACAAATCAACAAACTAAGTTAGCTATCCAACATTCCTAGTTATTGTATGCAATCTTTAAAAGATTTGTTTGAATAATTAAAAAAATATTATAAATTATAATTTATTTATTTATATACATAATAAAAACATTCAAATTGGCTTATAATAATGAGAAAATTAGAAACATAAAAGCATCTTGTTTGCTTAAAGTTTGTCTAGGGTTTTGTTGCTTTCTAGTTGATTATTTTGTGAGCAATGGAATTCATTTTGAACTGAAAAAATTAATATTATGTTGGATGAAAGTGTATGGAATGATTTCTAAAATATTCCTAAATTTTTATTTCAATATTTTATGCTAATTAAATTTAATTTACTGAAAATGATACAATCAAATAATGAATCTATCTATTACTTTTTTTAGCAAAGACAGGAAAAAAAGAGAGTTATTTCTCTTATCAAATTTGTTTGTTTGTTTTTAAAATTTTAAAATATATCTAAGATAATGAAAAATAAAAAATAATTTAATCTAATATAATAAAATAAATAAATCTAAGCTAGAACCCCCAACCTGATCCTGATGTAGACCAGTTGAAGGTGAAAATTTTGTAGAATTGTGGTCCTTAGTTTACTGGGCTCCTTTTGCCCAAATAATGGTGTCAAAAAATCTCCAACAAAGAGGATGAATATATGGCTATTAGTATGGTAGAATGAGAGAAGATACATATATCCAAATAATGAACAACTAACTAAGGTTGGTTGGATACACCATTCACAAAGACCAAGTTACAAGAACAAAGGCTCTCCCTATCTAAAATTGTGTAGACAAACACACACACACAAAAAAAAGCAAATATAATAAGCAATTATATCAATTTGTGGTTATAAAAACTTCAAAACTCTTAATGTTAGAATGAAAATTTTTGGATCCAAAATCAATTCAAAATTGGCCTACTTTTAGAATTCTATTGGAAGAAAGAGTTTAACTGAGTTAAACTAGAAGTTGAAGTTAGGATGGGATAAAAATGGTTAAAAATAAAAGGAGTCACTTGGACCTGATTGGAGGTGAAAATTAGGATGGATCAATCAATAAACATGACAAAAATCATGAAAAATGAATCAAGGAATAATTCTCAATAGCTAAATTTGGAAGAGGAAACAATGGTGATGGAACCGCCCCTATTTGTAGGGGTGGTTATGTAGCTATCACCTATGATAATGAAACTTCTACTATAAATGATATAATTACCCCTATTTTAATGCATAACTAGCTTATTAGGATGAAAATACCTTGGTACTTTACACAACCATCATGATGAACTCATCACAAAGGTGATGATTATGTATCCTAATAGGGTAGTTTCATCACCTAAAGTGGAAATTTTTGCACCAAGGAGAAGGGCTTGAAAACAATCTGAAATAAGCTACAAAGGCTAATAAAATAGGGTTTTGGGAGGCTTGAGATGGGGTGAAGTGAAACAGGAGGAGGTTTTAGAGAATTTTTATTTGATCATCATTAGGAGGTTATTACATCATCATCAAACTTGTCATATCAAGAATGTCACATTATGAAAAAATTAGGTAGATAGAAGGAGCAAAAAAAAAATTTTTAAAGCTTTATTTTTATAGGTAGGAATAGAAGAATTTTTTAAATCCTACTATGTTGATTTTGTTAACTTAGTTGTACATGTAGGAAAATATAAATTTTTTGAAAGCCTACTATGTCTAGCTAGTCAACTTAGTTGTATAGGTGGGAAAATACTGAATTTTTGAAACATTACTAACTTGAATTGTTTAACTTAGTTATAAAGGTGATAAAAAAAATCTTACTAAGTTGAGCTAGTTGAATTAGTTTTATAGGTGAGAAAATATAGAGTTTACAAAATTATGTTGGTCAACTTAGATTAATCTAGAAAAAATTAACATGAATTTGAATTATGTAGTTTTTAAGGTATAAATAAAGTAGATAAAGTATTGAACTATCTATCACAACACATAATTGTATTACCATTGGCTAATATAATCTACAATACAATAGATAATAGAAATGAACAAGTAAAAAATATAATTTTGTAACTACTAATGCTAACTAATTATCTAAAAAGAAGATCTAGAAGCTATACTAAAAGGTTTTGATTGACTCGTATGCTTCCAAAGATACTTACTTGTATGTTGGATAGTGATGGCCTAATGTTTCAGAGTGCTAACTATGGAGTATCATTCCCATATCCAACTAAACATAGATTCAAAGGTAAGCTAAAAGTAACTTATTGATTCTAACCAATAACTGATGTACTACAAGTTAAAATGAATTATTAGATTCCTAAGATTCAATTCCAAGATAAATCCTACGTGTTTCTTAAATACCATGAATTACATCTAAATTAAATAATATGTTTAACTTTTTACTATGGCTATGAGTATTGGGGTAAGCCTCTCATACCATGCTATCTATAAATGATAGACAAAGATTGTAAACACAATATTTTGTATCCCTTCATGATGGTAGCTAAGTAGATTTAAAACTTTCGATAATAATTTCTATGGAAATTAAGATAAAGTAAACATAAATGTGAAAATCAATTATAAAAAATGATTTTACAATTTTAAAAAGTGAATAAATAGCCAACCAACTCTTTTTTCAAAGTAAATGTGAGATTAATTATTAATAAATGAAAGTGAATTATCTTGATTATTATTAAAGATAAAGACGCAGAACAAGATCAGCTAAGTTGATCTAGTTGAAAAATAAAATAAAACACAATTAGGTAATCATATCTAGTCTATTATGAAAATAGACTAAAAACAAACATAACTAGCTAGGTTGACTTAGTTTGTTTGGAAGATTAGACAAACACAAAACTAAGTCAATAAGTTTGACTCAGTGGACTATGTGATACATTTTTATAGAATTGAAAAATTGGTAAAGATGATGTATAAATTTAAATGATGAATAGTTTTACTAAAAGACAAAAATGAAAAATTGAAGCAACTAAAAAAATAGGAATATGAAGTTTGTTTAAACTGAACCTAAAAAATATAACTAGGTTGACTAGGTTGAATTGGTTGGTTGACTTAAAATATTGAAAATGTGATTGTTAATTATATTTTTTAGACATGATTGAGTCCTATAAAGGAAAAAATATAAAAAACACAGAATTTTAATAGGTTCAACCAAGTCAACTTAGTCTATGGATAGCTAAAACTTAAAAACAATTAAATGAAACTAGGCTAACTAGTATGATCTAGTTTGCTAAAACTTAAAAAGTAAAGACTGATAGAATGAAATAAGTTGACTAAATCAACTTAGTCTATTATATGTGAAAATCCAAAAAATATATAAATGATTGAGTTGACCTACATGACTCAATTTTTTATAAATTAAATCTATGTCAAATGACAAAACTAAATAGACCAACATGACCTAGTTGATTGTAGATACTAGAATTACAAGTAGAGAAGAAGACTATATCAACCAACAAGATCTAGTTGATTTTTGATCAACAGGATAAAATTAGGTTGATCAACATGATCTAGTTGACTGTGGATCCTAAATCTGTAAATAGAGGTTAAGCCTATATTGACCACCATGATCTAGTTAACTTTAAATAAAAAAATTTAAGGGTTAAATTCATGTTGAGTTTACTAGAATTTATGAAAAAAATTAATATTAATATGTAGCTTTTCTAACTAATTGAATCTAAGATCAGATAAGTTAATCAACTAACATATATTGTAATACTATTTATATTGAGATCATGACCAAATTAGATCTGCTAAACCTAACCAAGGTATATATTACCACCCAACACTAAAAGAGAGGGGCTTAAAGCCTCTAAGAAAATGACACTATGCAATAACCCTAGCTAAGTCTAGGTACATAAAATAAAACTAATGCAGTGCTCACCAAATATTTTGGCACAAATAGAGATGATTAAACACAATCTAACAATCAAGGGACCATGGTAGGAAAATAGGGGCCTATTTCACCTAAAATGGAAGATGAAAAGCAAATAAAATTATATATCTACACTAAGTTTAATCATAGAGATGATCTAAGAAAGGAGTTATAAATTCAACACATATTACTTATACAATCTATCAAATGAAATAATAAGAGTTAGGAATACTTACCTTGGGTTAACTTATCAAGTCTCAACCTCTCCCTTGGATAATAGTGATTTGTAAGAGGTTTTTGTGTATTTTTAAGTATCACACTATAGAAATCAGATCTAGCATAAAATAATCCTAATTTGCATCCAAGACTTTATACAATAAAATTTATCTTCCCTCCAAGGCAAACCCCAATTAATGGCTCCTTCAAATCAAAATTTAGTAAAATTATGAGCTGTAATGATGTGAAAATGAATGTTTCTCTCTATAAGATTGACCTATGTGAAAATATTGGCCTTGTATTTATAGAAATGGATAAGCTTTAACCCTTCATAAATTTTAGTTCAAAATATTGGCCAACTCAACCCATTTTTTTATGAAAACTATTGTTAGGCCTTGAACTAAGTTGGTCAAACTGACTTAGTTATGTAACATGTGTTTAATCTTTTATAACAATATTAGTTTGGCTGAATTAGTATGGAAAGAGGGTCTTTGCTTAGTTAGGGACTATTTGAAAGGATTAATACTTAGGTAAATATTTAAATAAGGTTTTAATTACTTGGGAAGTTTGATAAGTGGGATTTGTACTAGGTTTGGGTAATGGATAACTAGATTTGTCTTGGTGGGAAGATAACTTGTCTTGTGGCAAGTCTTGAATGCAAAGTATGAGTATTTTAGACTAGATCTTATTTTTATATTGTTATCCTTACAAAGCCATAACAATGTGTTTCAAATCACCATTGGCCAAGGGATATATTGTAGATACTTAGGGTAAGATTCCATCATGAGATTTGAGATGATCATGGGTTTCTTTCCTTAATGTTGGGGTTTTTTGTTGATGAAGAGTATCATTTAAAATATATATTTGAGATCATTTTCATCCTCAAAAATAGAAATTTTTGGAGGATAGTTAATTATATCCAAAGTTTTTTAAGGAGGTGACACATTTTTTTGGGTTCTAGTGGCCACATGGATATTACTGATATATGTATTTTCTATGAAAATACAAGGAAGGTGAGAATGAGGATGTTTATGAGGTTTAGTTAAATTCATCATATCATTTTGAGTTCACATTTCACTTTAGTTAAAAAATTATTGCATGGTGAAATATGAAGATATAATTAGAAATTTGGAAACCCACCAGGTCGAGCTGGTCAACTTAGTTAGGTGGATAGGATAATAGTGCTAAAAATTTACTAAGTTGAGCTAGTTAACTTAGTTTTACAGGTAGGAATAGACAAAGTTTGAAAAAAATACTAAATTGAGTTGGTCAACTTAGTTGTTTAGATAGGAAAAAATACTTAGTTTTGAAATATTACTAAGCCAATATGGTTGACTTAGTTTTATAGGTAAAAAAAAAATATAGATTTTTTGAAAGCCTACTAACTTGAGTTGGTCGACTTGATTGTGCAATCAGAAAAATATAATTTTTTTGAAAGCCTACTATATCAAACCAATTGAATTAGTTATACAAGCAAGAAAATATAGAGTTTTTGAAATCCTACTAAACTAATTTGGTTGGCTTAGTTGTAAAGGTAGGAAAATATAGAGTTTTTAAAGCCTATTTAGTCAATCTAGTTAACTTAGTTGTATAAATAGAAAAAATAGAATTATATGAAAGCATGCTAATTGACTTAGTTGAATCTAGAAAAAAAATAACATTAATTTGAATTATGTAGTTTTTAAGGAATAAATAAAGTAGATAAAGTAAATAAATATCTAACAAACAACACAAAATTATGTTAATATTGGACAATATAATTTATAATACAATAGAGAATAGAAAGTAACAAGAAAAAAATATAATTTTTTAACTACATATACTAATTAATTATTAAAAGAACATGAAGTTGTACTAAAAGGTTTTGATTGAATTGTAGGCTTCCAAAGATACTTTCTTATTTTTTGGATAGTGATGGTCCAATGTTTCATAGTGCTAACTATGGAGAAAGTACCATGCTTATAGCCCACTAAATCTAGTTTTAAGGGTAAGCTAAAATTAAATTCTCGACACTAACTATTAACTAATGCACCACAAGATCAAATAGATGGATGGATTCCTAAGGATTAATTCAAATGTAAATCCTAGTTGTTTCTAAATTATCATGAGGTACATAGAAATTAAATATCATGCTTATCTATGTACTATGGATATGATTATTATGGTAAGCCTCTCATGCTAAGATATTTGTAAATGATAGATAAGGAATATAAACAAAGTATTTCATATCCCTTCAAGATAGTAGCCAAGTAGTTTTATAATTATCAGTACAAATTTTATAGGGAAATCAATACAAAGTAAAAATAAAGCTAAAAACCAATTATCAAAAAACTAATATTAATTTAATAAAGTAAATAAATAGGAAACCAACTCTTTTCTTAATGTAAATGTGAGATTAATTACTAAGAAATGAAAGTGAATTATCTTTCTTATGATAAAAGACAAAGACACATAATAAGATCGAGTAGGTTGATCTAGTTGATAAACAAAAAAAATCACAATCAGGCAGGCCAATTTAGTCTACTGTAAAAATGTGCTGAAAACAAATAGTCAATCAGTTTGACTTTGTTTGGTAGAGGAGATAGACACAAAATTAATTTGACTAGGTTGAATCAGTTGACTATTTGATACACTTTTTTAGAACTTCAAAATTGGTAAAAATAATCTATAAATTTAAATGTTAAAAAAATTAATGAAAGATAGAAATGAAAAATTGAAGCAATTGATAAAAATAGGATACAAAGCTTGTTTAGAGTGAATTTTAAAATATAATTAGGTCTCCTAGGTGACTTAGGTAGTTGACTAAAAATGCTGAAAATATGATTATTGATTGTATTATCCATACTTTATTGAGTCTTGCAAAGGCAAAAATATGAAAAACATAAAGGTTAAACAAGTTCAACCAGGTTGAATTAGTTTTTGGATAGCTAAAATCTAAAAACAATAAAATGAAACTAGGTAGACTAACATGATCTAGTTTGCCAAAACTAAAAAGTTAAAACTTGTTAAAAGGAACTAGGTCAACCATCTCGGTTTAGTTGATTTTAAGTAAAAATATAAAAAATAGTAAAAATAACTGAGTTGACTAGCATGCCTCAATTTGTTGGAAATGAAAATTTCAATCCAAAAGACAAAACTAAATTGGCCAACATGACCTAGTTGGCTATAGATCTTGGACCTTCAAGAAGAGATGAAGACTAAATCAATTGATGTAATCTAGTTAAATGTGAAAATAAAACTCAAAAATAGAGTTAAAAACTAGGTCAGTCAACATGACCTTGATGATTGTGGATCCTAAATCTGTAAAGACATTAAGACTAGATCAACCAACATGATTTAATTTATTATAAATTAAAAATTAAAAATGAAAGGGTTAGATTTGCATCGGGTTCACCATAATGTATGCAACAAATTAATATAGATATATATCTTATCTAACTTAGTAAATCTAAGATCGAATAAGGTAATCAACTAACATCCATTACAATACTATTTATATTAGGAGCATAACCAAATTGGATCTACTAAACTTAACTAAGGGATATCTTACCACACAATACTAAATGATAGGGTTTCAAATCCTCTATAAAAATGACACTATGTAATAACCCTATCTAGGTCTAAGTAAATAAAATAAAACTAATCTAATATTCACCAAACTTATGTCATAAATGGGGATGATTAAAGACAAACAAACAATCAAAGAATCATGGTAGGAAAATGGGGGCCTATATCACATAAAGTGGAAGATGAAAAGTAAATAAAAATTTATATCTACAATAAATTTAATAATAGAGTTAATATAATCAATTATTTATACATTCAATATATATTACTTATACAATATATATCTATCAAATGAAATAGAAAGAGTTAGGAATACTTATATTGGCTGAATTTATCGAGCCTTAATCTCTCCCTTGGCTAATGTTGCTTTGCAAGAGGTTGTTGTGTATTTGAAAATATCACACTATAAAAATTAATTCTAGGCTAAAATAATCCTACTTTTAATCCAAGACTTCCCACATGATAAGTTATCGTCCTCTAATGCAAACCCTAGATAATGGATCTTTCAAATGTAGATTTAGTAAAATTGTGAACTTGTAATGATGCAAAAAAGAATGTTCCTCTCTATTGGATTGAAATGACACTTGTATTTATAGAAATGGATAATACTTATCCCTTATATAATTTTATTTTACAATATTGGACACATCCTTATTTTTTATAAAAATCTATGGTTAGGCCTTGAACTAAGTCAGCCAAGCTGATTTAGTTTTGTAATGTGTTGCCTAGCCGACTTAGTAGGAATAAAAGGTGTTTACTTGGTTAAGGTCTATCCTAAAGCATAAATGATTAGGTAAATGTGTAAACAAGGTTTTGATTTTTTTTGGATTTGGATAAGTGAGATTTATACTATGTTTAGATAATAATAGAGTTGACCAACAATCTTATGAAGAACCAATGGTCTACCCAACCCTTTTCCTAGTACATCCTTTAAGGGGTGCACTTATAGATATTAAAGATTTATAGGGTTTTGAAAGAGATGAAGTTTCATTAAATGATAAATTTTTAAAATATTTTGTGAATATAACTTCTACTACTAATATTCCAATATCTATACCATTCTCTACAATGTAATGCCCACCCATATGTAGAGGAAACATAATTTTATCCCTAGATTACTATGATTATCCATAGTTGACATAATATCATACCTTATATGGTTACTACCCATATTACACCATTATTTAACACATTTATTATTATTATTATTGTTTACATCCTAACACAAATAATTGTTAATTTACAAAATGAAGTTATATAGTTATAACAGAATTCTTCTAGAGTTAGCCATGCCATTGATTCTCATGTGTTATTAAATGATCTTTTAACTATTGAGATATAAGTTTATCCTCTATTTATAGTTTTTTTTTCCACCCAATTTTACATTATATTATGGTAAGTGATATGACCTTAACCATTGGTGTGACTAGGGATATGTGTGGCTAACTTGTGGCTTACATACCTCTTTTATTTACTTGTTACATTTTTTATATTCTTAGTTAGGTCGACCTATGGAATAACCTTGGCTAAGTAGAATATATATATGAGGTAGTGTTAAGTATTTATATATTAAGTATTCTTCTATTATTTCATAGTTGTCATGGTTTCCTCGAAATGGATTTGGTATATTATCTAGTATTATGTTCTACTGTCAATTATCATTGTGTGATCTCTCATATTTACTTATTCTACGCAATATAAAATCATTTTGTGTGAATATCTAAGTAATTTCATCACAAGTGGTATCAAAGCTTTGATTTGGTCAATTTTCCTATGGAATTTTTTTAGATCTAGTGAGGCATGGCTTCTGGGAGTGGTGAGAGTGAAAAAACATAACTTGCAATCTTGGAAGAATTAATTTTTTCTGTCAGCGCAGTATTGCTTGAAATGATTTTTTGAAAAAAAAAAGTATAGAAAAAATTTCCTCTTACACAATTGTCATAGTTGGATTCATCTTATCAAGATGATCATAATGGTATATTATGTCAGTACACTTTTTTGGTACCAAAATTTTTACCCTAGTGCATAAAGGTAGTCATTAGATTCATCTTGACAAGGTAATCGTAATGGTACCATTTCTTGGTAAAATTTTTTATGGGTTAAAACCCTCATAGGGTTGGTATATGGAAAGTATAATTACTCAAGGAATTAAAGGGTGGTAAGAAACTCCTAAGACTCTTGCTGATGATATGGATTCTGGAACTTTAGATCTGGTGATTTCTCAACTTTAAGAAGACATAAATAACTTGGTGAGTCATGATGATGTTTTTATAGTCTAATCAGATGTTTAAAGGATGCATAAAGAGATTAATGGGGTTCACAATTAATTTCAACATATCACTATGCAATTATCTAACCTTACATCTTAGTTTCAGTGCAACAACCCTCCACTTTAGCATTCAAATCCTCCTCTCAACAACTCCCATGCTGGTATGAAACCAATGTTGCCAAAAGTAGACATATGTAAGTTCAATGGTAAATATCCTCTCACTTGGATTACCCAAATTGAGAATTTATTTGAGCTACATCAAACCCCTAGTTCTCAGTGGGTGATAGTGGCATCCCTATATCTAGAACATGATCACTTCATTTGGTATCATTGGTTATGTGCTCAAAAGAAAAATAATGGTACTCTTATTACCTAGACTATTTTAATTAAGGAGTTATTATATCATTATAGGTAAAAAATATCACTAAGAAAATTTTGATTGATCTATTTTTGGGTGGCCTCAAAGATAGAATCCAATTGAAGGTTCAAATGTTTAACCCAACATCTGTAGTAGAATCTATCCCTAAGGCATGAATGATAGAAGAAAAAGAGATGGTCGAAAGGAAAACTTTCACTACTTGTCATGATCAAAAAAAATTTGCACCATTATTTCAATAGCCCACTAGATTAACATAATGACAAATTGAGAAGTGAGCCAAAGGGTTGTGTTATGGTTGTAACAAAAAATGGATCAAAGACCATCATTGTGATGAAAAGAAGTTATTTTAAATTGAAGGTGATAATGATGATGAAAATGATGCAAAAGTACATAATGAGGATGCAGAAGTTCCTGAGGAGGAATTTGAAGACTCTTAGCCTACTATTTCTTATCATTCCCTTTCAAGTATTAGTACTCACCAAACTCTTAAATTGATGGGTTTCCTTAAGAAATAGAAGGTCACTATATTTGATTGATTTTGGGATCACACACAACTTCATCCATAGTAAGTTAGCTGCTCATTTGAACTATTTTATTTATCCATCTCTAGAATTTTAGGTTATGATTGCAGATGGTGGTACTATCAACTATTCAAGAAAATGTCATAGTATTAAGCTAGCCATGGGAGACTACTTATTGGATTCTCCTATGTTTGTTATTCCCATAGGTAGAGCTAATATTATTCTAGGAGTCCAGTGGCTCACCACTTTGGGTACTATTGAGATGAATTTTCAAGAATTATTCATGTGTTTTCATTGTAAAGAAAGAACATTTGAGCTAAGGGGATTAAAGGCTAAATCTCCATAACTTGTTAGCTCCCATCAAATGACAAAGATTCTTTGTAAGGGTGTTAAGGGATTTATAGCTAGCTTGTTTTTTATGGAAGCTTAATCAAATTATCCATCTCCACCTCTTAATCTATAATAAATAATTAATGCTCATTCTATTATTTCTAGAGACATGCCAAAAGGACTTCTACCTAGCCACATGCATGATCATGTTATCACACTTATTCTTGGTAGTATACCACCCAAAATTAGGCCATATAGGTATCATTATGCCTATAAAAGTGAAATTAAAAAGATGATACAAGAGATTTTGGATGTAGGAATCATTCACCATAGCCAAATTGAATACTCTACACTAGTTGTCATGGTGTGAAAGAAAGATGACACCTAGAGGATGTGCCCTGACTACAAAGAACTCAATAAGTACACTATTAAAGATAAGTTTTTAATTTTTATTATTGATGATTTGCTTGATGAATTGAATGGTGCTCTTTATTTTACCATGTTATATCTATGTTTTGGGTATCATCAAATCTATATCCATGATGAAGAAATACCCAAAACTATTTTTAAGACTCACGGGGGCCATTATGAGTTTTTGGTTATGCCTTTTGGTCTAACAAATGCACCATCTACTTTTTAGAGTTTGATGAATACTATGTTTAAGCTATTTTTGAGGAAATTTGTTTTGTTATTATTTGATGATATCCTCATTTATATTAAAAATTGGGAAGACCATTTGTAACTTGTAAAATAGGTACTCTCCATTTTGGAGCAAAATCAATTGTATGCCAAACCTTCCAAATGTATTTTTAGGGCTGGTGAGGTTGAATATTTGGGTCATCTAGTGTCTTATGAAGGAGTGAAAGTGGATCTTTAAAAAATCCAAGAAATGGTGGACTGGCCAATTCCTAAGGTACTCAAGTGACTCTAGGGATTTTTAGGGCTTACTGGTTACTATTATAGGTTTGTCAAGAATTATGGTAGTATTGCAGCTCCAATCACCTCTTTGTTAAATAAGGGTGCCTTTTAGTGGACTAATGTAGCTACCCATGCATTTTAACAATTGAAATTGGCTATGTACACTACTCCAGTATTAGCCACTCCTAATATTTCTAAAACTTTTATAGTTTAATGTAATGCATCTAGGTATAGTATGGGTGTTGTACTATTGCAAGAAGGCAGACCACTAGAAGTTGAAATTAGGAAAATCAAGGGTAAAAATAAGAACAAACCCATCTATGTTAAAGAATTAAATGATGGCCATTTTGCATGTAGTAAAACAATAGAGACCTTATTTGATGGGTCATCACTTTTAGGTAAACACCGATCATGATAGTCTCAAATATTTTTTAAAACAAAGGTTATCATTTGAAGAACATTCTTGGCTGAACAAAAATGGGTAACTAAGATGTTATGCTATGATTTTGAAATAGTCTACAAAAAATACAAGGACAATGTGGTGGCAAATGCACTATCCAAAAAAGATGAATCAGTTGAGGCATTGCTATATGCTATAACTATTTTGTAGGTAGATTGGCTAGAGGATTCATGATTAGAATGGGAACATGATTGTAATACACATGATTTGACTCAAAATATTTAGCAGGGTTTAGGTGGATTTGAAAAATTTTCATGGAAAGGTAATACATTATGGTATAAAGATAGATTGTACGTATGTAAAAATTCTCTTCTTAAATAAAAACTCCTTCAAGAACTTCATGCAACTCCAATTGGGGGTCATTCAAGATTTTTGAAAACCTATCATAGAATCAAGTATGATTTTTTTTGGGAAGGTCTCAAGGGGGATGTCTAGAAATATGTGGTTGAATGTATGATCTATCAATAAAACAAAGGAAAAACCATCAAAACCCCAATCTTTTACAGCCTTAATCTATCCCTAGCCAGCATTGGGAAGAGGTATCTATGGATTTCATTACAGGGTTACCAAGATCTAAGGGTTAAAATGTTATCATGGTTGTACATTATCTTAGTAAGTATGCTCATTTTTGTTCATTATCCCAGCCATTTGTTGCTAATATAGTAGCTATTTCTTTTCTCAATATAGTTCAAAAACTGCATGGGACTCTTAAGATCATTATCAGTAATAGAGATCCCATTTTTACTAGTAATTTTTGGACTAAGTTATTTACATGTTTGGGCACCCAATTGGCTCATAGTTCATATTATCATCCTTAATCTAATGGAAAAACTAAGGTAGTCAAAAAATGTCTAGAAGGATATGTCCATTGTTTTATTTCTAATAAATAGGATAAATGGGTTCAGTGGCTGCCACTTGTTGAATGGTGGTATAATACTTTTATTTATAATTATTCCAAAATGTCTCTTTTTGTGGTACTATATGGATACCTCCCTCCATCCATCACTTCAACCTTTAAGGTCCATCCTAAGGTTTGTAAAATTAAATAACATATTCACCATCAACATGAGGTCCTTGCAAGTTTACATGACAATTTAGCTATGGCCTAGTATCATATGAAGCAATAAGAAAATAAACACAAAAGTGAGAGGCATTTTAACAATGATGATTGGCTATTTTTTCACTTATATCCATATAAATAGATGTTATTAAAGCAACAAAAAAAGGATAACAAGTTATCTCCTAAGTATTTTGGGCCTTATTAGATCTTAGAAAAAATTGGCAATGTGGCCTCCAAGTTAGAATTTCCTTCATCCACTCATATACATCCATTATTTTATGTTTCATGCCTAAAAAAATTCATTGGACATAGACTTTCCATTCAAATATAATTACTAGAATTAGATGAGGAAGGTAGAGTTATTCTTGATCTTGAGGTGATCCTTCAAAGGTGCACCGAGTAGGTACATTTTAGAGTAATTACAGATTACCTAATAAAATGGAAGAATATACCATGTGAAGATGCCACTTAAGAGGATGAAGCATTTTTACAGTAACAACTAGAGTTATCACAATATGGAGGACAACATTGTTTTGAAGGGGAGGGGCTTGTTACACCCTTAATTATTGGTGTGTCTAAGGATATGTGTGGCTGACTTGTGGCTTACATACCTCTTTTATTTACTTGTTACATTTCTCTATGTTCTTAGTTAGGTCAGAATATGGAATAAACATGGATAATTATACTATATATAGGAGGTGATGGTTAGTCTTTATGAATTAAGTATTCTACTATTAGTGCATAGTTGTGGAGGTTTCCCCCTCGAAGTGGCTTTTTTATATTATCCAATATTATGTTCTATTATCAATTATAATTATGTGATATCTCATATTTTCTTATTCTATGCAATACAAAATCATTTTGTGTGAATATCTAAGTAATTTCATTATAGTAAGGGTGATACAAAATAACATATTTTATTTTTATATGTATCATGCTTGGACTATGCATTCAATGATAAGTTATTAACTAATTTTTTCCACTTAGTCTTAAGTATTATGATTTTTATTGGTTTTATGTTGTCTCTTTCTAATAAATTCACTCCTTTAACCCCTTAGGTGACTGATATCTATTACATTTATAAATTAACACCAATGAAAAGATATCTTATTCTAAAACTGAGAAAATCAAAAAAGGATTTAACAATCCTCTCATTGATCATGTGCTCCATTATAATATAATGCTATAAAAAATGACAAATCCAATCATAAATAAGGAATTATAATACATATATAAGTAATGTTTTATTGATCCCTTACATGAGTCTATTGTATTATATAGGTTCTAATAAATCATTGATATGTGCCACACCAATGAAAGATCAAAAAATTTAATTGATTGTGATGAAAAATTTAGATTAGGAGTCCAACCCTCTAATCACTTCAAGTGATAAGTTTCCAAATAATCCAAATTTAAAAACCAAAGAAGGTAATTATACAAATTATACAAAATAAATAGTTAATGTAGTTTCACAACGAACTGATAATATTATTATTTTGTTTCCCCCAAGGAAACTAAGTGAAACACAATGGAGGATTAGTTTGGATATGATTGAATGCATGAATAAATTACTTATTTTATAAGTAAAATCAAACATGAGTCAGAATAATAAATGTCTTAAATAATTGATAGACTACAATATTAGCAATAGTATCATTAACCATAAAAGCTTTAATAAAGTTACATATATATGTGTAAGATAAAACATGTCATCAAATTCTCATGAATGTGGGATTATCTTTAAAAATGACCTAAATAAACACTTAAGCATGATAACTAAACATCTGTAGGGAAAAACCATTAAATAGAATTAAAAAATAAACTAACACCCCCCATAAGTGTAGCTTAGGTGGGTAGTAGAATTGGGTCCTGGCGTAAAGGCCTGATGAGGTACCCAAGTACATAGTAAATAGAAAAAAAATAAGTCCCCATAGAAGATGTTGAGGTTGTCTATAGTAGATATTACAAAATTACCAAGGTCAATGATGAGATCCTCTACCTATCGACTGAAGAATATCCATTCACATAAAAAAATGTTTCATCTCTTATCCAGAGGAATAACATGATAGGTGTACTGAAAGCCTACCCATTCCATAATGGAATATGAAGGCAATAATATGAATATCTCTGATTATGGTCCAAAACTAAAATGTGACATACGTCTGAAAAGATCATGATCAATAACTAAATTTAATGCCACTAAAGTGAGCCTATCAGAAGAATGTCCTAGGACATTCATTGAAATAAGGTCCATGTGAAGTGGAGAGGATAACACAACATCCATCTATACCAATTTATAAGAATGAAAATCCATAAGAAAGGAAGAGTCATTGAAGCTCCAAATCAGTGTACTCTCACTGGAAATAATATATTCCTCCAAAGTACAAATATGTGATGTCTTTATAAGATCAACATTCTACATTGGAACTAATATATATTTTGTAAAAAAATAACTAAGGTCCATTAAAAACTCATCCACTAGTGGTGGATCGACATAAATAAGATTTATGTCCATCTAGAATAACTCATCATAATAAATAGGAGTAGGAGGAGAGAGTACAAAAATATCTAAAGAGACAATAGGAAAAAAAGGATGAGTGATAAAAATCTCAAGTCAATATCTAAAAAGAGTCTAGAAAGTGCTCCAAATAATGGAGGGACACTCTGTGTGATCCACATGGTGGTTTAGATCCCTTGAAACATGAATCAATGAGTGACCATAGACATAGTTACAAGATTTGTCCAGTCATTGTATTGACTTGGGTTAGTGGTGGTAGAAATTTATCCATAGATAAATGGAATAAGATCCTATTCCATGAGAAATCATTCCATGTACATCTGCAATGAAGCATAGTAGGTCTTTCTAAGAAGAACCACTAAATTGGAATCAATTATCCTCTTCTATATCTCTCATTTGGAGATAGGTGAATAGATATGACCACAAATAACCATGCACAATTAATGTGATGAACATCAGACTAAAAATACATCCAAATGAGCATTTTGTGTAATAGTGACCAGATTATTACCCCTAATATTTTACAAGTTGTCACTTTATATTTTAGTGTGTATATAATTAGTACATTTAAGTGCATGTATAATCAACATGTATATAGAAACAACACAAGTGTAAAAAAGAGAAGAGGAAGTGAAACCCCCCTAAATCTATAGAGAATAAATTTTACAAGGCACAAGAATATTACCAATGTATATAAATTAAAAAAATGCACTTTAAAAAGAGCTTGAATGGATAAAACCTATGAAAGTTTGATGATTTATTGCTCATAAAATAATTCTTCACTTTTCATAAATTTTGGGTGTGCATAAATTTGGCCCAAATTTTTGAGGAGTAAGCCCCCTTAGGTTGGTTGTGACCAAGGGATAAAATCCCATGTGGCCAAATGGATAAGGCTCAAAAAGAGTGATCCCCCTTGATGATGTCACTTTTGGGGAGTTTTATGATGTCCCTATAATGTAACAAAAAACTCAATGAATAGCACCACAAGTGATGAGCTTAAATTTGACATTCTCATGATTTTTGTTAGATTTTGGTGTTAGAGTGCCACTTTGAAAAAATATGACCCCTCTCAATAGTCATCAAAGTTTTTCATTAGAGATATAACTCCTACTCATAGTCATCAAACTTTTTCCTAGTTGAGCAATGGTCAGACTTGTAAAATATGAAAGTAGTCCAAAGTTTGGTAGAGTAAGTTGTCAATATTAGACACTACTTGTACAGTCTTATGTTTTGGCAGTGTAATCTATCATAGTTATACATTTTTTGTGTATTCTAATGTTTTAGCATCATAATTAATGACTAATTTAGTATTCCAAAGTTTCATTTCAAGGTTTATGACTACTAGTACAATCTAAAGTTATTGAATCAAAACTTGTGACTATATAAGTAGTCCAAATTTTCATGTTAGGTTTTGTGACTATTGGTGTAATTTGAACCTCTAGAATTAGACTTTATGACTGTAAAAGTAGTCTAATATCTTGATGTGGATGGGATTGAGGGCATCGAAGGTAGGAGATATTGATGTAGATGATAAGTATGTATAGATTTATATAAGTGCTAGAGATAGAGGTGTCAAAGGTAGGATGCCATTTTGTAGCCATCAGATATGGAGACTGTAGGTGTAGTTGAAGTTCTAGTAGGTACACAAAAATTTCCAAGTCCATAATCTCTAGATTTGGTATATATCTAAAAAATCCACCAAATACCCATTAAAGATATCCAAAAACCTAGAACAACTGATAAAATATTTTCCCTTGAAGACCCTAGATGGTACATATTTGTGTGAAATCCATGAAAATGCCTTGAAACCCTCTAAATTGGCTAAAATTGATTATCATGAAACCAAGTCATGTTTACAACTGATCCTAGGGTTTTATCACCTTCTAAATCTAATGACACTATCTATTTTTTCATGAAAAATGTATTAGATGAAATATGATTATTAAGAGACACTTTTTTATTGTTATTTTTCTAAATTATATCAATAGAGGACTCTAGAGGAAGACAAAAATATGAAAAAGGGTGATTCTTCAATATTTGAGTCAAAAAATGGAATATATATGACATTAAAGCTGAAACTCAAGATTTAAAAACATGAACAATGGAATTAATTTAATAAAAAACATCTAATACCATGCCAAAGTGGGCCACAATCGAGGATTGGTCTAGATAGGATCGAATGCACATATAAATTACCTATTGTAGAAGTAAAATAAAAAATGAACTAGAATAATAAATGTGTTTAATAATAGAGAGATATTAATATTATCATTAAAATCATTATACATAAAAGCTTTAGGAAAGGTACATATATAGGTAGAATATAAACATGTCTTCACATCCACATGAATGTGGGATTATTTTTCATAATGTCCTAAATAAACACTTAAGAAATATAAATAAACATGTGTAGGGGAAAAAAATTAAATGTAATAAAAACATACACTAATAGAAATGATTTACATGCTTACCATAACCTCCTCATAAGGTATCACATAATATTATTGAATGCAATATCATATCCCTCTTTCCCACAAAGAATTTGATTTTCAAGCCACAATAAAACTAAAGGTATTTGATGGACATAAATAAATTATTATTGGAAGGATTTTACTACCAATCAAAGTGATTTCAAATATTGTTGTTACATTATAATTAGTTATACCAAATATAGTGACATTTGATATGTTGCTAGGATTCATTTAGATATAAAATTTTCATGTAGTATTATATTTAGTGCACATATATTTGAAATATATACATGGTAATATATTGATCATAATTCTAAAGGTTCAATATGAATACCTTCTTCATCAAGAGATTACCCCTCCACCACCCCCACCACCACTATAGTTAATTGTAAAACCTACTAAGATGAATTATACTTAATCCAAATGAATTTTGTGGATTCTCGTATATTCCCACTACATCATAGAGTTATTTAGTATTCACAATAACCATTATCTACTCCTGCATGTTCTACACTAGTATATTGGAATCCTTCACCTATTCCATAATGAACACAAAAATTTTCTTCTATTATGAATTATAATCCACATAATAATTTGATTCATAGAGCTAAAAAGTATACACATTATTATATGATTGATGAATATAATGATGGATATGTCATAAAACATGATTATTTTTTAGACTTAGATATAAACACACAAGTTATTACTTGATCATGATGTGTAATACTAGACATAGTTGGAATAGTACCTACTTGTGACCCTCTTATTGATGGGATAATTGGTTAACATTACATAATTTTAAATTATATATATATATATATATATCAAAAATTATGGCCTATGCATGTCATTTATTTCTTGTTTACACGATTTCTTTATGCTCTATCATATAAGTACATTATATATCTAGTTTTTTATATGCATATGCATTTCATGGTATACATGAGTGAGATTCAAGACATAGGTCTCATATGACATAGAAAAAAATATTCAAAGCATTCATATACCTATGATCTACCTTCCCACATTTTAAGTGCAACACTTGACTTAGCCTCACCTTAGATTAGGCATAAGGTTAGGTATTAATCAGGGTTGGGCATGTCCATTTCCATCTATTCATAATTTATATCATGTGTTATGTTATATATCCTTGATGATACTATATTTTATCATTAGGAAAGATAAATTTATTATTTTATAATGTATAATATTTTCATAAATGTTCTATATCATTTCATGGTATACATGAGTGAGATTCAAGACATAGGTCTCATATGACATAGACACAAATATTCAAAACATTCATATACCTATGATATACCTTCCCACATTGTAAGTGCAACACTTGACTTAGCCTCACCTTAGCTTAGGCATAAGGTTAGGTATTAATTAGGGTTGGGCATGTCCATTTCCATCTATTCATAATTTATATCATGCTTTATGTTATATATCCTTGATGATACTATATTTGATCATTAGGAAAGATAAATTTATTATTTTATAATGTATAATATTTTCATAAATGTTCTATATTTTATCTCTTCCAACCATAAAGGCACAATGATGATTTTGGTGTATGTGTAGGAAACATGTGTAGTGAGTTGATATCTTAATTATATACCAATGATGAGATGATTTGGTAAGGGACTACATATAGTTCATCTAATTTTTATCTAGGTTAACAACATGAGTGGGAGATTCAACAAAGGACACCTATAGTAAACATAGATCCTAGAAACATATTATAATTGAGGTTCACCTTAGGTGAAACCAAACATATGGCATGTTTGATGCATGAGTCCTTGTCACTTTATGCTTATATGGCAAAAAACATAAGATGACATTGAGGTTTATGAAGATTATTTTACATTTTTACATGGAGATGAAATAAATAATAAGATAAACCAAAAAGGATTCATGGTCATTAAAGTCAAAATTAAATATCATTGGTAATTATGACCACCAACAAGGTATCCCAGTGAACATTAATACTATAGCCAATAAATATGAGAGAAGGCTGCATAAATCATATATTGAAAATGATGACCATTATAAAAAATGTGAAGGATATCCATTTAGTATTAAATATGAATTATGGTGAAGATGGTGGTTGGCCAAAATTTTAATATATAAGTAGGCTACAATAAACATAATGAATGTGGAAGTTAAGTAATTAAAAGGGATGATAGACATGTAATCAAATAAATTACAAAGTAACCACCCTATTCACTATGTAAAGAGTCTAAAACAAGTAAGTGATGGTATCAAGCAACATAAGTGATTAATAATAAAAAGTAAACATAGATAATATGGAAATCATACATAAAAGATAAAGTTTCAAACAAATTATAGAATAATATTGGAGACTACACAACAAATGAAAACTAACCCTTCAACCTAAAGAAACTTAAATGTGAAAAAATAAAAAAGTAACTATAATCAACCTTAAAATTAAAATAAAAGTAGGTAATACCATCTTAGATTTAATGAGATTTTGGAAAATTATTTCAAATAGTAAATGATCATGAGTAACCTCTGATAAAGGGAAATAAAATGTATATAAAAGGCAACACTTTCAAGAAGCGATAATTTATAGGAAGAGAGATAGTTTTGAACATAGAGGGAGTCTCTCACAAAGAAATGTATAGCCCCCTAAGAAATAAAATATTAGTTACATATACTCACCTAAGATAAAGGTGTGAATAAAATTTTATAAGGATTAATCAAACTAAGTTATTTTATCAGAGAGTACATTGATTTTTGGACAACAAGTCTCACTTGCAAGGCCTTATAGTGGATTGTGATATTAAAGTATATATATGCTCAACTAGACTGAGCCACCTTAGTGTAATGCATGCATAGTTATATACATAAACTATATATCAATTAAACATATTTAATTTAAATAAATATTTGGAATCATTATCAATTACTTTAGTTCTAAAATAAAAATAATTACTTTGGTAGAGAATGTTATAGTTGTAGGGACTAGAGTAGTAGGATGGATTCCTCAGCTTCACCCTATGGACTATGTGCAAACATCATGTTGGTATCCAGGTGGATCATGGCAAAAAATAATATCACATCTATTATCAAAGGATGAACATGATGAGGTTTGTTTTAGATTAAGGTAAAAATAAGTTTTGAAGGGACCCCAAAACCCAGAAACAAAGGAAGAAGGATATAACAATAAAGTCCACAAGTGAAACCTATAACCTACTTCTAAGAAGTAACAAAACCAAGTTTTACAGGGACCTAAAACCACCATTCAAGAACATCAATAGATAGACCCCAAGTTTTATAGAGACCTGGAAACTCCAGTTTGATAAGAAAAAAAAACCAAAAAATGGAACTAGTTATTACAACCAACTAAAAGAACCAAGACAGAAAGAACTCAAAGAACCTATTCTTCTAATTCCAAAATAATCTTTACCACTTCCTTTCCAATCACAGCAGTGTCCTATAAAGATATAGCTATTGACATAGCACCCTCTTGCATTGCCTTCTTCCTTGAGCTCTATCTGGTTCTCTTGCTAGGCCCCTCCAAGGATTTAATTTCCTCATTTGCTTGTTTTCCAATGTTTACAGTAGCTACACATATGTTAGAGGTTACCTCCTCTATCTTCATTCTACTTTCCTTAATGAGTTCCCTTAGATTTTTCTCATAGTCTTTAAGTTTGATAGGAATATCCCTCATCTGCTTTTCCATATTATTGATTTTATTCTGATCTGCTTCCTGATTCCATTCCAATATTTCCATTTTCTTCTTGAGGCTCATTATCTCCTTATACATCCACGAGTCAAATTGAAGGATAGCATCTGCTTTGCATTTGGCCGAGGTCATAAAGGGATGCCTCCTATCATTCTACCCTATATCACTTAAATCTTCTGTGTTTTCTTTTGGATTGTCTTCATCCTTTTTCATATGATCCTCCCTTTCTGTTCATTTCTGTTCCTTAGTTTCAATAGGGCTTTCGTTATGGATAAGATCATCCTTTACTTGATCTTCAATTTCCATTGCTTGATTGGCATCCTTATCTAGATGTTCCTTATCTATTTTCAAAGCAGGATCCTCAAATAGAACGTCCAAATCTTTTTCAATTTCCCCTAGCACTTGCTGATTTTCCTCAAGATCATAGTTATTATTTTCAGTTGTTTCCTCTGTAGTGACCCCTTCTTTCTCATTCTTACCTTTATCTTCTCCTTCCTCACTAGAGCTAGAATCCCTGCTTTCTATTCCTTCCTCTTCCTCCATACTCTCCTCCTCAAAACTTTCAGTGCTTTCCCACTCTGTTTCCTCATCAACAATCTATTTTTTGAAGCTAGAGGCTTTGGGTTTCACTTTTTCTTTCCCCTTTACTATTTCATTTTTCTTATTCTATGAGTCCTTATTTTTATCTAGATAAGGATTCAGGATAATGGCCTTGTTTTTGCAGAAACCTTCAATTATTTGAATTAATCCCTCATGCAATATAAGACGAGACTCCTTTTGTCTGTGAGTGAACAGACTTTGGAGCAATGAGAAGTGCAGATAAAAAGGAAAGGAGATTCTAACTTTGTGCCTAAAATGATTAAGAAACACAAAGTGAAATTTATGGACTCTTTTGCTTCTTCCATCAAGTATGAAATACTCACGGATGCAACATAAGATGTCTCTCCAGATTCCTTTAATCTATTCCAGGTTGAAAAAATCCCCACTCTTTTCCAGCTACTGCTCCTCAGCATCCATCTTTGGGAATTTGCTAAATGCCTCATTAGAAATGTTGGTCTACTTTGAGAATTTTATTCCCTCCATTGGAATCCCCATGACCTCCGCTATGAATTCCTCGGTGAGATTCACCGTGATGCCATAGAGGGTTACCCTGTTGTCGACCCAATTTTTGAAAAAAGCCATCACTATATGGGGTTTTGAACCATGTAGCCATTTTAGGTAACTCACAACCTTCCCTCTCTGAAGGATCTTCTAGACATCTTGTTTTGCTTTCCAATCTTCGCAATTTTTAAGTTCCTACTTCCTTGGTTGTCCTTTCATATTGCGGACCATACTAATATCCAGTAACACCCAAACACTAAATATTGAGCAATGAGACCAACTATTATCAACTTGTAATGAAACTCAACTATTTTTTGGCACATACAGAACCCACTTCACGTTCTCAAGAATATTTTTGTTTGATGGATGTAATCCTTCCTCTGTGAGGCCTCCTTCCTCCGTGAGGCCACTCTGCCAAATCATTGATTTTCTATTCCAAGCAGATCTTTCCCTCCTTTGAATGAATTGCATCATAATTGATGAGCGCTCCAAGATCCACATTCTTATTTAATATATTCTACCACCTCACCTTGTGTCCTATTCGAACTGCATGATTTGTTATCCAATCAGTAACCCATTGGCTTCACGGTAAGTATGGGTTATAGTTACTTTCTCAAATTTTTGAATTAAGGTTTTCATTTCCATCACCATTGCCTCTATAGACCATGAAACTGAATTTTTGTTATTTAAGATATTAATGATATTCAAGGAGTCACCTTCCAGCCATAATTTAGAATATCTCGATTCAACAACTAAGTTAATGGTTTGAAGGGCTGCAGAAGCTTTAGCAATATGACAATTCAACTTACCAATAGGAATAGCAATAGCATCAATTACGTTTCCCACATGATCTCTCAAGACTCCTCCACATCCTACTTTTCCCAGGTTCCCTTTAGCAGCTCCATCAAATTTTCCTTTGATCCATCCATAAGGGGGGACATTCCATTTAACACCTAATCTTGGATTTTTAGTTTTCACATTAGGCCTTTCTAATCTTAAGGGATTATCAATTTGAAAGGTTGGATTGGGATCCCTTTGTGATGAGAAATTCTCCTTTATTGCTCTTATAATGTTCTGACCCACCACCCATCCTGGAAGTTCTTTACTTCTAAAGATTTGATTGTTTCTTTCTTTCCATATACCCCACCAAATATGGGTAAGAGTTAATTTCCAGAAAAAAAGAACATCAGGATTCTGAGAGGGATAGTACCAACTTTTAAAAGATAGTTCCATGCTTTTTTGATGAACCCATACAATACCCCAAAGATTGAGGATATCATTCCAGACTTGTTGCATATAAGAAAGTTCACAAACAAGTGATCTCTATCTTCAAAACCCTTTTTACATAGAATACACCTGTTCACCACATATATACCTCTTTTCTACAAGTTGTCTAGAGTCAGTATTTTGTTTTGAAGCAGAGTCCAATAGAAAATTTTTATTTTGGGTATAAGCCCCTTGATCCAGGCATGTGCCCACAAAGGTTGATTACCATGTCCCTTAGAAGTAAAAATGGTAGATACTTTAAATTGTCCAATAAGATCATCATGCCAAATAATCTTATCCTCAAGATTAGGATAGAGAGAGATAGCATTGAGGGATAATTGTATATTATTGAAATCTTGATCAAGATCAGTTAAATTCACCCAAGAATTATTCTGCTAGTATTGATTTACCATTATTCCATATCTTTGCTTACATCAATCAATTACCTCTGTATCTTGGAATTCTTCTATCAGAGGGTATTCTTTTAACCAAACATCCTCCCAAAATTTCACCTTTATTCCATTACCAACTTTCCATGAGCATCCTTCTTCTAGAATTTGTTTAGTTCCCTGAACTGCCCCCCATATGGAAGATGGTTGGATAACATCAGGGTAAGAGAAGAAATCAGAAAGGGATTGTGCATTAAATAAATACTTATGCTTCCATATATTACTCCATTATTTGTTTTCATGGTAGACCCTCCATCCCAATTTTGCTAAGAGAGTTGTATTCATACTCCTAATTTTCTGTATTCCCAGCCCTCCTTCCCTATAAGGTTTGTAAATGTTATCCCAAGCAATTAAAGGCATCCTCCTTTTTTCCTCAGTACCAGTCCATAGAAAGTTTCTTTGGATTTTTTCAATAGCTTCTACAAATTTGGTAGGAATTCTAAAAAGACTTAAAGCATAAGTAGGTATGCTTTGAAGACTTGCTTTAAGGAGGGTTAAATTTCCTACTTGACTTTAAAAAATTCCTTTCCAACCCGCAAGTTTCTTACTAAATTTGTTAATAAGATCCTCCCAAAAGGCTTCAGGGACTTTCATCCCAAGAGGAAGACCTAGGTAAGATGAGGGGAAAGAACCTTTAGAGCATCCAAAGATTTTAGCAATTTTGTTCTATCTCTGAATTAGGGTATTGGTGAAGAACACTGCACTTTTATTCCAATTAATCAACTGACCAGATGCAGATGAATATAAATTTATAGCTTGCTTCAAATTTCTTGCTTCCTTGACTTCAGCTTTTCCCATAAAGATAGTATCATCAACAAATTGTCTGTGGGAGAAAATTAGAGGATGAGGAGAGGGTTTTAATCCCTTAAATAAACCTTTATAGACCAAATCCCCTATATATCTTCCCATACAGTCAACCATAATTACAAACAGAATGGGGGATATAGGGTTCCCTTGTCTCAGCCCCCGTGATGGGTTAAAGAAATGGGATGAACTTCCATTTACCATTATAGCAATAGAGGAAGTAGAAATCAGTTGGTAAATAATACCAACCACCTTTTGTTCAAAGCCAAAAGCTGTAAGGCTATTTGAAAGGAATAACCAGTCCACCCTGTCATAAGCTTTTGCAATATCAACTTTCATAATGAAACCCTGATTGTTAGAGCTGAACAACGAATGTATATTCTTGTGAGTACTAATTATAGAATTGAGAATTTGTCTACCTAGGATAAATCCATTTTACTAATTAGTAATTATCAAAGGAATCACTTGAATAAGTTTGGATGTCAGTACTTTGGAGATGATCTTATAGAAAGAGTTATAGAGGCTAATCGGTCTAAACTGATCAGGAGAATCAGCACCAATCTTCTTTGGAATCAAACACAAAAAGGTGGAATTAACTTCCTTAAGCATTTGTTTGGCTGCAAAGAATTCCTTCACTGCATCACTAACATCTTTGCCCACAAATTTCCAAAGTTTTTTAAAGAACATGGGAAATCCATCAGGTCTAGGTGCTTTATCTCCTCCTAGAGAACAAACAGCTTTAAAGATTTCCTCATCCTTTGGGATTGAACATAACATTTTGTTATGTTTCTTTGAGACCAGAGGAGGAATCACACGTAGGATATCAGCTTGACTTTCCAAATTAATATTGAGGTCAACCTTCATCAGGGATGAGAAAAAGGATAGCATTTCCTCCTAGATTTCCTTCTCCTCTAAAATCTTCAAATCTCCTTTTTTTATGTATGGAATATGAGTTTTAGCTCTATGCTTCAGAGTGGAAAGATGGAAAAATTTTGTGTTTTTATCTCCTTCATTCAACCATAATAACCTGGATCTTTGTCTCTAATATATTTCTTCGTTAGTTATCATATCTTGATATTGAATCAACTGTTCATTTTCTTCAGTAAGGAGGTCTGAAGTGTATCCATCTTTTTGAATTTTTTCCTGAGTTCTACGAATTTCCTCCTTGATAGCATTCTTTTTCTCAAAAATATTTCCAAAACAATACTTGTTCCACTTTTTGACTTCCCTTTTAACATTTTTGAGCTTGGAAACAACTCTAAAAAAGGTCATGCCCTCAATATCAATATTCCACCATTCTTCTATTTTGTTTTCAAACTGTGGGTGTTGCATCCACATCTTCTCAAATCTAAAAGGGTGATTCTTCTTCAAGTTTATTTTAGCCGCTATGAAAAAAAGAGGATAATGATCTAAACCTATTATATGGCAAGCTTCCAACTTACATATGTATTCTTTTATCCAGTTAGGGGAGATAAGGGCCCGATCAAGTTTGGCCTATATATAATCATTGCCAGTTTTCTTATTGCTCCATGTAAACTAAATTCCCTAAAGTTCCATATCCATTAATCCCTCTTTGTTTATAAACTCCATTAGATCAAATCTCCCTTCCAATTGAATAGCATTACCTCCCATTTTCTCATGAGCATAAAGAGGTACATTAAAGTCTCCCATTATAATCCATCATCCACAATAGTCCTTACTTTTGAAATTAGAGATAGTCTCCCAGACCTTTTTCCTTTGGATCTTAACATTGAGAGCGTAGATATTTACAATATACCAGATTTCCTTCTAGTCCACACTAGTTATTTTAACAATCATAAGATTTTTACTAGCAGTCAAAATAGATCTAGAGTAATGATTCTTCTTCCATAACATCAAGGTTCCCCTTGAAGCACCTTCAGAACTACTGGCCTTGATGGAATAATTTTTAAAGTCTTTAATCTGTTCTACTTTCTCTTTATTCATCTTGGTTTCTTAGAGCAAAAGGAAATCAGGGTTTTGATCTCTAACAAAATTCCTAACAATATCCATTTTATTAATAATATTTAACCCCCTAATATTCCATCTTATTATTTTCATTTCTATTTTTTTGGGGTAAAGTCTAGAATGGTTGCCTACCTACCATCAGCAATATTTTGTATACTTTCTATCTCTATGTTCTTCCTTGTAGATCTTTTTCTAGGTTTATCTGGAGAACCAACATCTAGTTTTATCTTGGATTGTTGATCAGTTCCTTTTCCATCTTTTTTTAGGATAGGAGCATGGGGTTTCACCTTTAAACTTCTCATCTCTACACCCTTTATATTGTTCTTTTTTTCATCTTTTTCTTTTGATTTTTTGAGTTTTCTCCCTTCTCTTTCACTTCTTCTGCAAAGGGAGCCCCTTCCACCGGGGAGTTATTATCATCCTTAGATAACACCTGACTCTCCTTAGACTGAGAAGCAAGCAACTCTCCTTCCTCTAAATTTTTCCCATCTTCAAGCGTCAATTCACCTTCCTTTAACCCAGACTTGTCCTCTACATCTCTGCATTGATCTTCTTTACTTTGGTAAACAACAATTTGTTTTAATAAATCTGTCTTATCCTCTATTAATTGTTCAGACTTTTTGTTCTCTATATGCGACCCCTATTCTTCTTTCTGAGAACTTTCATTCTTTAAAGAAATCTCTTTATCTCCTTCTGTATTTAGCACGTTAGCCTCTTCAGTAGAAGGATCTTTATCCTCTTTTTTACATGGAACTATTAAATCTTCTTTATTCTTTTGTTCCTTTCGATGGTCATCTTTGATTTTCCATATTTTCTTTTGCTGGACCTTAATATCTTTCCCATCCTTAACATTTTTTGGATGTATTTTACTTCTAAAGGGGCAATTCTTGACCCAATGCCCCTTTTTCTTACACTCATAGCAGGAGTTTGGCAAATCTTCAAAAATAATCTCTTGGGTTTTCTTTCCAAGCTTTGATATTAATTCCACCTTCTTTGGGAGATGATTCAAGTCTGCCACTTTTACATAAATTCTAGCACTCTGGAGTTTAGTTCTTGAGGCCGTAGCATTATCCACTGCCATGAGTTCACCAAATGAACTAGCTATTCCTTTAAAGATGTCCTCATGCCAAAATTCTAAAGGGAGACTAGGAAGTCTGGCCCAAATAGGAGTAGTTAAGACAAATGAGTCTAATAAGTCCATATTTGGTTCCCATTTTTTTATTTTAAGAGAACATTTTCCAAAAAACCATGGCCCTCCACTAAGAACCCTGTTCAAATCTTCCTTACAATTGAAGATAAAAGAAAAGAAGCCATTCACCATAGGTGCAATATCAACATCTCCACGAATAGTCCAATTCCTTTTAGCCATATTTCTAAGAGATTCTATATTTGGTCTAGCTCCTAGAAATTTACCCACTAAGGTGAGTTCCATGGATGACACAGAGAAATCAAGTAAGGGATTTGGGATAAAAACTTGAAACTCACTTTTCTCCTAGCAAGATTTTGATGTCACCGGTGGGAAAAGAGATTTTCTTGTTGGTTTTTTTCCAAACAAAGATGACCATGTCTTTTTTTCAAAGATCCCTATCTACCTTTCTGATGGAATTTCCTTTTTATAATCAGCATTATCTTTCACATGCTCAATATACTGCTCTAACACCTAATTCAATGGGGGACCATCGACCCCACTAGAGGGCTCATAAACAAATGGATCCTTTACATTGTCAGTGTCAACCAATAATCTTGGCCCTACATTCTTCCCTTCTTCCTCTACTATTCCTCCGGGGTCTATCCCTCCTACCAGATTCTCCCCAATTCGTTTCCCGCCCACATGCATTCTAGCTGATTCAAATTCTAAACATGGTTAAGTTACCTATAGACCCACATGATGAGGTTTTTTTATTATCAAACAAACTCTAATAAATTGGTGCATGTGTTCTAACTTAAATATCTTTTTCATTTCCTTTGAAGATTTTAATTTATTGATAATAAATTTGAATAATACTAGATCTAATTATGACATGTCATCCATAGTCACTTAGGTAACCTGGATTGATAAATAATATACTAATTAGCCTAATATCATTATTTTTGTTAATGCATAGAATTAATGATCTTGTTTTTTGAATGATAATATGAACAAGATTTAGACCCCTATGTTTTTATTCTTGAGAATAAACACATACACTACAATTTAATATATTATATATTTAGGAGATATTGGTACATTATAAACCATTGGGTTTAATATATTAAATTAATTAATATATTAATAAACCTTTTTTTTTCTAGATGCATTTGACAATAATAAGGTGTTAGTCCATCTTATACTGGTTTGTTATGGATAATGGACCTTCCACCCTTGTGAGAGAGATTCACAACTGTAACTTTTTTTATGAATGAATTTGGATCTATAATCTAAAAATTAATAATATAGATCACTAGACATTGAAAATAATAGGGGGTAATGTGATCATAAAAATTTTATATGTTTTGGAATGTTTTCCAAATAATAGAACAACCTACACATTTTGAGATGCCCTAAAAATAGTTTATTTGTCCATGCCTAGTTGACCATAGATTATGAAGTTGATAAATAATTGCATCTTTGAGATAATTAATATATATTCATGTTAAATGAGTTGGGAATATCCTCATAGCTAAGGTAGTAAATGGATGATCGTAAAATAGAGTGAAAATATATGATTCAAGGTAAATTATAAATATTTATGCTCTTTAATAAGTAAGTCAGTTATTGGAAATAGAATTAAATACATTATTATTTGGAATAAGAAGGGAATTAACTTTAGAAAAATATTATTACCTTGATTTTGTGTATAATCCAATGACCAATGTTATATGTATACATGGTTTTAAAGACACTAAATCCCTACACATAAATTTGACTCATAAACACTTGTAAATTAAGAGAATTTAAGGATTGTCATTCACTTGAATAACCAACATAAGGTTTGAGATGCCCTTAATGTTGTATTATCATTCTTAACAAATGACTAAAAATAAATATAAGTGATGCTTATTATTAAGTGAAGGAAGGCCTAAAGACACAAATACATGGGTAAACATATATATAATTCCCTATTATTTATGTAATTATGAAGGATAAAATGACATATAAGTTAGATCTTTATAACTAATTTGGATTTATCGTAAAGATTAGATCAATAAAAATCCAAATAAACCTATTCTTCATAAAAATGTACTTGGTGTAGATACTAAAGTTAAATATTTATAGCATTTTAGTCTTGTAAATTTGAAAAATATCAATCAAGGCTCTACCCTTCAGTTCTATACCCCCTACCATTTAAAGTCTCACATTCACCATCTCATTGTGCATAAATTATTGTCTCTTAATATGACTCATATCATTCTAATGACTTAGGTCTCATATACATAGGAAATATTAAAACCTAATAAACATGATTCACTATGTTGTACTCAAAATTTTACAAATGAAATTATAGCTCACCTGTAATAAAATTTTCAAAATGGTCATTTGAAACATGCTTTGTAGATCTTGTTAATGCAATTAACTACCTATGACTAATGTATTCATGATTATGATAATTTATGAGCTGGCATCGACACTAGTGTAACCTATTGATCAACCATTAGGACCAATCCAATTCTTTGTCAAATGATCATGTTCTTATTGAATCTCAATTTTCCATTATGAGAGTTCTCTTCAATGATGCAATAAATGTTCCAGATACTATGAAACTTGACTCCCTAATCTATGTTACATTTTCACTCTTCTCATTCCCTCTCATCTTCTTGGTCTCATGGAGGTTATTAAAATCTTTTGTTTATTTCTTTTATAAAAAATAAAATCAATAAATGAACAAAAGAGTTTCAATAAAATTTCCCTTTAATAATCATTAAAAAGGATTATTTTATTAAAGAGGGAAAAAATATTTTGCATGTGAATGTGTGCAAAAACATTTTATTTTTAAAGATGCAATATTTTTGAAGATAATTTACCAAATAGAAGAAGCGATGTTTTCTTACACATGCACACACGCACATGGAAAATTTGAGGAAGTTTTCTAAGTGCACATAAGAAGTTAGAAAATTGAAATTAGTCTTCCTTTTCCCAATTCCCTACATTCATTCCCCATCATCTTTATACACATATTTTATGGAGAGGTAGTAATTATGTTTTTCATTATTTACAAATGGAAAATAAATAAAATAAAAAGTTGAAGAAATAGTAATTTTAGCAGTACAAAATCATGAAACAACCATTTTCTCTAAATAAGTCTAAAAAGCCATGAAAAATACATGAAAAAGTGAAGAAATCCTAAAAAAATCCAAGAAGCCATGACTAAATAATGAAGAAGGTGGGAAATTTGTTAAGAATCATTGAACACCTCCTAAAAACTATGAAAATTTGAACATTTTAGAGAAGCCATAAAAGTGGTTTTATGTAATTTCTTGATCATCTAAAAGTTCTAAAAGATCATTCAAGACCAAAAATATGCTTCAATAGATTTCAACACAATGAAATATTCATGCATCCATAGTTTCAAAAAACTTCAAATATCTCACTATGGTGTCCCATTTCAAGAGTTGTTAATAAATTACAATTGGTTTTCAAAAGCACATTCCATTCTTGGCAAGGTATTTTTCAAATTTATGGTTATCAAGAATTTTGAAACAATTTTTAGGAATTAAAAGGATATTATAGTATAAAATAAGTGGTTTTTGAGTTTTCAAGGTAATTTTCAAGATTGTCATGTAATAAAAATAATAGTTTTAAATAGTAAGAAAGAAGTGGTTTTGTAAATACTCTTGGTTATCAAGCTTTGATAGCTCATTCAAGACTATGCCATCACCTTAATAACCTTAAAAATAAAAAATAATGCATGCATTCACATTTTTAAGCAATTGTAAATTCCTTTTTATGGCATCCCACTTTAGTGGTATAAATGAAGTTTAATTGGTTTTGAGAGTTCATCATTATTTGCAAATAATTATTAAAACTTATGGTTATCAAGAATTATAAAATAGTTTTCAATCATTAAAAAGAGGTTTTTTCTAACTTCAAGGTGGTTTTCAAGTTTTTCAAGGTGGTTTTATAGTTTTCAAAGGAAAGAAAATTAGTTGTTAAATATAATCAAGAAAGCAGTTTTTTCAAGTCTTCTAGCTATCCTTCAAGTTTAAATAGATCATTTAAGGCTGCATCATCATCTCCAAGTCATTAAAATATTAATATTATGCATGTATAAACATATTTAAAAAGTTAAAAACTACCCACTATGGTGTCCCATTACAAAAACTTCCAATAAATATTGGTTGTTAAAAAAGAAGTTCATTGTCTTTTGTCATTAAAAAATATTGTGTCCAATTTCAACATGGTTTTCAAAGCCTCTAAGGTAGTTTTGAAAATAATATAAATGTATGGTATTCAATAAAAATAATAATAAAATGTGTGGTAATTGACTTGGTTGCATAAAAAGTGGTTTGGTCTCTTTCTCCAAGGTAGTTTCAAGAAGTTTCATTACCAAACAATGGTAACTTACAACTGCATAGACTATTCAAATGTTTTACAAAGAGAATGAACATCATACCAAATCGTTTCTAATGACATATTTTAAGAAGATAATTTTTTGATAGTTGCTTCATCTTTTATATGGTATGTGTCATTCATAAATAGCAATCAAAGAGTTAAATAAATATATTATTTAATCCTTCCAAGAACACATTACATGCAAAGTGTTAGTTTGTTTCCCAATCAGGTGTTGGTTTTAAATTTTTCAATGATATTATTTAATATTAATACATATTAATAGTTCTATAAAACATGTGATTTCAATAAATTTGAAACGTAATTTCCAAGATGAAAGAAGCAGATTATAAGGAATCAATAACTCCAAACTTGAAATTACCATATATTCTCCTTCTCTTAAATTTTTACATTATATTTCTAAAAGGGTTAAAAAAATCCATGTAATGGTAATTTTAAAATATGACCTAATTTTATATCTATTTTATACAAAGTCATTTTTACTTAAAATTTGTCTTTATAAAAGGTTGACCCATATACTTTGACCTGACATCTTGTTTTCCCTCTTTGTTGATTGTCCTTCTTTGAGAAGCTTGTAGTTTTTAGTTATTTCACTCTTTTATATTTTTACTAATCTTTTAAAATGTATACACTAACATTAATAGGTTTAAAATATTAATTTTCAAGGTGTCACACTAATTTTCATGCCAAATTCAGAATATGAGCACATCATGGACATAAACTTAGGACACATTAATATGTAGTAGTTTTATGACAAAATACGATCTAAACAAAAACCCATATTCATGAGGAAAATATATGACTATGGATTACCTTAATATATGGCCTTTCCTATTACAATGGAGTTATTAGAACTTGTGATTATGTGTGAATAATACTATAATACCAAAAATTGAGGAGTGTTCAATTATAACAATGAACTAGTTCTCTTAATCTGTCTTAAATACATTGAAGACACTTTTGGAATCCTAGACTATGAAGAACACATTAATATCAACAAATATTATTATCATAAAATATGGGATGTAAATCCACTTAAATTCTCCAAATTCATAAATCAACCTTGGAAGGTCATCAAATGAACCAATGTCAATATATTTCCTAAATAATTGCCAATGACTGACTTTTTAAAAGAAGTGGAAAACATCATCACTCTTAGTAGAGTGTTTGGAATCCCATAAACATATTACTTACAATCAAGGATGTAAAATTTTATATGTGTTATCCTTCATGGTAAATAATTCATTGATTATTAAATGATCATAAGCGATATTATGCATAAAATAATATTAAATGTGATAATGATAGTTCATTTCTACATGACCTAATAACTAGTATATAACATCTAGGAGAAAAATATTCACATGGTAAAAAACCAACATGGTTATGGCTCTAGGAACAAATAGAGTATATCAATTATATCCTCATCTCAAGATCAAATCTAGTGAAAAACATTTAGGTGATTTAATGATACATTCCTATTTTGTGTGATCAGGATGCTCTAAAACAATCCCAATAAGATATTATTAGTGAAATAAATGGATACAATCTCCAAATTAAGTAGTTGGTTTATCTAATTATTGACCTTTTCTTAATCAAACTTTGTAGATATAATGGTGTTTCATATAAATTTCTAAGGTAAGTAAGAAACAAAATTCATTTATTAATCCAGAGTGATCCTCCCATCACTAACACATTAGCATGGTTCTATTAATTCATCAATAAAAAAATAAAAAAAATTCAAACCAAACACTATTGACTTTGAAGCAATTGTATCCTTGTTAGCTTTTCTTCCTCTTGTAAATAAACCCAAAGTGATTTCTAAAGTCACCATGAATGAATAGTGAATCATATTTTTAGATATTATGACACCCATTGTTGATAAAAATAAAGAAGACATGTCAATTAAACACTATCAACTTTATATAGTGATGTTGGAAAGATATATAATAGAGGGAGACAAATAAAATGCACAATAATCATTCAATGCAATCATTCAACTCATGAAAAAGTACAAATCTCAAGTGATACGATACAAAAGGAATATCAACAATTGGTGCCATATGTTCAACATCTCATTAATATAGTAGTATCTTCTTTTATCTTAGTACCTCTGACAATTTCATTGATAGATACAAACATGATTCTAGTGTTAAGAGAAATTACAAACGTGGGAAAATTGATGAAGACATGGCCATAAAATATGTTGGTGAACATATTGAAGTTTATCAATGACATCATGAGGATATTTAACAAGATTCAAATAGGATTGAATGCACTAATAAGATTTAAGTCAGACTTTAATTAGGAGATGTCATTCATTAAATCAATCTTCCATAATTTTTTTGACATGATCCAATTAGGTTTCACTTCACTCATCACTAATGGAATTCTTAATAGTCAACATCATAGTCATCATGTCAAGTGGTTTAATTTTGTCAAATTCTAAAGATAGATGCTTAATAATTTAAAAGTGAAACTTTATAGCATTAAAGAGAGAGGAAACTAAATTCTATCTATCATTCAAAAGTTCATTGAATAAATCCCTTGAGATTTAATTCATTATGAGAATCAAGTCAATTCCATAATGCAACTCAAATAATAATTATCAGAGTTGGTTAAGAATGAATATTCTATTTCTTCAAGTTTTAATGTTTCCCCTATTAAAAATTTTAACAAACACCAAATCTTATTTGAATAAATATAAAATAAGTTGACTGAATGCCATCTCCTTCCTAAGCTCATTTCCAAAGTACAGATGATATGTGAAGTTTGTTTTATAACTCAAGAATTATTAGAAGTAAAAGACATAAAGCAAGCAATTGAGTGTATTAGGAAACTATGATCTAAAAACAATTAACATGAAAATATGTGATATGGTCCAAAAAAGTGTGTTCATTCTCATATAAATATGATAGGTGAACTAGCTATTAGTTGGTCAGATCAAATTAGATAGAGTGTCAGTCATTAGCAAAGCTAGTACCCACTCTTGTTCCACCAATAAATAGATCATGCAGGAAAAGTCACAAGTTTGAAAGGGTTCCACTTTATCCAATTATGGGTTATTTAGTAAATTTTATTTTATTTCATAAACTCACTTGATTTTATATATTTTCTTTATTTTTTATAAAGTGCTTTATTTTATCAATAAAATTGATGATGTAATAAATGAACCTTTTCTATTTTTTATAAATTCACTTTGCCCTAAATAAATTTTATAATTACCTTGAGAAGTTATAAAAATAAATATTGGGTCATTTAGACTAATTTTGAGAGGAGAAATAAATTTTGGCAAGATAAAAAGATAGGAAGTTGCATGTGTAGCCTCTTGAAGAATCAATACAAAAATGAATTATAGGACTTTATGCCTTAAGTTTACTAGAATGAATGATATGCATGCATATGTTATTTTTTTAATCCTTCTTATTTAAATTTTCTAAAATATTATATTTTTTTATATATCATGCATGAAAAACTTTAGAAGTTGATTTAATCTATGTTAAAGGTTTTCATATTTGAGAAACCTTGGTGAGATTGAAAACAAATTTGATAGTTTTTTTTCATATGGTAATATATTTTTTTTTCATGTATTTTAATTCATTTAATTTATTTGGTGCATTTACCTTATTCATATATCTAATATATGTCCTTCCTATCTCATTTGAATGAAAAGGTTTCTTTTTTTAAAAGCTTCACTCTTAAGGTGTTTATGGTCATTTTATATTTTTAACCAACTAATATCATCATATTCTCTCTACTCTAATTATTTACTTTGTGTTATAAATTTTCTTTCATTTTCCTTTCTTCTCACCTTCCTATACTTTCAAATTAAAAGTATGAACCCCAACCCCCCAAAAAAAAAATTACATTTTTATTATAAATAATTTACTTTTCTTGTTGTGTGTTTGGTTTTAATAAAAGTAACTCTGCTTGCTAATAGGAGAGGGACTTTGTCCCATGACTATTGACTAAAACTCCCTAATTTTTCTTATTAACAAATTATTCAACCAACACATTATTATTTTTAGATCCATACATGTTTTCTAGCCTTATGGACACTACCATCCACAGAGCCACTAATGATAGTGTCCAAATCCTTATATAGTGTCCAGTTGCCAAAATTCATCCAAATTTCAAATGATTCAAAACCTATTGTTCAACCTGTTTATCTTAATAAACCCTACCATGAGATGTTTTCAAAAGGTGTGGTATAAATACAAGCCTAAGCCTTCTCATTCCTCATATATCAAATACAAAGAAAACACCTATAAAATCTAAACCAATCAATTACACAACCAATTCAATCTACCATATTCATCCCTATTTTCATATCAAGCATAAAATGACTCATACTAAAGGTTTGAAGCATTTAGATAGCATCATATGAGTGATATTTTTCAAGTTATATGTTAGATCACTCTATGCATCATCATATAGCATATTCCACCCTTATGAACACAATTTCCCACACATATGGGAGAACTACATAAGTCTAAGGCCTTTCTTGAAGTATTTGATATGTAGGCAATGCCCCTTGATAGAGGGGTCTTAAGGGAAGCTCAATACTATGAGCTCATTAACCCATTTGTTAGAAAACTCATTAAAAGGATAGATAAGGGTGAAGATCTAGAGTTTTATCAATCAATAAAGAGTTAAAAATGTGTCTTAGATCTAAATACATCAGTAGAAAATTGATAAAAAAACTTAGAACAATGAATTTGATTGCATCTAGATCTAGTAATTATTTGGTACTAGACACCTACATCACATTCAAATGCTAGCATTGATGATAGTGTCTAGATTTGATGCTAATGTCCATGTATACATAAGTAAAATTTCTAGAATCTAATGACTAGTCTAGAATATTGATCCTACATACTTTACACATGTTTCTAGTCCAGATCTACATACACACAATAAACTAACTAACTACTATTGTTTAGTATTTATTGCAATATCTTTCAATAGATTTTTGTTACTATTTTTAGTAATCTCAATTGTATAAATTTATAATATTTTTTAGTTGAGTTTTATATTAATTGTCCTTATATAGATTATTTTATCACCCTTATGCTTTAAATATTTCTATATTCTTAACCCTATCTCAGCATTTCAAATTTAGGGTTAAAGATTTAGTGAACCTGCCCTCTATGTCTCCTTATACAAACCCTATCTTATCCTAGGTTATTTATCCTCTTGAGGTTTTATATATATATATATATATATATATATATATATATTATTGTATGTATGCAAACTAGGAATATTTCTATACTAGTGGTGTTCTATTGAACACTTGGAGATTCTTATTTTCCCACCTAAGATGGCTCAAACTAATGAAGTATCAAATCTTATGCCTGAGGAAAGTTCCAATAATTAACCTAAACAAAATATTTAAGAGGTTACCATATAAGATGATTATGATCATGAAAACAATCAAATAGATTAATAGAAACTACAATTTATTGCTATGTTTCAAGAGTGTATCCATCAATACCCTGAAGATCTTGATAAGATCCTTAAAACCCTATTAGAAACCAAAAAAACAAAACATATATGAACAACCAGGTGAATGTATTGATCATGATCTTAGAGGTATTGGACATCCCCATATTCTTTTTTACTTCCCATTGAGCACATCATCACTTCATACATCTAGTGAGGACGTGTGACATGTGTTTACACCATTGTTCCCTAAAATAAATACTACTATTGATACCTCCTCCATGGGAATTATTAGCACTTTAAACTAATTATTGGTTTCAATACCTATATCATCTAAAACCATGTTTCTATACCCTTTAGTAAATTCTCCAAATTTAAACCTTAGTGATCAAAATGTGCAATATCTTGTACAAACTATAAAAAAAATTCAACATAATGTTACCAATATTAATAAAAATTCTATGAAATCACCCTATGTTATTAATTCATAAGATGTGTTACATAATCCTCCTACACTTGAAATATATATTCACCCTTTTACAACTAGTTTTGTTACACCCAATTTCACATTTTAATATGGAAAGGGTGGTCCTAAATAGCATTTATGATCTTTTTATGCAACATGTCTTGATTATACCTGCAATGGTAAAATTTTGACCAAATTATTTCAAAGGACATTAAGGACTATGCCTTATGATGGTTTTATGATTTACCACTCTAATTAATGAGAGCATTAAATACTTTAGGTGATCAGCTCATATCACATTTCTCTATCAACATCATTTAAAATATGTCATACACTTAGATTTCAAGGATCAAACAAGGAACCAATGAACCTATCAATGAAAATGTTTTGTGATATAAAACAATGTTGGAAAAAATGATAAATCTAATGGTATATAAATAATTACAAGACATCTTTAAGCAAATACTTCTTACCCCATTACATGAGTCTATTATTTTCAAAAAGTTAAACTATTTTGATGGATTATGCCATATAGTTTGAGATCATGAAATAAAATTTATTTCCTTGAATAAGCTTAATAATGTATCAAACACATTAACTACATCTAATACCAAGTTTTATATCAAACCAAGCTGCAAGGTGAACTTATAGAGCCTAAAAATGAAACAACCATAATGGTAAGATAGTGTCACAGTAACCTAATCACTCATCTTAACCAATTCACCTAAGAGAAAATTTACATGCCTACTTGAGTCTTAAGTTTCTTTACTTCATAAGATTTTTTAGTGTCATCTCATATCTCTCCATCCTCCCATAGAGGTTGATATGAGTTTACCTCTACCTAAAGGATATGATGTTAATGCATATTATGACTATAACTAAGGCCCTAGGCATTCTACAAACATATAATATACCTTATAGGCATAATATCCAAGACCTCATTGGTGACTAAAATATTACCTTTGATGATCCTCCAATGAATTTTTTTTCACATCTCAATGATCAATAGAATCAAAATATACTTAATAATCCTTTGCAAGATCATTCGAATAAAGATACATAAGTGAAAATGCCATACAATGCACATCCTCTTCCATCAAATTATGGGCACCCATTAGACATTATTGTTGTAATTTATCCATGCAAAATATCACCTATGGTTAAAATACATTATATTTCATTTGATCACAATGAAATATTCGATGAAGACTCATATCTTCATTCATTATTTATTCAAGTGTACTTTGATCATCAACCTATAGATAGTGTTAAGATTGATAATGGTGCTAGTGAGAATGTATGTACCATTACACTTCTTAAAAAGTTTGGGTATACACATGATGATTTATATCCTTCAACCAAAATGGTCAAAACATTTGATGGCACATCATAACATGTTAATGGTGAGATTTATTTACCTTTATAGGTTGGTCCAGCACATGTGGTTACCACATTATCAGTTATACCACAGACAAGAGTATTTGATATGTGATTAGGATGACATTAGATAAATAAACTCCACATGGTACCTTTCATAGTACATGGTTATATTAAATGCATTCATACCACTAGGGTAGTCAAAATTCCAAGAATTCCATATGAAAATCCATTTAAACAAGAGAATTTTATTCCAATATACCTAATTATCAAACATATTGTTGGTGTTCTAGATTTGTACCCTTGCTGAGAAGGGGATTTTTAGATCTCCTAATAAAATCTATGATAGGACCTAAGTTCCCCAAAGCTTTGACACAACTTGTTAGATTTAAGAGCACACATGATTGCCATTGTATAAGCAACTTAAACATGCAGAAATAACCAAAAGAACAAATAACTATCAACGAGAAAACACACAGAATATGAGAGGCAACACACAATTGTATTCAACTCATTACAAAGGAAATTACAATAAAGAGATCACACTCTTCTTCCACCTCTGTGAGGTTTCCTCCTCAAGGGCTCCTAGTAATCTTCCCACCCAAGTAATCTTCTCTCAATAGGTCACAACACACAGCTAACACAAGTTATTATTCACCTCATTGTACGTCCAGTACAATCGAGTATGAACTGGTACTCCAAGTAGATCTCACCATGATCCTGCTCCTTGATGTATTGCTATCACCTTGGATCCTGCTCCCCCGCTGATCTCCTTTTGACCCTCACATACACATCCCTACAGACCAACCAGATCTTACTTATCACATGTAGATCTCCACCATGATCCTGCAACACCCTGCATATCAAACTTGATCTTACATACATGAGGAATCCTACTTGATTCCACCATGGGAAAAACTCGCCAAGTTCTACACTTGAGTTCTACAAGTTCTCCACCTAACAATACAGCCCATGAGTCTATTATATAAATCTCATGCATACACTAATTTAGACAAGTGGCTCAAAGACTCAAAGTAGTCTTTATCATGCAAACTCTCCATTCACTTAACTGACTGTTCATCAACAGCAGTTCTGGAACTGCCACAGGTGATCGACATCGGTCCCTGAGGTGATCGATGCCAGCCGATCCCTATCGATGCCAGTTTCCTTCTGTGTTGTCCCCTGACCAACATCAATTGTGGCCTATCGATGCCGATGACTGTCATGCTCAAAAACCTCCCAGTTTACATTAAGGTGAAGCTTTTAGCTCCACACCCTAAAAATATCCCACTTGGAGATAAACAGATGCACCTGTACCCATACCAGTACTTTGTCTAATCTACATCTTGGCTTGTATTCCTCTTCAAGCTTCCACTTGAAGACTACCCACCATACTCCTTATGGTGTTAATCCTATGCCTGACTTTCTTCATTCTCATCTTACCTTCTTCTGCCATTGTTATACTCCCACTCAATTAGAAACCCCTGTGAGTAACCTATAATCAACAAACCACTAACCAGATCTAGCCATCTGTTAGTCAAACTCGCTTTGAGAACATCCAACCTCGCTCTGATACCATTTGATAGGACCTAAGTTCCCTAAAGCTCTGACACAACTTGTCAAATTTAAGAGCACACATGATTACCAATGTATAAGCAACTTAAACATGCAAAAATACCCAGAAGAACAAATAACTATCAATGAGAAAACACACAGAATATGAGAGGCAACACACAATTGTATTCAACTCATTACAAAGGAAATTAAAATAAAGAGATCACACTCTTCTTCCACCTCTGTGAGGCTTCCTCCTCAAGGGCTCCCAGTAATCTTCCCACCTGAGTAATCTTCTCTCAATAGGTCACAACACATAGCTAACATAAGTTGTTGTTCACCTCATTGTACATCCAGTACAATCAAGTACAAACCAGTACTCCAAGTAGATCTCACCATGATCCTACTCCTTGATGTATTGCTATCACCTTGGATCTTGCTCCCCTGCTGATCTCCTTTTGACCCTCGCATACACACATCCCTGCAGATCAACCTGATCATACTTATCACATGTAGATCTCCACCATGATCCTGCAACACCCTACATATCAAACCTGATCTTACATACATGAGGAATCCTACTTGATTCTACCATGGGAAGAATTATCCAAGTTCTACACTTGAGTTCTACAAGTTCTCCACCTAACAATATAGCCCATGAGTCTATTATATAGATCTCATGCATACACTAATTTAGACAAGTGGCTCAAAGACTCATAGTAGTCTTTATCATGCAAACTCTCCATTCACTTAACTAACTATTTGTCAACAGCAATTATGGAATCGCCACAGGTGACCGACGTTGGTCCCTATCTTCTTAGAGGTGACCGACACTGGCCCATCCCTACCAATGCTGATTTCCTTCTGTGCTATCCCCTAACTAATGTCGATTGTGGCCTGTCAACGCCGGTGACTATCATGCTCAGAAACGTCCCAGTTTGCATTAAGGTGAAGCTTTTAGCTCCACACCCTAACAATCTAGTCTAACATGGGACTGATCTTAGGATGTGGGTATCCTAAAAATGGATCAGACCTCTAAAGAAGACTAACTTCCTTCTAGATCTATCACCTAAATTAGCACTTGCTTAGAAAAGGGAAAGATATTTTGACAATAACTTATGAAAGCATGTAAAAAAGGGGTGATGCACCAATGATTTGATCACTCAAACTTGTAAAAGACACACTATGATACACATTTAAGACCAAATAATATCAATCTCACATATATATTTTAGAATAAATGCACTAATCAATTATTAAATTAGCATGAGAGGGCAAATATCCACTTTTAAGCTAGACAAGAAACTATAAAATGCACTTATAATGAACTATGAAAATTACTAATCACTTCCTAACGGTGATAAATACTTAGACATAGATAAAGAACATACATTCACTTAACCACAATACATGAATTTATAGAACACACTTCAATCTAGCTTAGAAAAATGATGGAATTCAGCATTTATTGCATCAAAAGGTGTTACAATACAAATTCTAGTAGAGTCTGGTCATTCTAAAAAGAGGGTTCTATTTTAAGGCTTAAAAGCCTATATTTATATAAATGAGGAGAGAGAGAGAGAGAGAGATAGAGAGAGAGAGAGAGAGAGAGAGAACTGAGTAGATAGAAAACATTGAATGAGGTCTAACTGCTCTTGATGGATTAGCATTCTCAAGGATGCTGACTCAAGATCTTATCAAGAAGGCACAACTTCAAAAGGCCTTGTAAAAGAATTGAATGCTCAACTACCTCTATCTAATCACCAAATCTTCATTTCAAGACTACACCATAGTTTAATTAATTTTTTGATGAGGACTAACTCTTCATGCCTTGGAACTGATGGATCCATGTCATTCTATAAATTGGAAACTAATCACATTCATTGGTTTTCCTATAGCTTTCATGTCGATGAGATAGAATTTGCCAGATATTTTATCTTGCTTTGATACTCAATCGCCTCCCTTTTCTCTATTTTAGGTCCTAAAAGACCTATTCTAAATTTATGAAGCTTCAATGGCCCCCTTCGATCTTACAATATACATTCCAATTCAATCTTGGGCCATCTTTTAACTCAACTTCTTTGTAATTACTTGTCTCAGCTAAAAATGGCTCATTGACTTCCGTTAAAATTTTCCTAGGATTTCCCTCTATTTATTGTCTATCAAAAATTGACTTGGATCATTAACATATTGACCAATCTCACCATGTTAGATCCTACTCATCTAGATGAACATTGATCATTGATATTCTACTAACTGAATGCATTTGTGCCACTTGTCATGTAGGCATTTTCCCTTAAGATTCACTAACTTTTATGACCTTATGCTCTCCATTAATCTTGGATCCATGATCTAATGTGCTCTATTGATCTACTTAGGCCTATTAACCTGTTAGTCACTACTTATCATTGGATCTTATGTATGATTGAATGCATATCATTAATCAAAATATTTGAAATCAAATAGCTACTTCATGAGGCCTCACTTTGATGTTTGTATATCTATATTTGACATCTGTGTGAACATATTTGAAATTCACATGACCATCAATCTTTGATCCCCAATGGATGATTGTTGAGATTTATTTTGACATTTTCATGGATGTTTTTGAGACATTTAAAAACCAATCATCATTTTTTTACATGAATTTGACACTTGTGGGACCATCTTGGACCTTTTTTTGAATTCAAATGGCTACTCATTGTAGCCCAAAATTGGTGTTTGTGTATCTATCATTACCTTGCTGAAAATAAATTCTTTGGGTCATTTATTTCAAAATTTTATTACATTATTTTTGTATTAGACACTTTCTCAAAAAAATGACCCTTTTGAAATTTTACATTGGCCCCTTTCCTAAAATATATACCTTTATGACTTTATCTCAGGATAATTTTGTCAAATAAATGACCCTTCAAAACTTTTGTTTGGTCCACTTTCCTTTAAAAATGGCCTTTAAAAGGTTTTTTTAAGACACTTTTCTTGAAAAATGACCTTTTGGGCTTTTCATTTATGGCACTTTGTCAAATAAATGACCCTTTAATATTTCATTTTGGACCAATTTCCCTAAAAGATACCCTTCAAAACTTTCATCTAGGACTTTCCTTGAAAATAACCCTTCAAAAGTTTTGTTTCAAACACTTTGCTTGAAAAATGACCCTTTGGGATTTTTGTTTAGGGTACTTTGTCAAATAAATGACCCTTCAAGCTTTTATTTTGGACCAATTTGCCCAAAAGATACCCTTCAAAAACTTTTTTCTAAGACTTTCCTTGAAAAATGACCTTTTGGAAGTTTTATTTTAGACAAAATGTCTAAAATAATGCCTGATACTTATCCAAAAAACCTATAATAAATCTCCCAAAGAAAATATTAGCACTTAGCCAAATAAAAGATCTGAAAGATTTGAAATTAGTAAAATAAAGACCTAAAATAATTTGCCCAAGTAAGGACATAGTCAAAAAAAGGGTTTCACACTTAGCTTTTCCAAAACCTATATGTTCTTCTAAACTCATGCTTGAAATTATTCTTGATCCTTGAAGGCCTGAAAGAATTATGAAGACCTAAAGCTTGTTCATACTTGTTATATGACCCTGAACTACTTGGTTTCACCATAAAACCTACTCAATAACCTTTTTCTTTTCTCTACAAACTTGTCCCTTGGAATTTGACAAAATACACTTTAAGAAATCTTAAATTATTTAAAAATCTTTATGATCACTATAAGATATCTCTGGTCCATTCATTCTATCTAGAACATCTGTTCATCCATTGGACCACTCTCTCAATAGTAACCTTGTTACATGACTGTCTAGTTAAAAATCTTTATGTGGGCCAAAAAATGGCCAACATCTTTGGTGACTCAGTTGGGTAGCATGCCTATTAAGATTGAGAGCTTGAAACATTTACATAAGTCTTGGACTGTTTACATTGACTACAAGATAACCTTTTGACTTGCAAAGATAAAGAATTCCAACATATAGGGAAATAAACAAACTTGAAAGGGAAACTAATTTAATAAAGAAAAGGCAACTAACCTACTAAAAAAACTATGCAAACAAAATCACTTATTTGGTACTAAAGAAAGGAAACTAATGTGTTAAGAAAATAGAAAACCAAAATAACTAACTATATACATGGGACTTTCTTTCTTAATAGCAGTGCTTTAGATGTATCCCATTAACTGGGATAGGAAGCTCTGTACCATTCATCTTTGTGAGCTGAAAGGTATTATGGGACTTGTAGCTAGAGACTATATTTTGTGTGATTTCCTATCTTAGTTATGTCCTCATCCCACTTGATGACCAAATCCCCTTAGTGAAAACTTCTTTAAGAAGTTCCTTTGTCAAAAGATCTATTTGCTATTACTTGATAGGCCTCCATGGCCAACATAGACTAATGCCTTATCTCCTCTAGCTCCATGATCTCATCATATCTTATTTCCATTGGCTCATTCTCCAAAAGCTCATGTTGATGCATTGATTCCAAGGCAAGGAATTTAAGATAAATAGGCATCCTTGCTTCCTTATCTTATATTAGATTATATGGATAATTGATTATGGACCTTTTATAGGTTATTATGGTAACCCACAAAGCTATATTAAATTTGAGATGCCATGATCTATGATTTTCTTCAATAGTCCTCCTAATGATCTTCAACAAATTCTTATTAGTGGACTCAGCAAGGCCATTGCTTTGTGGATAATAGTTTGATGAGGTATTGATGAAAACACTATGTTGAACTACCCATTGGCTAATCTTAGATCCTACAAAATCCATAGCATTATCAAAAATTATGGTTGAAGAGACCCCATATCTGGTAAGTAAACCTTCATAGAAGTTCAAAACATTGGTTTCATTAGCTTCTTCTAATGCCACTGCCTCTATCCATTTGGTAAAATAATTTATGGTATTTAGGATCCACTTATGTCTTGAGCTTGAAAGGGGGATTAGTAAGACTAATAAAGTCAAATCCCTATTGGAAAAAGGGTTGATTTATTTAAATTGGTTGGAGAGGTAATCCTACAAGCTTCACCTTTCCAATAAATATGGCACACTGTCTACATTTCCTAACCCATGTATGACAATCACTAAATATACTTAGATAATAATACCCACCTCTCATTATATTATGGGCTATGATCCTTAATGAATAATTTCCTCCACCATGTCCATCATGGAACTAATCAAGTAGCTTCTATGTTTTACTTGGCTCTACATCTTAACAATATGTCATTGATATCTTTTTTTAACAACACATTATCAACAAGAAGAAAAGGAATTGATTGCAATCTAAAACATCTCCTCTTTGAAGGGGTCAAATGAGAAGGATAAAAACCATCTTATAAGAATATGATAATATGACTATCATTTTCAAATACTTTCTAATTTTCATGGTTATTTGGGACAAAAGGTCTCATAACTACCTTGATATGTGATTGAATTTTTTCATTTTTATGTCATTTGGGATACTACGTGACCCAATAGCAACCACCGCATATATATGTTTATTCTTATTTCTTCATATGGCTAAATATTAAAATATTTAAAATTTTCAACTAGGTCCCATTAACTATGCTTATAGGACCTAAGTAGTGGGTTATTTCATATATTAAGTCCCCTTAGTGAACTACTAGTTCACTATCTCCAAAAACTTGTAAAGTACTAACCTTCATATTTCTTGCCCATTACAAACCATGCACCAGTGCTTCATATTCAGTAAAATTATTAGAAAAATGAAATTAAAACTTAAGAGAAGATAAATACCTTTGATTGTTTGGAAAAATTAACATCATTCAAACTCTAGTGCCATGTTTGTTCCTAGATCCATCAAAATATAGTTACCACAGTCCATCACTAGGTTGATCATGTTTCATCAATGTTAGAATTGGTGCATCATTTTCATGAAGAAAATAGACACCAATTCTTTCTTCTTTAATTAACTTTTAGGGATCATTTCCATGAAAATCATAGGCCCATTCATCAAGTAAAAGATATGGGACTCCATCTAGAGGTGATTTAGATTCCACCTCACTATTTTCTAGTACTTTGTCTAAGATAACACAATTGTTCACCATACATGGCATATATGGATCCAAATGAAATCTTGAAATAGGTTCAAAACATATTTTTACCTTAATATCATACATAGTCATGATCACTAAATATTTCCAATCAACTAACAAATATCCTCTAATATTTTAAGTAAAGTCTCTTGACAGGCATATGGCAAAGTAAGGAGGCAAGTCTACTACAATGACATATTGCTAAATAGTAACATTGGGGAAAGTATGCAATTTAAATTTTAGATCTTTGATTATGCCTGATATCTTTTTTGGTGACCCATATAATTATAATATGCCTTTGGTATTCAACTTATACATAAGACCAAGCTTGTCTACAATTTGTTTGGGCATGACAATGCTACTCGTTCCACTATCTACCATACAATTATGGAATAAGAAGTCACAAACTATAAAAGAGAGATAAAAGGGAGGGGTTTTTTTCTGTTTGACATTGATTTTATCCACCTTTTTCATGTTATATATCTAATGATTAGGTTGTTTTATTTTTTGGTCTAAATTAGCCAAGATAGATCCTTATTTCTTAACTAGTTATTTAAATGCCTTAAGATCTGCAAGATCTTACATAAGTATGTCCTTTTGTCTTAGAATGGAAAGGTAATACCGAATTCTAATTCTAAAATTTTAATTTCTTCAATTTATCCATTATGTTGAATGAGGTTCCACTAACCTTTGCCTACAATCTTTGAGGCACTAGTTGTTCTCTAGTTAGAGGCATTTGGGTAACTTTCACTACCTCTACATTCTAAATATTTTATGATATATGAGTATTAATTTTATCTTTTACACTCTTTTAAATAAAAATAGTAACACTAGAAGTATTTATTACATCTCGATCTTCCTCAACTACTCTTCTTTTAGCTCTAGTCAAAGTTGTAACTTGACCATTTGGGTTGTTATTTTCACCAACTTGGTTAAATTTAATATGATAATCTAATTGCAAATTAACATTTATATCATCAAGCTACCCTAAAACTTGTTAAGCTTCTCCTTAGAATTCCATATTCATGTCTTGATACTGACTATCTTGAAGAGAGAAATATTCCTGTGTCATTTGTGGCATAGTAGTATCTTGTGGTATCAAGGCTTGATTTTGAGTATCATTTGGATTAGAAGGCTACCAACCTAAATCTTGCATCAAGTTATTTTGAGGAATAATAACTTTTAAACTAGAAGGTACATTAGGATCAAGGGTTGTATATGGCTTATTTTAGATTATGGCTCCTTAAGTTTGATAAGGTTACTTATTGTCTTTGATACCTTGATAAGGAGGTCATTGGTTATTGAAATAATGATAAGTATTCTAGTTTTTTTTTTGATAAGTTATACCTTGGTACTACTTTCTATTGAGTTGAACAATCTCTTTTCCAAAAGTTGGTAACATTATTTTTAGATCACCAATCTCACTAGATTGATTAGGAGGGGCTATAACTTGGACTTTTGGAGATGGAATAGGAGCTATAAATGGAACTTGGGGAACTTGAGAGGGAGAAACAAGTTTTAATTCTAATAATATGGGAATTAAAGGCCTTGAAGCAAGTTTACTAGCTTGTATTAAGCTATTTTCTGAGTAAAGTCTCTTGATAGGCATATGGCAAAGTAGGGAGGCAAGTCTACTACAATGACATATTGCTAAATAGTAACATTGGGGAAAGTATGAAATTTAAATTTTAGATCTTTGATTATGCCTGATATTTTTATTGGTGACCCATATAATTATAATACTCCTTTGGTATTCAACAAATACATAAGACCAAGCTTGTCTACAATTTGTTTGGGCATGACAATGCTACTAGTTCCAATATCTACCATACAATTATGGAATAAGCAGTCACCAAATATAAAAGAGAGATAAAAGGGAGGGGGTTTTTTCTATTTGACATTGATTTTATCCACCTTTTTCATGTTATATATCTAATGATTAGGTTTTTTTATTTTTTGGTCTAAATTAGCCAAGATAGATCCTTATTTCTTAACTAGTTATTTAAATGCCTTAAGATCTGAAAGCTCTTACATAAGTTTGTCCTTTTGTCTTAGAATGGAAAGTAATACCAAATTATAATTCTAAATTTTGATTTATTCATTTGATCCATTATGTTGAATGAGGTTCCACTAACCTTTGCCTACAATCTTTGAGGCACTAGTTGTTCTCTAGTTAGAGGCATTTGGGTAACTTTCACTACATCTACATTCTAAATATTTTATGTTATAGGAGTATTAATTTTATCTTTGACATTCTTTTAAATAAAAATAGGAACACTAGAAGTATTTCTTACATCTTGATCTTCCTCAACTACTCTTCTTTTAGCTCTAGTCAAAGTTGTAACTTGACCATTTGGGTTGTTATTTTCACCAACTTGGTTAAATGTAATATGATAATCTAATTGCAAATTAACATTGATAGCATCAAGCTACCCTGAAACTTGTTAAGCTTCTCCTTAGAATTCTATATTCATGTCTTGATACTCACTATCTTGAAGAGAGAAATATTCCTGTGTCATTTATGGCATAGTAGTATCTTGTGGTATCAAGGCTTGATTTTGAGTATCATTTGGATTAGAAGGCTACCAAGCTGAATCTTGCATCAAGTTATTTTGAGGAATAATAACTTTTAAACTAGAAGGTACATTAGGATCAAGGGTTGTATATGGCTCATTTTAGATTATGGCTCCTTAAGTTTGATAAGGTTACTTATTGTCTTTGATACCTTGATAAGGAGGTCATTGGTTATTGAAATAATGATAAGTATTATATTTTTGTTTTTGATAAGTTCTACCTTGGGACTGCTTTCTATTGAGTTGAACAATCTCTTTTCCAAAAGTTGGTAACATTATTTTTAGATCACCAATCTCACTAGATTGATTAGGAGGGGCTATAACTTGGACTTTTGGAGATGGAATAGGAGCTATAAATGGAACTTGGGGAACTTGAGAGGGAGAAACAAGTTTTAATTCTAAGAATACGGGAATTAAAGGCCTTGAAGCAAGTTTACCAGCTTGTATTAAGCTATTTTTTGATCTTATTTTAATTTCATAGGAATTTGGCAAGTTATTACCACCCATAGATTGTATCATGACACTTATATCAGAGTTAAGGGCCTTAAGATAGTACAAAAATGCATACTCTGGAGAGAGTCTAACCAAACATGGATCTTAGTCCATGCCTTTTGGAATTTGAGGTTAAAATTAGACATGAATTCATGGGGGTACCTTTGTATGGTAGTCAATTATTCAACCAAAGATAGATTATTAGACTTGTCTTCAAATTGCCTAACTAAGATTGCACCTAAATCATCCCAAGCAGAAATAGAATTCAAAGTAAGATTTCTATACCATTTCAATGTTTTTCCCTTGAAGTAAGTAGCAAGAAATCTAATAGCCACATTATCTTGAGTAACATTATGAATAGAAAATAGATTGGCAACATCTTGGATATGAAAAATAATAGTAGTTTTATCCCATTATCTTGAGAAGAAAGGGATACTTTTTAGGGAAGACATAGGGATGTCATTGTATTGGGCTAAATTTAGGGGACTAACCCTATTAAATGGGATAAATAGTTGATTCTTAATAACCATTTGGCCAAAAGGGATTTAGATTATGGGAATAATAGATTGGATTAAAATAATAGAGTGGCCAACAGATGAATGTTGCTTTGGAGTATAAGGTCTTGTACTATTGAATCTTGATATTTATAAGAAGTAGAAGGTAATTCAATATGTTTAAAAGGATACCTTTACTTGATGATCTTGTTGTAACCTTTGGCATGAAATCACTATTTGGAAGATGCTATGAACTCTACAACTTGAAAGATTTTATAATTTTTATGATGGTATATTTCTCCTCCTTTACAAATTTATTCTTCTCAATCTTCAAAATTCAATTATGACAAATAAACTCGTCCCACTAGGCATGCCAAGTGCTCTATATTTATACCCTAGCTGAGAAAGGGATTATTCAGATATCCTACTCAAATATAGTCTAACATGGGACTAATCCTAGGCTATGGTTATCCTAACAATGGAACAAACCTCTAGAGAAGGTTAGCTTATTTTTGGATCTATCACCTAGACTAAACCTAAACTAGCACTTGCTTGGAAAAGGGAAAGATATTTTGATAATAACTTATGAAAGCATGTAAAAAAGGAGTGATGCACTAATGATTTTATCACTCAAAATTTCACAAGACACACTATGATACACATTCAAGACCAAATAATATCAATCTCACATAAATAATTTAGAATAAAGCATTAATCAATTATCAAATTAGCATGAGAGGTAAACATCCACTTTCAAGATGGATAACAAACTATAACTTGCACTTATAATGACCTTTGAAAATTACTAAGAAATTCTTAAAGGTGATAAAAACTTAAACACTAACAAGGAACATACATTACCTTAGCCATAGTACATGAATTCATGGAGCACACTTCAATCTAGCTTAGAAAAATGATGGAATTCAATATTTATTGCATAAAAAGGTGTTATAGTAGAAATTTTAGTAGAGTCTGGTCATACCAAAAAGAGGGATCTATTTTAAGGCTTAGAAGCTTATATTTATATAAAAGAGAAGGAGAGAGAGAGAGAGAGAGAACTAAGAATATAGAAAAACATTGAATGAGGTCCAACTAATCTTGATGGATTAACATTCTTGAGAATGCTAACTCAAGATCTTATCAAGAATGCACAACTTCAAAAGGCCTTGTAAAATAATTGAATGCCTAGCTACTTCTATCCAATCACCAAATATTCATTTTGGGACTCTATGCCATCATTTAATTGATTTGCTAATAAATACCAACTCTTCATGCCTCAAAATTGATGGAGCCATGTCATTTTATAGATTGAAAACCAATCACATTCATTATTTTTCCTATAGCTTTCATGTCATTGAGATAGAACTTAGCAGATATTTGATCTCACTTTGACACTCAATTGCCACCCTTTTGTCTATGTCAGGTCCTAAAAGACCTATTCTACATTTATAGAGATTTAATGTCCCCCTTTAATCCTAAAATATACATTCTAATTTAATCTTGGGCCATCTTTATATTTTTCTTCTTTGTATTTACTTATCTTGACTAAAAATAGCTCGTTGACTTTTGTCAAAAATGTCCTGTGCTTTCCCTATATTTATTAGCTATCAAAAACTAACATTGATCATTGACCTATTAACAAATTTTGATCCTTTATATCTTGCTAATCTAGATAAATTTTGATCATCGATATTCTACCAATTAAATGTATTTATGCCACTTGTCATGTACACATTTGCCCTCGGTATTCATTGACTTCTTTGACCTTATGCTCACCATTGATCTTGGAAGTATAATTGTACACCATTGATATACCTGGGCCCTTAACCTATCAATAATTGCACACCATTAGATATTTTTTACCATCAAATTTGGATCATTTATTTGAATATTTGAAATCAAATGTCTACTTTATGAGGCCTCACTTTGACATCTGTGTGTCTTTATTTGATGTCTACATGAATGTATTTGACATTCATGAAACTATCAATGTTTGATCCCAAATGGATGATTTTTGAGATTTATTTTTAAATTTATACAGATGTATATAACACATTTGAAAACCAATGGTCATTTTTTGTACTTGATTTTGACACTTGCAGGACCATCCTAGACCTATTTTTGAATTCAAATGGCTACTCGTTGTAGCTTGAAATTGATGTTTGTACAACCACCATTACCCTACTGGAAAAAAATTCCCTAGGTTATTTCCTTCAGACTTTTATTGTGGAATTTTTTTATTTGACACTTTCCCAAAGAGATGACCCTTCAAGACTTTTGCATTGGCCTTTCCTGAAATAAATACCTTTAAGACTTTGTCTCAGGATAATTTTGTCAAATAAATGACCCTTTAAAACTTTTGTTTGGGCCACTTTCCTTGAAAATTTGACCTTTGAAAGTTTTGTTTTAGATACTTTACTTGAAAAATAACCCTTCTAGTTTTTCATTTAGGGCACTTTGTCAAACAAATGACCCTTTGGGCTTTTGTTTTAGACCAATTTCCCTGAAAGATACCCTTCCAAACTTTTGTCTAGAACTTTCCTTGAAAAATGAACCTTCAGATGTTTTGTTTCAAACAATTTACATGAAAAATTACCCTTTGAGATTTTTATTTAGGTCACTTTGTCAAATAAATGACCCTTCAAGATTTTGTTTTGGACCAATTTCCCTAAAAAATACCCTTTAAAACTTTTATCTAGGACTTACCTTTAAAAAATGACCCTTCAAAAGTTTTGTTTTGGATTAAATGTCTGATATAATTCCTGATACTTAAACAAGAAATCAAAAATAAATATCCTAGAGGAAATATTAGCAATTAGACAAATAAAATATCCAAAATATTTGAACTTAGAAAAATAAAGACTTGAAACAATTTGCCTGAGTAAGGACTTGGATGAAAAAAAGGGTTTTACACTTAGTTCTTCCAAGACCTGTATGTTATTATGAACTAATGATTGAAATGTTGCTTGATCCTTGAATGCCTAAAATAACTATGAATACCTAAAGCTTATCAAACTTTTTCTATGACCTTGAACTACTTGGTTTCACCATGAAACTTGCTTAAGAACCTTTTTCTTTGATCTGTAGACCTGTCCCTGAGAATTTGACAAAATACACTTTAAGAAATATTAAAGTGTTTTAAAATATTTATGAGCACTATAATATCTATCTATTCCACTCATTCCATCCAGAACATTTATTCATTTTCTCATCCATTGGATCACACTCTCAATAAGAACCCTACTACATGACTATCCAATTAAAACTTTGTATGTGGGCCAAAAAATGGCCAACACCTACTAAGGTTAATCATCCATGAAATTATAATCAATATGAAATACCCCTTCCAAGGTGGACCTTACTTGAGAGACATTTGTACCAAAGACACATACTGGATTCCATAGAATCTTCATCTATGCCTACATAGTATACTCAATTACCTAGAATAATTAAACATGTTCCAATTATAGCTACTAAAAATAAACCACATAACACTAAATAATGGGTTCCATGAACTCCTCTTTCTATTGTTTTTTCATGACTATAATGTCATATTACACATATGCAAGATACCATAGATTCTAAAGATCTAGGTATGACATATATGCATGCTCCTCAGTAGTACCACCAATTTCACATACCATATTCTAATTTTGGAGCTACCTATGATCATACCTTGGATGGGATCATAGGATATTATTTTCCTTTTCAAATACCCAAAAAAATAAAAAAAATAAATTTAATAAAATATAAAAACATTCAAATAATTCAAAAGTAAAAAAATATTTAGCATTCCCAGATTTTATTAGCTCCTTGGCATCTATGTTTTTTAATTTATGTTAGTATATATCATATAATTTCAATCGTATATAAACATATGTTTCATGCATCTTTGAGTATGATACAAGCATACCCAAACACATGATCTATGCACTTCTAGATGTTTCACCTTCCCTTTACTCATGTCATATAGCACATTGGGGTCACTTACTTATTTTATTATGATTGATGCAATATACTTGACATGTGATTACATAACATTTTTTTATAACACATATATGAAAGGACTAGTATAATATGCTCATTTTGGTTGTTTTTGATTCATCTATTTTTTTTTAATTCCTTGAGTGTATTACATTACTTGGTATTGTCTTGTTTGTGGAACATTTGAATATGTTACTTGTTTGTTGGCACCTATGCCATTGTATGTTTTTTTACATTTAAATATGTCATTCTATATCGATTGTACATTTAAATATGTCATCCCCTTTGATTGTTTGTAATTTAAACATAACATTTATATGATGTCTCCTTCAACCATTGTTTTACATTAAATTGAGTTCCTTTATGTGTGTACTTGATTATTTGTTGATCTTGTACTATTACAATGTAGACATTGCCATGATCTATATCATGTATCTTCATTACTTAATGTGATCACATACTATGAGCATAATTGATATATATAATTCAATATGTTATCCATATATATTACATAACTCATACATAGATATACAACTACTTGTCCTTTTGAGTTAAGGTGCTTACTAGTTTCTATCTCCCTCAACTCAAAAAGGTGGGAATATTAGTGGGGGTGTGTCATAGAGGCATGACCACCACATTTGTCATAGTTTATAGATTTTAGTGGAGGCATGTCATAAATAAATGACCTCCAAACATACATTTTATTAGTTTCTTGATCTTAGTGGGTAAATTCACAAAGATATGACCTCCACACTTGCACAAACTCTAGTTCAATTCCTCAATTCATATATACACCCAAAAATTCATAGATACACTTGGGTAAAAATACTATACATTGGATATATTTTTCATATATTTTAAAAATATTTTATTATATTTGTGATACATATACTCCATATTAGATATATTATGGTCATACGCCATGCCATTTTATTAAAAATTACAAACCTACCAATTATAATACTCATCGAGATGCACCAATTAAACCATGATACAAAATTGGTTTATTTTATATGATGAAGTAATTAAATCATTCAACCTCACCATATTTATATATTGGAGTGATTAAATAATCCTATCTCAGCAAATTTATAGTATGATTTGATTAAATCTCTCATCCTCACTAGATTATATATTCACACTTGTGTTGTGCAATTGATATATAATGATTACAATGGTTGTGTCACAACTCATCCTTACACTAGAGTAGAGGAATAATACCTTTTGATATTTCTATTAAAATATCCAAATTTCAGGTCTAAACCTCTTTTATCTCAAATTTTTAATAAAGAAGCATCTTTATCAAGAAGCAACATGGTTGCATCGACACACATGTTTACTCCTTCCTTGCTCTCTTTATTTTTAGGTATTTCATATATTTAAAATCTCATATTATATGCACTAATTTATATTATAACATGTTCTTGGTTATATTTCATACAATAACAAAGCACTCAAAGTGGGCTCAAGAAAAGGCAAGGTGTGTTATACATGCCTAGGTATGCATTTCTTTACTTTAGCTTGGTAATTTCATCTTTATGCATTACTATATTAAATGAGGGGAATTTAAATATTGAAACTAAATATTTATAGCATCTCAATATTTTACATTCAAAAAATATCAATCAGGGCTATACCCTTCATTTCTATACCTCCTTGTCACCAAAAGGCTCACATTTACCATCTCATTATTCCTAAATGATTATATTTTAGTTTTATGTATATAATTATTATGACCTAGGTCTCTTTTACTACATACAAATCTTAAAACCTTATAAACATCTTTCACTATATGTTTGAGATCCATACATGTTTTCTAACCTTCTAACATTACCAACCATAAAGGGACACTACCACTGATGGTAGTATCTATATCCTTATATATCATCTACTTTCCAAAATTCATCCAAATTAAAAATTATTCTCAACCTATGGGCCAACCTAAATCGTATTAAACCCTATCATGAAATATTTTCAAAATGTGTGGTATAAATATAAGTCTAAGCCTTATCATACCTTATATATAAAATGCCAATCGAACACCTAAAAAAAAAAATCAATCAACTTCAAAACCAATATATTATTCCCTATTCATCCCTATTTTCATATCAATAATATGATAAGTCATATTATAGGTTTGAAGCATTCATAGATAAACCCTTGAGCAATATTTGTTAAACTATAAGCTAAATCATTACATGTATCATCATATATCATAGCGCACCCTTGTGCACACACTTTCCCATACATAAGGGAGAAATACATAAGCTTGAGTCCCTCCTTAGATCATTGTCTAGATAGGCAATGCCCATTAATAAAGGGGTCTTTGGAGTAGCTCAACATCATGAGCCCACTAACCCATTTTTTAGAAAAATCATTCCAAGGGTGAATAAGGGTAAAGAGATAGGGTTTGATCAATCAAATAAGAGTAACATATTATGTCTTAGATTTGAATACATGAACAAAAATCTAATAAAAAACCTAGAATAATAAATTTTGTCACATAGATCTAATCATTATTTTGTGTTGGATATTTATGTCACATTTAGACACTAGCATTGTCCAAATTTGATGGTAGTGTCTGGGCTATAGAAGTATAATTCTAGAATCTAATTACTGGTCCAAAATATTGATCCTACATAATTTACACATGTTTCTAGTCTAGATCTACCTACACATAGTAAACTAGCTAAGTATTATTGTCTCTTATTTATTTTAATATCTTTCAATACATTCACCTTACTATTTATAAAAATATTAGTTGTATAAATTTATAATATTATTTAAGTTTTATATTGATTATCCTACTATATATTAGTTTATCACCTTTGTACTTGATCTATTTATATATTATTAACCATATCCCCAAATTTCAAATTTATAGCTAAACACTTGGCTAAAATTTCAAGGGAAATACTAAAACAATGAGCAATATGATAATATTGTTAATGTCCTTCAAGTAATTTTATTGAGTTTATTCTTCATGCAATTATTTAGACCCCAATATTTGGTCAAATACTCTTTTACTTACTCATGATTAGTCACATGTGTTTTTTCCCAATTGCATGGCATCAAAATTGTCTTTATGTTCCTCCTTTATCACATTTTTCTTAGCATATTTTCACTTGTTTCATAATTGAGTTGTGTGCATTTTTTCACACTCTTTCACATTCTACCACTTTCCCCTTTTTTTAGTTTTTGACTTAGTCATGCATTTCACTCAATCATCCTAAAATTTCCAAACATCATCATCACATCACAACACAATGTCATAAATTTTCACAAACATTTCTAAGGTAATGAGTTTAACTTGAATCCTTAGTACCACTTGGCATGATCTCACATTATTTCACTTCATAAGTACAAATTAATTTTGTGTAGTGCTTCATAATGGAGATGTTGTGAGGTAATCACTATTGAACATTTATCATGAATTCACACACTCTCACACTTATAAGTCACAAAATATTTTTTTCAACACCTAATAATGGTGAGGTTACAAGGCAATCATTGTCATTAACATGTTGTTATTTTGTATCTTCATAGTTGAACACAAGACCTAAAGGAGATTGACATTATGATACTCTAAGGTAGTCATATCATGTCATGTTTTGACATTATGTTACCCACACACTTCATAGTATATTTACACTATATAGATACCAAGGGTTGCGAGGCTATAAACCAATCGAAAGGTATCAAGTTTTATCATAATACTTCCTCATAAGTAAAGGGTAAAACTCGTAGTTGAATTACCAATCTTAGCCATGACTATGTGAGGTATTCCAAAAAGTATTAGAAAGAAGGGAAATGGGACACAACATCACCTATATATCAAGGTCTATGACTTAATTATCCCCATCAACCTATGAACATTTGATTAAAGTTGATGGCCATCCTACTAGTCAAAGCATCAAGTACACAAATGTAGTAGAAATCCAAATTCAGCTCTATAATTTTTATTCATAATTACCATGTTTAGATAATTATAGGATTAAGTTCATATCAGACTATAATTATAATTCCACCATTAGATCATATGTGACAAGGTGGTTTTACACACTTAAAATTTGCATGATGAATTATTTTAAGACAAATCTAATGATGATGTAATGATAACCATAAAATATTTTCACACTTGGTTATCTCTATTTTTATAGTATTTAACCCTTGGATTTTTCAAACCTCATAATTTTTATTTTTCTAAATCTTTTATTTTAAATTTATAAAAAAAACTCTTTATGGAAAAATTGCCATCACTAAAAGGAAACCATAAAAGTGGTTTAATAGACCACTGGATCAAAAACATAATTGGCATGATAGTTATACAAATATTCATAGTGGTTATGTTATAAATAATGTTATTTAGGTTTATTCCACCTATATAAGGTGGTAATTTAATCACCTATGAAGTGATTTTAAATTCTATTACCCGAGACTTCATTTTTCATGCATTTTCTTAGTTTTAGTTGTATTTTTTATTGTTTATTCTTGAGTTCACTTCATTGACTACCCAGTTCACTTTTAGTCATATTTTTTCAATCTCTTTAACCTCCAAGTTGAATTTTTCAAAATTTTATTCAATTTTAAGTTATCTTCTAGTCACAACTTCTCCTTTCTTATTACAAGTATTTCAATTTTACAATAATTTTAGATCCTACATGTGTATGTGTGATTTAAGCTTATACTATTTTATATTTGTAACCCACTTGATTCTATTTAATGATACTTTTCTTCATTTTATAATCATATTTTTGTCATTTATATGAGTTTTGGATAATTAAATTCACTGAGCTTGTAACTTATTATTTGCCTGTTATTGGGTCAGTCCAGCCACAGTAAACTACTTTATTCTTCACATTTGTGTTTTTTTACTTAATTTTTGTTTCCATACTCTTTATATTGAATGCATAATGTATTTACTAAGTATAAATATTGATCTACTTAAGTATTAGAGACTCATCAACAACTATGTCTTCACCTTCATCTAAACTCAACATTGATCAAGTTGGAGGATTTAATTTGGTTTTTTTTTATTATTATTATTATTATTATTATTATTATGGTTTCTTATATTTATAATATATTATAATTTTAAAATTATTCAAAAAAATCTATAAAAATAAATAAAAGCCATCCCTTCTCAAAATTTCTCACATTGAAAAAAATAGTTTTACTTTCCTTAGTTGCATTGAATTATCAAAATCCCAAAAAATGGTAATAATTGCATTAGATACAAGATAAAGTAGTTGAATAAAAATATAGGTGCATCCAAATTTAATTATTTCATTTTTTAGTTTTCTTTTAGAAAACACCCACATCAAACACCAATGAACACATTCACGCCAAAAGCTAGAAAATTAGACAAAAAAAGGGGTTTACATTTTAGAGATTATTTTTATTCATTTTCATGATAAAAAAATGATATTTAAATAATAAATTAATTTTATATTATTTAAATCATAAATCATCTAAATTCATGTTAAATAGTCCAAAATTTTGAAATCTTGCATTTTGTCTTGCATATGTGGATTAATTTATAAATACATAGAAGAAGTGTTTGTCAATCCCAACCTTGGTTTTATATTTCATTCTTTATTAGAATATTTAAAATATTAATTAAATATTATATTTAAATTATTTTCATATAAAAATGAAAAAATAAAGGAATAATACTCATTTAGTGTATATAGGCAAAACTTTGGTTTCTCAATCTAGGAAAATTTAAAATCAACATTTCCATCATTCACTTTAAATTTCAGTTTTAGCATTACATTTGTTGAAAACTTCAAAAAACATAAAAAGATAAAAAGTATTTATTTCCTTTAATTTTCAATTTTTAATTTATTCCATTCCAAGTATTTTCATTTTAGCAAGTAGTGTAGTTTCATTTCTATTTGTGAAAACTTTTCCAATAATAAACAAAAACAAATTTGAGCCAAACCTCATCAAGAGGAGTAAAAGTCCAAACCGTGATATTAAAATATAAAAAAAAAAAACTAAACCTTCATGGATACATTTAATATGATATTTATTAAAATCATTCCATATAAACATTTTCCCATCATTGGATGACACTCTTTGAGTGCCCCTACCTCCATAGGGTAGGCATGTTTCATAAATTACTAGTTCATGTTCCATCAAGTGCCCTTCAAGGAGGCATTGATTCATAACTTATAATTGAGGTTTTCCTTTTCACCCCACTCTTAAAACTTATCATTGGATATCTTAATGTCTTAGATTAACAATCTCACATAATAGCACCTCTAGTCATAGTGATACCCATTCACATTCTATCCTGCTAGGTTAATAACCTTTATTTTGTATCTTCCTTTTTCCTTTATTTTATCCTTGGATATAAACTCATCCTATTTTAATTCAATTTTTTTATTACATTGGATAAATATAGTCAACCTGACTAAAACAACAAAATCCCTAAGGTTTTGTAACCTAAATTTTCCCAATTCTTTGAACCAAACATCAACCAAGAACTCTGATATATTATACTCATTCATACTGAGGGTTCTTTGGATTATGATTATTCCAAATTATCCACTCTTAAAAATAAACATGATGTAAGTGATATATTTTGATATCACCATGAGCATCCAAACCCCATACTTGCATTCCAACCAAATTAAGCCATCCTTCTAGCATTGCCTACTCAAATTCATCAACTACATCAAATAATCTAAACAAACCACTAGACTATCCATTCATCATTTATCTTCATCATATTCAATAGATAAAGCACATGAAGGTTAACATGTCACTTTCCAAGCATACATAAGTTTGTGAACGAAAATTGAGGGCTTATCTTTTGCATTGTCCTCTTTTATTTTAATTCCCCCACATTATCTACTCTTTTAGACACTATTTTATTATTATATAGCACCTCATTATTATACACTTGGAAAATCATACATTGGTTGTTCCTCTCAGTTCTAGACCTTTTTCACATTTTGTAAGTCTCACATACACTTTATCTTCCCCTTGACCTATCTCTTACTCTGGACACTCTTATGTTGATGACACAGACCTTCTCTCTTGCCCAAAATTCTTAAAATTTACTTATCTTCCACCTCTACAAGTTTTAAGCATGTACATATTTATTTATTCACTAGACACTAACATCGAAGACATACACTCGTGTCAATGTTAGGTGTCATGACCCAATGTAAGTGTCAAGTTCCCTAAATTCATCTAATTTTCAAATGAAATTTATCCTAATGGTTGGATTAAGTGATTTAATGTTATTTATTGTTCCAAATGTATTGATATAAATACAAGATAAAACCTCATCCATTTACCACCTAACAAAAGACTAAAGAGACCAAAGCAACTTATCAAATCACTTTATCAAGAATTCAATTAAAAAAAATCTTACCTATTTCCATACCATACATAGGCACAACACATCTAGAAGTCTAAATTAGTAAATGAGTATCCCAAGATCCCAATTTACTAAGTTACAAGCTAGGTCATTATTGTACTTGATTTCCACATATTATATGATTCACACACAAGCTAACATGTAAGGGAGAACTACATAAACCTAAGGTCATCTTATAAAGTATTAGATATGTAGGTAATTCCCATTAATAGTGGGGTATTTGGGGTTAGCTCAACACCATTTTCCCAGTAAACCATTTTTTCCCAAGGTCGTTATGAAAATGGAAAACTAGGGTCTTGTCATTTTATAAGGAGTGACATTCCATGACCCTGAACTAAATGCACCAGATTGAAGGCAAAATCAAACCCAAAATCATCCAAGTGGTTGCATTATTTTTTAGTAGGTATTCCATATAGGAACTTGTGTTGAACTCAGCCAATAGTGTCGATACAACCATCTCAGGCTGACATTAATGTTTAAAACTCTAGAAATGTCAGATCTAAAATATGATAACTATTCTAGAACTATCTTCCATCCTAATTCCTTATTATTTCAATATAACACTATGCCAACATCATAATCAGTTAAGTATATCACTTCCTTGTCATTTCCATTAATAGATTAGCTATACTTTCCATATTTATACTATCTTAGTTTTATGAATTCACTATATGCCTATATCTAATTTTAGCATCTAATTAACCTACTATAGATCTAATTATCACCCTTGTGCCATTTTATTTATATATACACCTATAATAAAATATAGGGCTAATATTAAGATCACCTAAATAATTTTAGGGTTAAATATTTGGTGAACTCAATCTTTGAAAATCAAAACCTAGGTCACTTAGTGTTTTCAAATTTTTCTATTACTACTCCTTAATTTCTATAATTTTGTAATCATAGTTTCCATGGATATCTTTATTAATTATTTCATGGTCCAATACCTTATATTGGTTATTATTTATTATTACTCATGCTTTATTAAATCCATCTAATTTATAAGGGATTCAAAACCTATATTCCTGCATACTCCTTGTTAATGTTTACAATCAGGTTTTACCTATCACTACAAAGTGCCAAGAGAGTGCATAAAATAATCATTCTCTGTAGGACATATTATTTCCAAATACAAGCATATTACTACCAAAACCTCACTATTGGACCTGTTATAAAACTCATCCCATTACAAGTATGTTATTTTACATGTATTACGTATGACCTTACTCCCTTGTAATGTTGAACCACCATATGTGGCCTCTATATTAAATCCCATTAAATGGACTGAGCATAATATATCCTATGAAAAGGGGGATTTTCCACCTCAACATTTTATAAATAGTTATTTTTCACTCTATATATAGGTGTGTGTTTATAAAAAATAGTAAAATAAGTTCATGTGGACAATGGTTTAGAACTCAACATTTATAACATACCATTTTTATCCATAATGGGCATTGAACTATCAAATTTGGAACCATATAATATGAGTATCAAGGGATTTGATAATTTTTTATGATGAGTATTTAGACAAATAATTTTTAATATTACCATAGGTCCCATACCCATTTTGTCTCAAGTTATGTCAAATTATTTGAACTATAACATTCTTTTGGGATGGCCTTGGATGGATGAGATGTATGTAGTTTTCCCTCCATGTTATATGTGTGCTTAAAATTTAGTCATCAAGTATTTGTTACATAGATACAATGGATTCTAATCCCTAAAAACATTATGCAATGGTATAACCACCCATTAATATTACACCTCGGTGCCATAAACCTAATTTTGGTTCTCAATATTTACTCAAATATGGGTAAAAGGGACAAGGATTAGGTAAAAATGAGCAAGGAATAACTTGGAATTTTTCTCCTATAAATAATACAAACTGACAATTTTTAGGTTTTTCATACAAATATACCAAACATAAACATACCCCTTGAAGTAAAATATATTTTCAAAAGGCCAAAATGGAATGTATGAATATTTCTACAACCAAGGTCCAAGTTGTCAACCATAATTTAATCAATAAGTCTGCTTCCCCAAAAAATATTAAAATGGATGATTTTTCCAATGATGATTCATTACTAGAGTACTTGGGTTAATATGAGGATCTCCTTTCCTTATATCATAATAATAGTTTTTTCATGATACCTTTGCTCATGCTTACTTTTGTGAGAGTGATAATACAAATATCCAACGTGATGCATCAAATGATATTTCTACTACACCATTTATCATGGATAAATCTACTTTGTTAAATGAATGAAAAATTAAATATAACTTTGGAATAGATAAGGACCCTAGACCAATTTTACTTACTATAATGATTCAAGAGGATGAAGTAAAAATCTATCGATAGATCCTTCATGATTTTTTTTAAATCTTTGTTTGGGACTATTTAGATATGCTTGGGATTAATCCATCAGTGGAAATACATAACATATTATTATACCCTGATGGAAAATTGATTAAATAAAAAATACAAAAAAATTCATTGCAAAGTGACATTATTGGTAAAAGACAAAATTCAAAAGATCTTAGACATTAGCTTTATAAGAGCCCTTATAGATTGTGATTGGGTGTCCAACATTATCCATGTTAAAAAAAATTGGTGACATTCACTATTGCACTGATTACCATAATTTAAACAAGGTTTTCCCTAAAGATGAATTCCCTTTACCTAATATCAACATGATTATGGATTCTATAGCTAGATATGAGACACTTTCATTTATGGATGGTTTTACAGGATATAAATAAATCAAAACTAACATATAATATTAAGAAAAGACCACATTTACAATTCTTTGGGGGATATTTTGTTACAAAGTCATGCCTTTTAGATTAAAAAATGTAGGAGCCACATATCAAAGGGTCATGACTCATATATTTCATTATTTCATATAAAATACTATTGAATATTATTTTGATGAATTAATTTTAAAATACAAACATTGCCAAGACCATGATACTAATTTACAAAAAATATTTGGGCATTTATGTAAGTTTAATGTTTGATTAAATACAAGTGTGTTATTGGGTATCTTTGAGGAAACTCATAGGATATATTATTTCTTAGTGATAAATTTAGGTTGGTCCAAAAATGGTAAAATCTATCATATAAATGCTACCACTAACCAATCTAAATTAGTTATGATGTTTGTAGGGCTTAATTTAGGTTATTCAACATTTTATTATCTAGTTAGTTGATAAAATAATCCCTTTCACATATTTATTAAAAAAGGATACAAAATTCATATGGGATGATGTATGTCAAAAAAAAATTGATACAATCAAAACATATTTATCAAATCCATTAGTATTTATGCTTCCTATGCTAGATAGACCATTATTGCTTTATATATCAGAGACCCATGAAGCTAGGGGCCCTAATAGCATTATTTGATGATAATCACAAATAACATATAATCTATTATACCATTCACCAGTTAGTCAATTATGAATGCAAATATACAATAATAGAAAAAGTGTGTTTATGCTTGGCTTTTATAACTTAGAAATTATGACACTATTTGTTAAATAATGAGGTTCATGTCATAATTAAAGAAGATTTGTTAAGGTTACTTATGAATACAACACACCTAACTAGACACAGAAAAATGGGTGATGCAACTTATAAAGTTTGATCTAAAATTTGTAGCCCAAAATTAAATAAAAGGAAAAGTCATAATCAACCAATTAGTGAAATCTCTTTTACCAAATTCTTTACTATTCATCAAAGCTTTACAGGATAAGTTTGAAGCATATAATATATCTTCCAATCCATGGATAATGTTTTTTGATGGATCAAAATTTAGAACAGGTGTGGATGTTGGTATTTTTTTTAAAACCTTGAAGGTGAATACATGCCTTTCTCTTACAAATTCACTTTTTCTTCCACAAATAATAAAGCTAAATATGAGGCCTTGATCATTGAATTATCCATAACACATGAGCTTGAAATAAGAAACATCCATGTTTTTGGAGATTCATAGTTAGTTTTTAATCAAGTAACAAATCATTAAAAAACTAAATAAGAACATATTATACCATATAAAGAAATGGTAGATAAACTCACAGAGACATTTGACACATTTTCTATTGACAATATTCTACGGAAAGATAATCACCATGAAGATTCTATAACAAACATGGAATCCTTGATGACTTTTTATGAGGATCATATAAACTTTACAATATGACATCTATGAAATCATTCCATTTATTTAGATTAAATGAATGCCTTGGTCATTCTTATTAAGTACTCTAAACGTAGAATGGTATAGTGATATTTATAATTTTATTTATTAAACCTATATACTAGACCATTTTACATGAAATGATAAATAGCAATTACAATGCAAAGTATTTCATTATGTTATTATTGGAAATAATTTGTTCAAATTATGTTTTGATGGACAATTAATATGATGTTTAAGTAAATATGAGGCCCACACTATACACTTATTTACCATTCTTTGGGGGATCTTTTGCTACATAGTCATGCCTTTTGGATTAAAAAAAGCAGGAGCCACATATCAAAGGGTCATGACTCATATATTTTATGATTTCATACACAATACAATTGAATATTATTTTTATGATTTATTTTGAAAATACAAACATTTCCAAGACCATGCTACTAATTTATGAAAAATATTTGAGCATTTACGCAAGTTCAATGTTTGATTAAATACAAATAAGTGTGTTTTCAGGTATGTTTAAGGAAAGTCCTAGGATATATTATTTCTTAGTGAGACATTTAGGATGATCCAAAAAAGGTAAAATCTATCATATAAATGCTACTGCTAACCAGTCTAAAGTAGTTATGATGTTTTTAGGGTTGAATTTAGGTTATTCAACATTTTATTATCTAGTTAGTTGATAAAACCATCCCTTTCATCCATTTATTAACAACGATATAAAATTCATATGGGATGATGTATGTCAACAATTTTTTGATAAAATCAGAGCATATTTATAAAATCCACTACTATTTATGCCTCATATCCTAGATAGACCATTACTACTTTATATATTGGCCACCCATGAGGCCCTAGGTTCCCTACTAGCATTATTCAATTATAATCACAAAGAATATGCAATCTATTATACCATTCACTAGTTAGTCAATTACAATTGCAAATATACAACAATGGAAAAAGTATTTTTATCCTTGGCTTTTAATATTCATAAATTATGACACTATTTTATAAATAATGAGGTTCATGTCATAATTAAAGAAGATCCATTAAGGTTCCTTGTGAATAAAACACACCTAACTAGCCACATAGAAAAATGGGTGATGTAACTTATAAATTTTGATCTAAACTTTGTATCCCAAAATTCAATATAAAGAGAAGCCATAATCAACCAATTATCAATATCTCATTTACCAAATTCTTTACCACTCACCAAAGTTTTCCAAGATGAGTTTGAAGCATATAATATATCTTCCAATCCATGGATAATGTTCTTTGATGGATCAAAATTTAGAATAGGGATAGGTGTTGGTATTTTGTTTTTTAACCCTGAAGGAAAATACATGCCTTTATCTTACAAATTAGATTTTTCTTACACAAATAATAAAGCTAAATATGAAGCCTTGATCCTCAGATTATCCATAACACATAAGCTTGATATAAGAAACATCCAAGTTTTTGGATATTCCTAGTTGGTTGTTAATAAAATTACTAATCATTACCAAATTAAATAAGAGCATATTCTACCATATAAAGAAATGGTAGATAAACTCACATAGACATTTGACACATTTTCTATTAACAATATTACATGTAAAGATAATCACCATGAAGATACTATAAAAATCATGGCATCCTTGATGAATTTTTATGATCATATAAACTTTACAATATGATAGTTATGAAATCATTCCAATTTTTTAGATTAAATGAATGCCTTGGGCATTATTATTGTTACTCATATTATTTATAATTTTATTTACTGAGCTTATATACGAAACCATTTTACATGAAATGATAAATGGAAATTTCAATGCAAAGCATTTCATTATGTTATTATTGGAAATTATTTGTTCAAATGATATTTTTATGGACAATCACTTCGATGTTTAAGTAAATATGAGGCTTGCACTACACTCTTGGAAATACATGACAATAAGTGTGGTGGGCATATCAACAGATGTGCCATGTCTCAAAAACTATTACACCAAGGTTATATTTGTCTTACAATGGAAAAATAATGTATCAAACATGCAAAACTATGTTTACAATTCCAAAAATATAACAATTTTAATCATGCATCAGCATATGAGTCGATCATTTCACCATGGCCTTTTTCCTTATGGGGATTTGAATTAATAAGAAAGGTAAATCCAATATGCACTGATGGATATAAATTTATCATTACAACTATAGAATATTTTTTAAAATGGGTGGAAGAAATTTCACTTGAGTTTACCATAAGGGATGACATATGTAGGTTTCTAATGACTAATATTATTTCCCATTTTAGCATACCTTCAACTATTATTTTTTATAATGGAACATCATTTCAAAATAAGATGGTAAAATGATTTTACAATAAATACAAGATTAATCATACATTTTCTAGACCTTATAACCCATATGGAAATGGCTAGGTAGAAGCAACCAATACAACAATTATCAAAAAACTTGGCAAAACAATCAAACAATATAACACTGATTGACACCAATAGATGGTATATGCTCTATGTGCATATTGAACTATTGTACACACACCTACTTAGGCCACACCTTACTCTTTGGTATATAGTATAGAGGTTATCTTACTAGTTGAACTTGAAATAACTTCTTTGAGTGTTTATCTAAAAGACATCATCAAAGATAGTGAATATCATTAAAAGAGATTGCAGAAGTTAGAGTATTTGAGTGCCAAATGCACACATGTTATTGATTGCTTATGTGTTTATCAAGATCATGTAAAATGAGAATAGAACAAAAAGGTTTGGATATGTGGATTTTATGTGGGTGACCTAGTATTAAATAAAATAAAAATAATACCAATTCATAAAAATACAAAAATTAAAATTTCAAACCAAATTGGTTGTGACCATTTACAGTTATAAAATTTGGAAAAAGGTGCATACCATATTGATAAACTTGAAAAAAATCCATGAAAAATCAAAATGAACATTATGCACTTGTGTAAATATATTATATAAGAAATATTTGAAAAATACCAAAAAAGCTCAAAACTCCAAAAACATTTTTGGCATGCACATGTTTTATTGGATCCTTGGCATATATGTGTTATTTCCATGTTAATGGATGACATATTTAGTTATTCCTACATATACACATATGTGTCACAATTCTACTTTAGTGTAATATAGGCATACAAAGATACATAATATATTCATATTTTCAATGTTGGACCTTCCCTTTACTCATGTAATGCACACATTGAGGGCATCCACTTATTTCATTATCATGTTTGACCTTACATATGTACTTACACATGCCTTTATCCATTATTATATTTTGCATGGGGTACTTGATATGCTATACACTTGATATTTTTTCTAACACATTGATCCATGAGTTACTTTGACATGTTTATGTTGATTTTTTATTCTTTACTTTATGCACTTCCATTAGTGTCTTACCTTGCTATTATTTTAATTTTTAGAGAATTTAAATATACTCCTTTGCTTGTGAAACCCATGCCTATGTATGCTTTTTTTGACATTTGCATATATCATTTTTTATTGTATGGACATTTGAATATGTAATTTATGCCTTTATGTACATCTAACTAAGTCATGTCACTTTGATTGTATGGCATTTGAACATGCCCCTTATTTTTGACCTCCTTGGACCATGGCTTTTTATCCTGATTTTGAGTTCTATTATGTGTGTTCTTACTTCCTTATTGAGTTGTATTATTACTATTTAGACATTATCATGATCCTTATCATGCATTTTAGGCTTACCTATGATCACATTGGTTCTATGTGATTTAATGTTATATCTACCTTGATATGTTTTTTATATATGCTACATGGTATCATTCATAGATTATACAGTTGTATTATCCTTTTCAGGTAAGGTAACTACCAGTTATTATCTTTATCCCACCTCAAATGGGGTATATTAGTGGGGGCATGTCATAGAGGATTGTTTTCCACACTTGGCACAATTTTTAGATTTAGTGGGGGCATGCTTTGAAATCATGTTCTCAATAATAAATCGGTATATGGTACTTATATAATTTTTTAGATTCAATGGGGGCATGTCATATGGGCATGGCTTCCACACAATCATAGTTTTCAAATTTAGTCGGGGCATGCTTTGGAAGCATTTTCTCCACACCTATTATGTATTCAACATCTCCAAATTACCATGGGGGCATGTTTTGGAAACATGTTCTCCACATCGGTACTTATATCAATTTTAATATTTATACATATATAGTGGGGGAATGTTTTGGAATCATGTTCTCCACACTTACATAGTTTTCTAAATTAGCCAAAGCACATAGTTATATGATTCAAATTCATAGTTATGGTAGAATTCTATACCTTGGTACCATTGTTATACACATGTTCAGCATGCTACATATCCAAGACACGTATTTTATGTAATGTGTGCCTAATATTGAAAAATCTAAATCATTTTCAAATTCCAAAATATCTACCATATCATGGACTTTTTTATATTAATACCCAATATATTTTTATGAACTTTATCGATCTAATATAGTACATTAGTTGGTTTTATTTTTGGCATGGTTGAGGTTATTAAATTAATCAATCTTTCCAAATTTTTAGGTTAGACTTGATTGTATCATCCATCCTCACCAGGTTATAAGTATCATTGGGTTACATAGTGAGCTAATATCAACTGCCAGGTGGCAACTCACTTTTATTCCAAATTTATGGGCATGTGCATTCCAATATCTTTCTCTCCCTATATTTCTCTCTTTATCTCCTTAGATATATTCACTTTAAAGCTTTATCTATTAGTTCTTTAATATTAGTTTTTGAGCCTTATAATGATACATGTTTTTCAAATAAACTTGCCAATAGGGAAGGTGGTTACATCAATGCATAGTTGTACTCCTAAACATTGCTCTTTTAATTTCCATCTATTTCAAGTAAATTTAATTCAAAATTATATGCATTTATTATACACTATAGCATGGTCATAGTTTTAGGTTAGTCACTATCAAATCACTCAAGTTGGGTACATGCAAATATAAGGTGTGTTCTACACACCTAGGTACACATTCCTTTCCTTTAAACTAAAAATTTAGTTACCATATTAAGGGGGATGTAAACACTATTTTATGATTATATATCACCTTAGTATTACACACTTGACAAACTTAGACCTTAGTTGTTCTTCTTATTTATAGAACTCTTTCACTTTTCATAAGTCTCACATATGTTATATCTTATGCCCCTTGGCCTATATATTAGTCTGACCAGTCTTATATTAATGACATCAACCTTTTATCTTGCCCAAAATTCTTAAAATGTACTTGTCTTACACCTCTAAAAGTTTTGAGTTTGTGCCTATTTCCTTTTAACTTGGACACTAACGTTTGGGATAGACACTAGCATCAACATTAGTGTCATGACCTGATACAAGTATCTAATGCCCTAAATTCATCCAATTTATAAATGAAACATATATTAATGGTTGACCTAAGTTTTTTAATTTGAGTTTCCAAAAGATTTGATACTAATATAAGATCAACCCTCATTCATTCATTACCTAGAAAAAGACCAAAGAGATAAAGGTAAATTTTAAAAATCACTCTATCAAGAATTTAACTGAAAAAAACTTCCTTATTTCCATTAAAAATATAAGTAAAAAAAATATATAGGTATGATTTACTAAGGAAGCAACCCAAGATCCCGATTTGCTAAGTTACAAACTAGGTCACTATTATACTTGTTTTCCACATATTATATGATTCACACATAAGCCAACATGTAGGGGAGAACTACATGAGTATGAATCCATCTTCTAAATTATTTTATATTTAGTATCTCCCACTAAAAGTGAGTTATTTTGGGCCAAATCAACACCATGTTCCCACTAATCCATTTTCCCCCAAGATCACTATGAAGATGGAGAACTAGGTTTTTACCATTTTACAAGGAGCAATAGTCCATGACCTAGATCTAATTTCACTTAAATAAAGGAAAAGATAAACCCATAATATTCCATGTGGTTTCATCCATTTTTAATAGGTATTTCATATAAGACAGTTGATTCAAACATAAATAATAGTGTCAATGCAATTTTCCCATGTTGACTTTAGTGTCCATAACACTAGAAGCATTAGATTTAGAATTTGATAATTGTTACATAACTTTATTATATCTTGGTTAATAAATGTTTCATATCCAATATATTACTTGTCATTTCCATACAAATCTTAGTTTTACTTTCCATATTTAGACTATCTTTGTTTTATAATTTAACATATGCCTATGTCTGAGTTTAGCATTTAATTAGACAATTATAGATTTGATTATCACCCTTGTGCCATTTCATTTCTATATACCCCTTTAATAAAATCTAGGGCTACCAATAAGATCACATAGATCATTTTAGGGTTAAACACCTCTCTTTCATTTATTTTTTGGGTATTTATATACCCCGTGAATATGTCTAGATAATATTTTGAGAGAAATTTTGACCTTTAGAGATATAGAATGGGTTACTAGGTTCTAGGTGAGGCCTCTTTTTTTAGTTATAACAAAAACTCCACTTAAAATTTTGATAATCAATTCCAAAACTATCCTTCCTCAAACTTAAAAACTAAGTCTAAGGTAGTAATTCAAGAATTGGTAGATCTTTGAGAAACTACCAAAAACTACCTCAACTCTAATAAAATGACCTTTACTTATCAAGGAAAGATTTATCCTTAGATTTTAACTAGACTAAATGTAATCTTGAAAATTTGAGATATATAAATCACATGAATATTTGATCAATTTATTGAAATAATCCACTACTAAGATGATGAGCTACGAAAACTAAAAATTTCCTCAGATCCATTTAACACTAACCAAAACACCCCCCTTCCTCATGAATATCCCATGATGACTCATTTTGATTCATTTAATACAAACTAATTCATTAATGGATATCAATCCTTCCATCTTGAATCTTGCACAAAGGAAATTCCTAAATCTAACATAATTTCATATTTGTTGTACAAGCTCATCTCCACATTGATGGATCATTTTTGGGATCTAGAGAGAAAATAAGCCTCTCTAGACCAATGAAAAACCTCTAACCTTTATAATAAATTTTATTCCTTGTCCATTCCCATCCTTGTATAAACTTATCAACCATTGAACTACCAAACTAATTAACCTCCAACTAGTTATAGTTTAAACCAATATCTAAGGGACATCCTTATTCATGGAGTCCCTAACATCATAGAATATAACATTCTCTCCTATATCAACATCCTACCCAAAGTACCATTATATGTTCCTTTTATTACATGCCTCTAAATAAAAAGGAGACCAATACACGGCCCCTCTTTGTTCCTCTTAGTTATGTACGGGATAATGTGCCACCTACATAAACTCCACCTTTGTAAATTCCAAATGTTTTTTCTTATTCCAACACATTCCATCCTTATTACGTTATGTTTTACAAGTATACATAGATAGATAACTACTTATTAACCTATTATAACCTATCTTGACAAACCACATCTTTTCCTCTTAGTGGTATTGTACTTAATTCTTAAACAACCCCTCCTCCTCATGCTCATCCTAACATGTCATATTTTAGTGCCATGGGTACTTTAAAAAAATATTTAAAATGATCCCTTGACCAAAAAATATTAGGGGTTATTTCACCATGTACCCTACCTAAATTTCCCAAGTATAATTGGGATGGATATCCCTATGTGTATGTGAAGGAATATGTGATCATTTTTAGAGAGATAATATACATTGGGATAGGGTGGTCACCAAAATATTATAAAATAACCTAGAATTAATCACCTTTTACTAGTACTACCACCTCCATGAGGCATCCATTCACTTATTTTGACAACTCATGAAAGATTGTTTCAAGGCATTTGATATGAAAAAGTTTATTAATATTGACATACAATAGTTCTTTCATATCAAGAAAGAGCCTAACAAATTTTCTTCCCATTTGATCATTAGATGGAAACAAGTCTTATACTCCTTATCCATCACCCCACACATTGACCAATGATAATTATGAGATCTAATTTTATACTTATCAAAATGGATATGAATGAGGATGTTCAAAAATTACCATTTATATCTTATGCAAAATCACTTTAGAGTACTCTAATAATAAACTACATGGGTATTGATAGTGTTCATATAATTTAAAAATGTAACAAGTGATTAATTTCCCCTAACTAAAGTAATGAGGTTTATCAAAATGAAGACCAAAATAACCCCAAAAATCAAGGCCCTAATATTTTTAACATGAAAAATAATTCCATTATAATTGATGTATCAAATCAGGAGAATATTATAAATAATATAAACAACAATCAGAGTCAACCCATGAAAAATAATAATGTTAAAAAAAATAGATGCATGAGGGTCTGAATCCCTCTACATGTGGTTCATCTAGTGTAATTTAATTATCCTCCCCTTAAAACACAAAATTGTAGAGTCAATTATAAGGCCATTTACAAAATAATGACCAAAAGTAAAACCAATGCTCTTACCAAGGTAACAACCAACAAAGGTTTGGTCAGCAAGGTCAAAATCAAAAGCCTTAGGATTATGATCCCAATGTCTATTGTATTTTACACACATTCATTTTTAATAATACCATTCCTACCAGGAATATAAAAAAATTATTCAAATACTCCTTGAGGACCAACAACAGACCTCTATAGATATGTTCCTAGGGAATGCTAATGTCAACCCATAAGTTTCATCAACACACCCTATAACCCTCAAAAATATAACTTGTGTATATACCAAAACCCATTTATTAAAAATTAATAATGAAACACCTAGAGATAACCATAAGATAACCTCAATCAACATCCATTACCGTCATGCACTAACGACATTGAATCTTCCACTTATGTTCCTAACAACCCCTATGTGGCTCCCTAATTGGGACCATAAGGAAAAAATAGGATGATAGGAATCATGGAACTAGAAAAAAATAAGGATGTGAATGTCATCACTCACATAAGGGAGTACCACCTAAAAACTCCCCTTTCCATGAGCATTCCATAAGTTTATACCTAAACTAATCCTAGGCCTATGGAAAACTATGATTTAGTTACACATCTCACTAATATTTTTTCCTACATTTATTTTATGGAGCTACTTAAAAAATATCTTACCCATCATTCAAAATCTATTACTACCTTTAGATTTTTCCATTTTATCCAATGTCATGCATCCACCATGAGCCTATATTAATCACATTGACTTAGACATGTTCCCACTTAGGTAAAACTTGACATATGTTGGTTAATTTTTGTAGCTTAGGAGTATTCCCCTAGATATTGAGATGGTTAGAAGGGAGGATCTATCCTTGTATCCATAATTTTGTATTTATAATATTTAAGTGAAGAAACAAATGGTCAATGATACGGTGGATATTAACATAGTTCTATTTTTATTTTTCCAGAAGCTCAATTTTGGATAAATTAAATTTTCCACCACTAGAAACACCTTACATGGCTATGAAAACATCAAGTATACCTCCAGTGGGACCATCATTCTTCTAATAAATTTGGGCCCAAAAAATATGTTAATATAATTGTATGTGATTGATAGAGATACAAACTATAACATGATCATGGGAAGGCCATAGATCCATTAGATGAAATCAATCCATTCTACCATGGTCTAAGATGTTATATTTATTCATTTAAGGAAGGTTTTTATTGTTTAAGGGGATTATAAACCCTTTGAAAACCTCCAAATCAAATATAATAAGAGACTAGAGTTTCATATTAACTACCACCTACCTCACAATGCTGTGGTGAAGCCCCCACATTCATCCAATTATAAGGGACCTGTATCAACTATAATGTGTATCTTAAATTCAAATTATGAGAGCCCAAAAGCTTTTCCAAATGAAATTATTTAAGAAAGGTGGTCAATACAATGGAAAATCACATGTATAAACTCCCATGACAATGACAACCATCTCAAATAAGTCAATGGTTTAAATCATAATCATCCTAGAAAAGGATGAGCCTATGATATTCCCATTTGATCCATATGGGATCAAAATTTCTAGCCTTCATAGACATTTAGAAGTAGAGGCTCTCATATCCACTATTAAGGTCCACCATGTTAGCATGGTGGAAGTTCTAGGGTATGAAGATAAATCCCAAAAATAACTTAATAACCCACATCCTTAATGTATCCAATCAATGCCTCATCAAGAAGAGGCAAGCTATAGTTTATATGTTATATTAGTTGACAAATCCATTTTCAATCCCATTACCCCACCAACATTCAATGAAGTAACTTATAATTTGAACCATGACACTATGGAAATTAACATTAGTTCCAATGAGCTCCCAAAACATTTCAAGATTAGATCTTCTCTCACTTTGAGAAGTAATATACCATATAAAAATTCTTACTAGTTTTTTGTATACACCCTAGATTGGTCAAGCAAACACACATATTATGTCTTTTCATAGTCCTTTCAAAAGAGACTCCAACTGGAGAATATGAACATTTATTCACATTTATCCATATCCTCTCATTTGACTTATCTTGGTCTTTCTAGATTCCCTAGACATCTTTATGCTTATTCCTAAACATCCATAGCATTTCAAACTAAACCCTTTCAGGTTTAAGAACATATTTTAGGTCTAGACCCATCCCCCTAGGTCCCACATCCCTTGGACAAAAACACCCAAATAGGACTACAGTGTTGAAAACCTAGGGTTTCTAATTTCTAGTGCTATTGTCCAAGTCTAATTTTGGCCCCAACAGTTAGCTTCTTCCATAGGATGAGTCTTACCCCTTTTCTTTGCTTCATGTCTAAGTTTCCCAATGTTAGCCAAATGCAATAAAATATCCCAAATTCAAAATAACTAGTCTCCTATATAAAGGACTACACAAGGCATTTTATATCTAGCACTTACTATTTTGGCACATGAGACTTAATAAAATCAATCAATAGTATAGCTCAGCTTCTCTACATCACACATAGATTTGCATGCTTGATCAAGGAAGTCTTTAGGTGAAATTTATTCTTGCATCAATCAAGCACATTAATTATGCACATTTCCTAAGGGAGAACTACATCAGAATTGAGACCATTGACATGAGGATTAATGTAGACAATAGTTAGAATATCAAGGGTTCTTGATTGTGCAATCATTCTTACCATAACCCAATTTTTCTCCCCTTGCGATTTGATTTCCTTTGTTTTTTCTATGTATGTAGGCTAATACAATTACTAAAGATATAAGCTCACACACAATGAGATCCACACAATCCTGAGTTTTAATATCTCACTGAGAGGGTGTCACAAGGCCATCAATCAGAACCCAAAAAAGCTAGACCAATAAGACAACAACACCAAAAGTGGACTAAAATGACAATTAGTAGGGTTTCCTAAGTTTGGCACTCCTATCCAATCCAAAAACAAAGTTTTGGGTCTTATTTATGATAGTCTGCCATCTTTACACAGCAATTTCTAAACTCTGCATCATCTATTTTAGCACAGAATAAACTAAGTTAATCTTGCTTTATCTTTTCTTTCCTATGTGAATTAATTTGATAAAAATGGAAAAAACCTATATTTAACTACATTAAACTAGAATTCTCCCCTTATTCTATACATTTATTACTTAGGAATTAAACATCTAATTTTCTAAAAGAATAAAACATTTGGTGAACCCAACTCACTTCAAATTTTTGTAAAAAAAACCCTAGAAACCCTAGGGATAATTATTTCTTATTTTTTTCCATAATTTCCTATTTTTTCATAAATTTAAAAATTAGAAATCTACCAATTAATTATAAAAATATCACATATTGTGTTCAAACCCTAGTTTGCATATACTAGGTCCTTTTTGCATACAAACATTTTTAAAACACTAGGAAAAATACATTTCTAATTTTAGAAATATTTTTAGATTTTTCTCAAATTTTTCAAAAAAAATCTACAAATTTTGTTTGATTTTTTTTTCAAATTATTGCAATAATTTTTAAAACAATTCATTCAAACCCCTAGATTTTAAAACTAGGTCATCAAAGAACAAGCCTTGCCTCCTTGCTAATTTTAGAAAACTATTTTGGAATTTTTGCAAATCAATTACCTTATTAAAAATTATTTCAAAATTTTAAAATTAGTGGTTTCTTGTGCAAAAATTTAAAATACAAAATTCTAAATTTTGTATAATTTTTTATGCATTTATCCTATTTCCAACAATCTTTAGAATTTAAAATTATTGTATAAATTTCAAAAATTCTCAAAACCTAACTAAAAATCCTAGACTTCCAAACTAGGTCATAAAACCTAAAATTTCACTCACAAATTTTAGAAAAATAATTTGAATTTATTACAAATCATTTGGGATATCAAAATTAATCTCCAAAATTCAATGTTAGTAGTTCTTTGTGCATTTATTTACTTCATAGTACTTTTCAAAAATCTCTTTGGTGATAAAATGGCCACAAAGCAATTTCTTCTTCTCATACCTTAGATAAATTTCTCAAATTTTCTTACAATTATGACTATGATTGGACAAATTTTCAAAATTGTACATTAGCTAAAACTATAGAAAATAATTTCATTTATAATGAAGATAATGACTATTGTTGTAATGAAAGATATGATGATGTATGTAATGATGAGGGTGAATCACAAGTAGATGAATCTTTTGCTCTTAAACCCATCTCTTTTATTCCTTCTTCTAATAAAATACTTTTGATAAATGGGAAAGATACTTCTCACCTCATTCTCCTAGGCATAATTTACAAAATGCACAAATTAATCATGCACATCCAAGTAAACTTCTTATTGGTGATGATTTGCTTCCATGTGAACCTAATCTCTCTCTACCTTTTTCTACTACTATAATTAAAATAATACAATAGAATCAAAGTACCAAATCATAGTTCAAATGATGCATTATGTGTTCCTAACTCTACTCTCTCAAAATAATGTTCAAATTATAACTCTTCTACTCTTCCTTCTCATGTTAAAAATGAATCAAATGCATATACTCCATCCATGGATAGCATAGATACACATGGTATTCCAAATGCCAATGATAGCTTATTGCATTTTAGAAAGAAATTAAATCTTTCTCTTACACCTCTCCCTGGCATTGATGGAAGTGATAGTGAATATGATAGTGAACATGCAAATGAATATGAGAATGAAAGTGAATAAAAAAATGATACCTCAAATTATACTATTTCAAATGAACAAAATTTAGAATGTGACAATTCATGGTATAATGATGACTACTATGCATATAGTGAAGAAGAAAATGCATCTCATGCTTCTAGCCCTTCTCTCACTCCATTCAAATCTCATGTATGTCAAAATGTTGATTCTACTTCTATGAATTATTTTATCTCCAATAATACACATGTTGATGTTAATAGCACATCTACTAAATTAGAATGTGATTCACTAAAACATAAAGATACCAATTAATCTCCCAAACCACCCCTCACTACAGTAGAACATAACTCTCACTCCTCACCTAAAGAAAATTATAGCCCACATCCATCTAGTAAGGTCTAATCTACCATTACTCCTAAAATTCAAGTGAGCACACCCCCTCTTTATGATCCACTTACTAAATGTAGCATTCCCATGGTTAAAATTAATAATCAAATTCAATTATTAAATGAACCACTTCAAGATACTAATGTACCATCCTAAGAGATCATCTCTTTGATGCATATAGTTGGTGAAATACAACACCAAGTACATCTCCTTACCTTGGGAAAAAAATATTATAAATCTTGGATGGAAGCCAATGATCTACATGGTAACCTTGTTTCAAATAAATTCATAAAATCTGCATTTCATAAGCATTTCCAGACACCATCATTACCTCACTTTGATGGAACTAGAGATCCATTTACACATCTTCAGGACTTTTAGAAGGATATGCCACCTCATGCAAGTCTTTTGATCCTACTCAAGTTGTTTTAGTAGACATTATTGGGGGAAGCACAAAATTGGTTCTTTCATATACTCCATGTCGATTCATTACACACATATTATGACTTAGAGGAGGCATTTCTCAAAAACTACATTCTCAACATGGGCCCTCATGTTACATATGAGAAAATTTCCACACTACATCAAAATTATTCAGAGCCAATTAGCGAGTATATCTTAAGAGTCAAGGCTCATTTGTTAATATTGATATACAAACCAACAAATCTAGATATTTAGCATATCTTTACCAAGGGCCTTCACCAACCTCTCCTTGAGTATATACTATATCAAATAGAGCCTTATTTTAGACATTTGTGTTACATATTTATAGCTTTGGAAAATAAATTAGGATTAATTAAAGTAGATTCAGTTGATTGGATCACTCTAGACTTCACAACAACAACTTTAGATATAGCTCTTACCACTCAGCATTCACCATATCTTAGACAAGATAGGAGACCACAACCACAAAAGCAACCAATCAAGAATGAAGAGCAAGTTTTCAAAACACAACCAATAGTATGCACTATAGAGAACAATAGTAAAGCACCACTAAAGTTTGATTCAGAGTGAGATAGCCCATCTATCATATTATCAGCACTACTATATAGGAGGTTAATCACATTACCTTCTATTCACTAATGAGATCCACATCTCTTGCATAGATAGCCACATCAACCCTTTTATAATTATCATTGTATCCATGAACACAATGATTATAATTGTTATGGACTTAAATATTGCATTAATAGATGTGTTGATCAGGGCATTATCACATTCACATAGTGGGCACAAAGATCTCCTTCATCATGTAACCCTAAACCTCATTCCTCCATGACTGAATCATTCTAGGGCATTCCTTCATAGGAATCATCGGTCACTCATCATGAGCATAATGTAGGTTTTAGGATAGAATCTCATAGGATATCTCATATTCTAACTATTTAGAAAGTTTGGAAACTAGTTTAATAAAAGTAGCCTATATATAGTAGTGTAGTCGATGGTATAAACAATGTAGTTCTATATACATATCTAGCAAAGTCATAGGTACCACAATAGAGTACTACTCTAGAGAGATATTCATTATAGCCAAGTTTTTAGGGTCCTATCTCATGTAGAAATCCATTATGATTAAGACTAGTTGAACCCACATTACAAAGTAATACTTCTGAGATATATTCATTATAGTTGAGTTTTTAGGGTCCTATCTCATGTAACAATATATTATGATTAAGATTAAATGATCCCTCAGTATAGGTTTCAACTCCATCTCAACATATTTCACATTCATATACATTATAGTTGAGGCCATAAGGCATTTGGTTACAACTAGATGAGCCTTCTTCATAGCAAAAAGTATAAACTAAAGATCGCATTCCTACATAGCATGATCAGTATGGGCACTTGTTCACTTGGTTGGCAAGGTTCAGATATTGATATAGCATAGTGTGATATAACATACATTCATTTTAGCATAAGTTCATAGCTTCACTTAACAAGGCAATTTTAGAGCTAAAGGTCTAACTACCCTTTATTTTCTTGAGCCACTCTCAGGGAAGTAATATGCACATGGTGCTATCTTACATCTCCCTACTAATAACTAACATTCCTAATTCCTAATGACTATCTTATCCACATACTAGCCTATCAAAATCTAGATCTTACCTTCTCAGCCTATCCAAAAACTTTACCAACATAAAAATTCAAATAACTCATTCAAAGAAGTTATCAATCTCATTCCAACCTATCAAATTCCAAATATCACCAATTCAAACTTATCCAAACACTTTCCTACTCAAGCCAAATCAAACATATCCAAATCTTGCTTTACCAATCCCAAAAAACAACTTAAATTTATCTAAATATATTACCAATTACCACAATAAACAAATTTTTGACTACATATAATTACAATCCAAAATCAATAAGCCTAGCATCACAATTATTAAAACATTACATCCAAACATATCAAAACATCAAATACCATATCCTAAGTACCATTTACTAATCACATGCAAATTCAAAATTAATACTAGATCAACCATTTCTAAAATCAACCACTTACAATTTGTATACCAACATATTCTAGAATCCATATCATGAATACACAAGTTTAAAACAAAACCAACACACACACACACACACACACACACACACACACACACACACACACACACACACACACACACACACACACACACACACACACACACACACACACACACACACACACACACACACACACACACACACACACACACACACACCACACACATACATATACATATATATATATATATATATATATATATATATATATATATATATATATATATCACAAAGTTTTTAAAACATATACATCATGTCAAAGTAAAATCAATCATGAATATGGGTCATGCCCTCACTCTCGGTCTCACTCTCTCCTCCTGTTATAGTCCCATAATCTTGTTTAACACTCGATGACTCTGCACCTCCTCAAGATCATAAATGTCTCTTGTACCAATTATCTCACTCTAAAAAATGACCATATGCCTCACATAAGTCTACATGTTGCTGCTAAATATCCATATAATCATTCATAATATTTGAACTCATTAATCCATAATCAAGAGGAGGCATCATATGCCTAACTCACTTAGCCCTCAGCTCATCTCTCTCCCACTACCTTAACATATGTAACTATAGCTATAGTAGCCTAGTCAAACAAATGAGCATACACACCAACCATAATGGTCACTCTCTCTATTAAACCCTCCTTCACAACATCATTAGGAACATGATGTGTAAGCTCATGTAGGGTAGACTCAATGATAGTCTCCCAGAACACATCATCCCTACCACTAACCCTAGCAGGTACCTCACCTTCTACACCTCCCACCCCACCTACACACATAAGAAGGAAAACACTACATTAGATATGTACTTTCAAAATACAAACTCAAGAACAAATATAAAAGTAATTCAAATATAATTGATGACTACCTCCCATCATCTGGATCAGATCAAGATCCTTATCTACAAGAACATCCGCTCTATTTATCAGGTATAATGGATCCCACCACTCCCTGGCCCACCATGGAATATATCCCTTGGTATATCCCACATCATCCACATCAAGAACATTTATAACAACATCTTATGCATCCATAGGTAAAGGTGTCAACTCAGCCTCAATAGGTCTCACATGAGCCCCTACTCTCATTGGTGCTCATGCACTCCTCAACCTTGCCAATGCTATAGGAGGAACATCCTATCAAACTCCAAACTACTGCATCATGTGCTCATACTAAAATCAGTCATAAACTCTAAGATAATGATCATGTAACCAATAGCTGACCCTAATATACCATAGCTACTCTCCATCCTCAAGCCATCCTAATAATCCTCTATATGGCCTCCATATGATATCATGGGCCACCAACCTATCTATCACCCTCCTATAGTGATCTATCCCATGGGATCTAATAACCAACTCATTCACCTATCACTCACCAGATGGTTGTGGATATGCCTAGCTCACCCTCGATAACCTAATAGGTCACACAACTGTTATGTGTTTATATGCTTAGTAATGTAATAATGTGACTACACCCACACCACTATTAAATGCCTCATAAGTAAATCTATATAAATCCCTATATAGTTGGGAAAGCATAGTCCTACCCCATAAGAACACTATACCATACATCTAAATACTATGAACCACCCTATGCATCCTATAGGCAATAGACACTATAATACCATCCACTGTAACAAATGAGGACAATAACACAACTAACCATTTTTACAAGCATGAAACACTTGACTTCACAATCACTACCAAAAACACATCACTATCACTACCTCAGTGATGTACTCCTACAAGTACCCTAGCAAACTATCTATATGCTCGATCAATGGCATTTGTACCCATATCACCTACAATGTCACATGCCACCCACTAATTGGAAAATGCAAAATCTAGTATACATCCTCCAAAGTAATAGTAATCTCCCTAATAGGAAGCTACAATATACAAGTATCAACATTTCACCTTTCATATAAGGTGGTAATCAGATACCTATCCCACTATATAGTACCTAGGTCACATACATAACCCAATCCAACCCTATCCATCATAGCACACTCATCAATTGACAATGGCAACATCCTTAGTGTCTCCATAACCTGGCCTCTATGAAGCTCTCTCATATGCAACTTTCCCTCAAAAACACACCAAAAAGTAGCAGATACATCAGGTAACCATGCCAAGTATATAGACAAACTATATAGTAATAAATAGAAAATTCAAAAACTCTAAAAGTCATCAATAGTGGACATTAGTGCTACAAAAGGACACTAGTACTAGACAACAACATCAAAACCTAGACAATAGTGTTAAACCTTGGATAATAGCACTACCTCTAGGACAAGAGCACTGAAACTAGTCAAGCATATTTTAAACAACTCAAAATAGCTCAAAAATGACTAAAATAGGCTTGTAAATAGGCAATAATCAAATGACCAGCTTATTCACTAGGTTAATCTCCCTGTCAACCTCAATCTGGCTGTCAGCTGATCAAAACATGTTGTAAAAGGTGTTCATCTCCTCAAAATCTTGAAATCCAAAGCTCTAATATCTCAAAATTGTCACTGTACAAATGAACTCAAAGTCAATCCAAATTCCTATATCAACCAACTATTCTATTCAAAAGCAAAACACTATTTTGCTCATAATAAGAGCACCGTAGCTCCATTTTACAAACCATTTTGATCCTCAAAATCATAACAATGACACCTTCAACATCACACAATCTCTACTCTTTCAATAATTCATCTACATACTATGAAATTCACATGTCTTTCTAATACCCAAGCATACAAATTGGTTCCCACCAATCAACACTAATTCAAAACATCCAAGCAACCTAGCCTATTCAAATAATAAATCAAAGACACCTTTCACTCTTAGTAATTCAATTCCACCAATTCAATGCTAGACTCTTAATAAATTCAATACATACCAAGCCAGTTCTTATACATTCCACCACTAGTCATCACTTTTAGCTCAACCTCCTCCATCACAGATCTCATCCATCTCCCTAAAAGGGGGGCATCATTCCTACTGTTCCTATTCCTACACTTATCTAGCACATCTATCTACTCTCATAGATAGATACACCATGTTTCTCACACCTATAGTAATCAAATTATTAGATACAACTTAGATCAGTTAAAACATATAGTGATTCAGACTACATGGGTCATTCAACATGGTTTTTACACCTCTAGCATTCAAATTATCAGCATTACTTAGCTGAAATTGGTCACAATTATATAATGTTTCATATCACATTGGGTCATTTAGCATTACTCAACTTAGATTGGTTAAAACTATATAGTAATTTAGATTACATTAGGTTACTCAACATTATTCAAGACATTTAGAGGGATATACCTTTGATTTATAGATATATAAACTATCTAGATACTAGATTTGGGCACATGTATATTATTACACACCTCACACCTACAGCTTCATACAACATGACATAGCTATAGACCAAATAACAGATTATAGGCATAGTGTAGGGCACATTATTTTAATCTCTACTTTTTCACATGGAACATGACACGATAGATCATATCACATATGGTTATACATATTTCTAGATTATCCAAATGCACCACTTGCATACTAGATTTGGAGGAATGATATAGGTATTCATGTATTTCATCTTCCAATATTACATAGATTAAGATGATATGACATACCATCTTCTTCTCACATATTTACTAGAATTTTTGGTTTACACCTAGGTATTACTCAGATTGTCACTACGTTAGACCGCATGGTCTTCTATAGTGATTGGTCCATAGTATTACTCAAACCTAGGAGTTTATGTGGCACAAATGATAGGCATTGGTTTTAGACCTCTGAGCACTTCTCAAATCTATTTTAGATTATTTATATTTAGTATAGGGGGCATCTACTACAGGGATTTCTTCTTTCTCTAAGTAGTATTTAGATTTAGTACAGTGGGCATCTACTACAAATATTCCTTCTTTCTCCAAGAAATATTCAAATTCAATATAGGTGGCATCTATTACAAGGATTCCTTATTTCTCTAATCATTATTCAAATTTAGTACAGGAGGCATCTAGTACAGGGATTCCTTCTTTCTCATACCATTATTTCAAGTTCTTCATCCACTTCCCTAGCCAAGAAGTTGGACCCTTTTCTTTTTCACACTTATCTTCACTTAGGTAAGTTCAAGTAAGCATCTTCTTTCTTTTACTCTAGTAATTCATTTCATTACATCACTAGATTAAAAGGGGGGAAATCTATACACCCTAAATCGGACAAGAAAACACATATATTATGTCTTTTCACAGTCCTTTCATAGGAGACTTTAACTGGAGAATATGAACTTTTATTCACATTTAGCCATGTCCTCTCATTTGACTTGTCTTGGTCTTTTTAGATTCCCTAGACATATTTATGCTTATTCCCAAACATTTGTAGCATTCTATACTTAACTCTTTCAGTCCCAAGAACATATTTTAATTCCATACCCATCCCCCTAGGTCCCACATCCCCTAGACAATATCACCCAAATAAGACTAAAACATTGAAAACCTAAAGTGTCTAGTTTCGAGCACTGTTATCCAAGTCCAATTTTGGCCCAACAGTCAGCTTCTTCTATGGGACGAGTCTTACCCCTTTTCTTTGATTCATTTCTAAGTTCCCAATGTTATCCAAATTCAATAAAATCTCCCAAATTTTTAATAATGATTCTCCTATATAAATGACTACACAAGGCATTTTATATCTAGCACTAAAATTTTTGTCACATGAGACTTAATAAAATAAATCAATAGTATAGCTCAACTTCTCTACATCACACATAGATTTACATGTTTGATCAAGGAAGGGCCTAGGTGAAATTCATTCTTTCATCAATCATGCATGTTTACTATACATGTTTCCTAAGGGAGAACTACATTAGATCTGAAACCCTTAGCATGAGGGTTAATGTAAGTAGTATTTAGAATCGTAGGGGTTCTTGATTGTGCGATCATTCTTCCCACAACCCAATTTTTCCCCCCTTGTGATTTTATTTCCTTTATTTTTCCCATGTATGTAGGCTACTATATGTACTAAAGATAGAATCTGACACATAGTGAGCTCCACATAGTCTCAATATTCAATATTTCACTGATAGGGTGTCACAAGGCTACCAAATAGAACCCAAAAAAGCTAAATCACCAAGATAATGGTGCCAAAAAAGGACAATAGTGATAAAATTGGACTATATCACCAAGTAATAGGGTTTCCTAAGTTTTGTGCTCTTATCCAATCTAAAAATAGAGTTTTGAGTCCTATTTACAATATTCTTCCATCCCTGTATAGTAATTTCCAAACTCTGCATCATCTGTTTCATCCCATAATAAGCTAAGTTAATCTTTCTTTGTCTTTTATTTCCTATGTGAATTAATTTTATCAAATTGGCCAAAACCTATATTTAAATACATCAAACCAAAATTCTCCCCTTATTCTAGACCTTTATAACTTAGGAATTAAACATCTAATTTCCTAAAAGAATAAAACATTTTCATAAAAGTTCACTTTCTCTTAGTTAAAACAATAGGAAAAACAAATTTAATCATGCCTTATGAACAATACTCTTAATATCATAAAAATTTCCATGAATTCAAATTTAGTTATGATACCTTATCTTGATATTGATAATAGAATAGATAAGAAAAAGGGAGAAGGTTGTAAATTTAGGCCTAATTGGTTAGGCCCATATTTGGTGACTAAAGATTTTAATAACAGAGACTTTTGGTTATGTACTTTAGAGATGAAGGAATTTGGTGAATTTGTGAACTCTTTTCATCTCAAACATTTCTACATATAGATGTTACATTTCACATGTCCCTCTTGTCACAAATAAATAAAAAAATCCATTATTACTGTGTTGTTTTTCATTTTGGTTATTTTTCTTAGTGATTATTTAGCTAAGTTTATGTAACAAGGAATTTTTAAATGTATCATATTATCCCATATCAATATTCATGTCACCCTATTTTCTTTAGGAAACTCTTTAAAAATTAGCATGAGATAGAGGCTTTTCTTAGTCCATACAAACACTATAAACCTCATTCCTTTATACTTCCTTGAAAATTTAAGAACTCTAGCCTACATTCTCATCTAGAAGCATGTCCATGACATAATCCACTTTGCATAGTTCTACTTGAGAAAAAAAAATAGATTTCCTAAAATAGGTAGCCTTACTCAGTATATTTGTCTTTAGTGATGATCTTTTAGATCTTATTGGTTACATGGGGCTAAGATTTGGGGGTGAGAACCTTCCAAAAATTAAAAAACAAAAATAGAAAGAGAGACACTAATACAAACTTGAGGTTTTGTAAATCAAATCAATCTCATGTCTCTCACACTTCACTCATATTCAATGTTGAGCCTTTTCATCCTACTAGTTCTATGGGTTTAGCATTAGGGGGGATGCCCTTTCATCTAGACTTTGGTGATGATCCCATGTGTCTTATTAGTTGTTTCATGCCCAAAAATTCATGACTCAAATATATACACTGAATGTACCAAATATTGTTTTTAAATAATAACACAAACACTTATACATAATCACTACAAAATACTTCTCCATAAATAATGAAATCAAAAATAACAAACTCTACACCCAGAGTGGCATACACAAGAAATTGTCTCAAAAAAGCAAGACCAAAGACATTCTCCAATAGATACAAAATGAGCACTGAAATAGGAATATGGTTTATGTAGGTGACTAATACAGCATGAACCACTCAAAGTTTGAATAATCATACAAAAGATAAACCAAGATCATTCAAAACACCAATTAGAGATTAAAACTTCCTTATAACCTTGTCTTAACACAAAACATCTTATTTCACACTTCTACAACACAAGGATGGAAGGTAAAATCAATTTTGTATAGGGTAAAAATCTAACTAAAGTATTTACTTAAACCACATACAATAAGATTATTTATTAATAGTAAAAACGAGAACAAAAACCATAAACTCATTTCTAAAATATCCAATGATGAGGTAGATAAATGACAAATAAGGTACATGCCCATGTACATCAACTACTAGTTCTCGATCACATTCAAATGCCCCTAATTTTTATTTAGTTACACTAATTTTTAATGGTTAGATAGAGTGAGGAACAACATAATCAAATATTTTTATACCCAAAATGATTCACGCAGGCTAAGCAAACTCAATAATAACAAATCACACTTAGCTAATGGATAAACAATTCCTTTTAAGTTGTAGCTCTTGCTAATGAGGATGGTGACAACTCAAGAGGCTAAAAGTGACACTAGAAAGGAAAACCATAAGTTAAAATCACTTAACACACACAAAAAATAACAAAGAGAAACTTAATCCAAAATATACAAACAAATAATGATTTTACATCAAGACACAAAAGTTTTCTTTTAAAAAGTACCAATTTGGTCTTTTCCTGACTCAATAATCTGGGTACAAAATGACCCTAGATAAAATATGTCTCTAAGGGAAAGTAAAATTTTATCACCTAAAATAATTTATATAAGCTATAAATTACTCAAATAATTCAATAAAAAAGAGTACATTAGCTAAAATTCTATATTATAAATCATCACACCAAAGTGGTTTTGTACGACCAAAAAAATTGGCTACAAATTTTTCATACAATTTGATGAAGGAATGACCCTACTAAAAATATACAAAAATAAAAATAACCAAATAAATATGCATGTTAGATTATATATGGATAATGAAATTTAAATACAATTCTTAGTTTTAGGAATATCCACTTCCAAGTATTTTTTATCATCAATTCAAAATCAACTTTGTATGCAATCAGAAATGTATCATGTCTATAAATCAATCCTAACTCAGAGAAGATAGATCATACTCACACTTCCGATTGGGGATACATTAGATAACCAATAATATGACTAATATGGGTATCCATTAGACCCAATTAAGGGATCTCTTATCATAATACACAATGCTAGGTAGGGTTCCAAAGCTTCCAGTCAAGCACAATCATGTAACAACCCTAGATAGGTCCTATGTTTGATATTCACTAAACTAAAAACTAGTAAAGTAATATCTAATCTAGTGCTCACTAAAGATTGTAGCATAAAGTGGGGGTAATAAACAATAAAATTAAACATGAATAGAATACATATACTCATGTCAATGTATATGGAATCTTAATTCATGGAAGAGAAGTACAAATGCATATCAATCTAATCTTACAAAAGAGGAATAAATTTATGAATACTTACCTTTGAAGATCAACCAACTAAGCCTCAATATCTCCCTTAAACAAGGTGATTCATATGAGGTTGTTGTGGTATGTAAAGATGACAAAGACAAATCAACTTTATATTACACAACCTATCAATACATCCAAAAGACTTATCCATAAGACAAGATCCATATGGCCAAAGAAAGTATGAAACCCTAAGCTTGTTCCTCAAGTAGAATGAAGGATAAGAAGATGTACAATATATCTTAATTATTTTTATTTTCTCTAAATAATGGTGAAATGACCTTGTATATATAGGTAGATTTAACCTTAAGCCCTTCTAAAAAATTTAGCTGATAGGGTTGACCCAGTCGACCCAGTATAGTTATGGACAAAATTTCACTAGGTCATGGGCTAGGTTGGACAAGAGCCAACCTAGACCCTAAATTAATTTTACCTAAAACATTATAGAGTCAACCTAGTTGACCTAATAGAGTGAATATTTGAAAGGGGATTAAGGTTAGGAAAAGGGGTACAAAAGGTAGGAAATGATTGAGGATTGTACATTAGACAATATTAAGCTTAGGGATATGGTTTTTAGGAGATAAGTGTGTAGATAGCAAGTGGAAAAAAGGATAACAATCTTATGAAGCACTAATGTTCTACTTATCCCTTTCCTAGTATACCCTTTAAGTCATGTACTCAAAAATATTGAAACTCAATGGGTTCTTATAAGATAAAGACTATTATTAATTGATAAAATATTGAAAATATTACGTATATACATATGCCCCATTTGAAGTTCATCACGTGTCATGTGAGTGAAACATGGGATGGTGCTTCAAGAATAGAACATAATAACACATAACATTGATGTTAAGTAAAATAAAGTAAGGATAAAATAATATAAATGAAAGGACATAATTGAAAAACATAGACCTTTACTTACCTTAGTGTTGTAGATAAAGAAGGAGACTACAAGAGAAGTGAAGGCATGCAAATATGAAGAATATTAGGCAAACATGTAGAGATTAGTGCAAAAAATAGATAAAAATTAAAAAAATGGAATCTAGGCATATAGTAGTGGAATATATTCTCTACGACATCATAAATTCCATAACATTTTATGGTTTGAAAAATGGGTTAGTGAAAATGAAGATATGAGCAAAACAAGGAATTTGATGGTAAATATTTGAAAGGTAAAGAATTATGAACAATAAGTATAAATAGGGTGAAAGGGAAGTCTTTTGCTTATTTTGTGAATTATTTTGAAATAAAAAGATCTCTGAGAGAGCAAATTAAAGTTAATAGAGAAAATATGGCAAGGAGATGACAGGTGAGATAAGAGCGACACCCAGTAGAAATAGCGGGTGCAACACAAGTAGGTAACTAAGAATTTCAAACTTGTGTTGAATATTTTATTAAAATTTAGTATTTTATATAAATGTGTAATTTAAATCAATTCTACAAACTAAAATGAACCTGATAAAGTTTATATGGGTACTAGAAACCAAATAGGAAAATGGGTTGAAAGGAATCAGATTAATAACTATCAAAAGGCATTTATTACAAGCAGGGAAAGGGGTCAGTAAGTATAACTAACTAGGTTGACTTAGTAGGCTGAAAATGTGAAATCCACACTATTGACTTCAAGGGTCTATGCCAACTTAGTTTTTTTTCATGTTGCTAACTTAGTACATCACTACCAACTTAGTAGAGTAATCTACTATGATTATTTAGTGTTAAGGGGGGAAAGTAAAGGGTTGACTTAGTTTGTTAAGTCAACTTGGTCAAAATGAGGAAAATTTGGTCAACTTAGTGTTTGACTAAGTGACCAAAATAGTATATAAATGCATGAAAGAGGATGAAAGAGAGATAGAAAGGCCCAAAATTCTTGACTGAGTACTGGAATGGATGAGTAGGCTAAAAAATAGGTCAAATTAGTTTAAAATGGATGGATTAAAGAAATTTAGGCTTGTTTTTATTAAAATTTGAAAAAAATGTATTTTGATTATAAGTAACACGAAGATCTAATGCATATTATTTTTTTGTTTGCAGGGGCATCCGAGATTTTAGAGATTGGTGGATGTGGTATGGCTCAAAGACCTCTTGGAGTGATTGATAGTTTAGGACTGATCTAGGTTGGTTATGCTAGGTCTAAGAGGCATTATGGATGTGTCTAGTCCCATTGAGTGATGATCTAATAGTCATGTTCCTAAGAGCCTAGGAATGATTGACTAACACATTTAAATGGGAGGTGGATGGGGATACCATTGAGGTGGGTATCACCCTAAAGGATGTGCATGCAATTTTTGGACTATTGCTAGGATGTACACCCATGATTACAAGAGTATTAAATGGATAGGAAGATAGGCAAACCTTAGCCATATGGGAGAAAGGCTCACATAAGATATGTTCAAGGCTGAGAGTTAACCTCTTTGATGTTTATACATCTTAGATTTTATATATATGGAAGGTAGTTATAGTAATTGTGACAACATGAGTGTTATGTCACAGGTTGGATGGCAAGGTACCATTGTAGGTGATAGCCTTATGCTAGACTATTTTAGAGCATGAAGCATTATATGATTTAGGTTCTATCATCTAGGTCTATATTATGCATGACATGTATGGGATGATATCCAGAGGGTAGAAGACCATGGGGCCAATTATTTTGTTGAGCTTTTGGATATATGAAAGGTTTCTAATGTATTGGTTAGCTAGGCTGCCCCATGTGGTCAATGATTGGTTGCCTAAAGTATAGAGGTGGTAACAAAATTAGGTAGTGTGAACCATTACCCACATGCAAATGTGGTAGATGGCTAGATGAGTAGATATTATATGTCATCCATATGGGCACATTTCCATAGTATGGCTGAGTTGGGAGATAATCGTACTAGTATTGGCATGGGCATAGATTATAGGCCACTATGCTTAGTAGATAGATCCACATCTAATAACACACATAAAAGGATAGATGGGAATCCATCATATAGTGGCTCCAATATTGGTGCCCATATTTTGTGCTAGGCATACAAGAGAGTTGAGGGGGAGAGGATCAAGACCACCATTGGCTAGACCAATGATCAGACCATAGTGTGAGAGATTATGGATAAGTTGATCATGATAGGCAATAGATAGAGAGGAGATGGATGTGGATATAGGAGTGCCAAAGGTACCAAAATTAGAACCATATTAGGAGGAGTGACCACCTTGTTCATACCATCAATGGAAACATTGACAATGGAAGAGAGAAGAGATGGTGGTCATCTTAGATGACCCATCTAAGAACCTAGGATAGATCTGGGTGATAGAGGTACCACTCAAGCATATCCTAAGATGAGCATGAGTGGTGACCCTAGGATTTTCATGTGGGTAGTGAATTATAAATGAGGTACTCATAGGTCACATTGATGGAGAGATCATGTTTGATGTTTACACAAATTGGGACATGGTAGTAGGTGATACTCAAATAGGTAATAATAGATGGTTTGAAATTTGCTTAAGTTATTTGAGATAGATTATAGATAGATATATTTTTGAGATATATCTATGATCTAATATCTATCTATTTTAATAAATTTAAATACTATAGAGGAGGAGACCATATGGGGAGCTCAGGTGATGGGATTACTCCATGAGATCTTTGACAAGGTGTTGATGTCATATGACCCTATGACACTAGAGGATCCTGTGATAGTGTCTACCCTAGGGAGTTGGTTCAGATTAGAAACAGAGGCTACAAGGTGAGTGTTGATGTGTAAGGAGGATCCAAAACCACCAATAATAGTGGGAGGAGGAGAGGCATAGGCATGGTAGGCATTGGCTTAGGAGAGAGTCATGCATATAGCTACCATGACCTAATTAGTGAAAGTACAGGCCCAAGTGGCCAAACTATAGGGATATGTGATAGGTCTAATATCTTGGACAACCTATTTACATCATACTATTCATAGGGGAATATTTGAGGCATCTATGGGTAGCATGGCTAGGCCATGAGATAGACAAGATAGATCCTAGTTGTGGAGCTAGGATGTTGTATATTGTTGTACTTTGTATGAAAAAACACATGATATGTGTGTGTGTGTGTGTGTGTGTGTGTGTGTGTGTGTGTGTGTGTGTGTGTGTGTGTGTGTGTGTGTGTGTGTGTGTGTGTGTCATTTTGGTAGTTGGATGTTGATCTTATGTATTTGTATTATGGTTTTGGTTGTGGATTCTTGGATATATTTATTTCTATCACATTTTTTTAGCTTTTGTTTTATAATCTATAAGATATATATGAGTTGTGGTTTCTTTTCTATTATTATGTAGGGCACATGCATGGTTAAAAAGAAACAAGTAAAAAAGGATTTGGATAAGTATAATTAATCAAAAACAAATGTACTACACACTATTTCATGTTGGAAAATGTGTAATAACAATAAAATGACTAAGTATAAGAAACCAAATGGTGGTAAATAAGATGGAAAAAAGAGTTCATTTTTGAACCATGACAAATATTGGCACCAAATTAAAATAGGTAAAATCACACTAAATCACATTGGAAAGTATGAAAATAATGTAATAAAGTGGAAAGCACATAAAATAATAATGGTATAAAAACAAATCAATTAATTTAATCAATCATATTAAATCACATTGGAACAATAAAATAAAAACAAAATTGACAAAATTGGTCTTAAATTTGTCACACTAATTCTAGTTGGGAAGTATGAAAAAAATTCAAGAAATGGTTGGATTATTACATTTAATCAAAAAATAAGAAGATAAAAGTGAGAGAGTAATGAATTAATCATAAAACATACCAAATCAAGCTAGGATGCATGTCAATGATGTATAACTTCATAGTAAATCGCATCTTATCTCATATTTGACACATATAATTTTGTTGTGACTTGGATTATTGGAAAATTATGTGAGGAAGGCTAGGTCCTTTCCATGGTCTTATACTAAAAATCAAGAAGGGAATGCCAATGAGGTAGAATAATGGAATAATTTGGTAAAAATGGATTTTGTTAATATGAATGTCAAATCTTGATAATTTGTGAGGAAGGATAGGTCTTATCCATCATCTTAAAATACAACTCACAAATGGAATCCCTAGGGAAGTGATCAGTGAAAAAAACAATATTTCTCAAGCGTAAATATTAGGATTATAGAAAGTGAAAAAGGGAATGTAAAAATCATAACTTAGGCACCTTATGAGAAGACCTTAGGAGACATGAGGCATACTAAAGACATGAGAAGACACTAAGTGACTAGTGGTCATCAATGTACAAATGAAACCTATTCGCTATAGACACAAAACTCTGTAGGAAAATAAACATGATAATAAGATCAACTCATAAAGATATATTTATAAAATTAAATTAAAATGGACCTATATTCCCATTATGTGTTCCCCATTCCTTAGGAGCCCTTACAAAGATGTTGATCTACTACGAAGATTGGGTACTTGTGTGAGAAAGTAGGTAGCACTAAAATATTTTTTATTCTCCTTTTCTAATCTACTAGCCTACCAAACCCCAATGGACTTGGCTCTATCATGAGGACAACTATGGAGTTTGAGATTTGAATAAATATATGTGCTTTGAATCATGTCTTTTAGTGTGATTTAACTTTTATTAAATTTTTGAATGCTTTTATCTTTTATTAAATGATTTGGATTTTGAATATTTTGATGTATTTTTTAAGATTCCTCCTCCATATAGACTTGGAATGACCAATCATGAGAGATAGAGTGATACAAATGAATGAGTTTTAGTCTTAGGCTAAAAAAAGCTAAGTGAACAAAGATAAGACTGACTAGAACACTTAGGCTTAACAATGAACCAACATGTTATCTCAAGTATCAACCATGTATATGCCTAACTTGTGAAAGGGAATAAAGGGAAAAAAAGAGATCTAAAGTGGACTGGTAATAAGATATTATAATAAGATTTAATTATTTTCTAACTAATCATATGGTAAAGAAAGAATAACTAAGGGAAACAAGGTTTGTATAACCAAGTCACAATGATAATTAATGTATATAAAGCTAAGAAAGAAAACAATCATGAAAAGAGAACAAGGGAACCATAAGAAAGAAATGGAAAAAAAATAAGGAAATGATAAAGAATACATCCATAAATAAACATAAATGACATTATAAGTGATAGAAAGTTTGAAATTAAAGGTCACCATGTAAGATAAATAAGAATTTGACACAATGTCAAATGATATAAAAAAATAGATAAAGATAACAATGGATCACATGTCCAATCAAATTTAGAATTTTAATAACACCATTCATTTTCTCATAAATACTAATAGATTTTCCTACACACATTATCCAGAACATCTGATAAGTCTCTATGAAGTTGACTACAAATTAAAGCTAATGTCTTATCTATCTTTAGAAAAATTTGGGAAAATACTTCTATCTAATATCTTTAATAGGAAAGATAGTAATTCTTAATGGATCGTGCTAATGAGGGATATTAGGCAAGGTATGCTCAGGAAAATTCACAAGAATGGAATCTACAAGAGATGAAGGGTTCACCAGTGGGGAAGGATCCATAGGTTAGGGACTCATAAGTGGAAAAGTATCCATAGGTGAGGGAATGTCAATGAGTGAAGGATTCACATGTGGATAAATAGGAGGTGAAGAAGGGACCACATGAGGAGATGAAACCATAGGAGGTGGATCCATAGGGGAAGAAGGGGGAGCCTTCTTGTAGGAATGCCCAATGGGAGTAATAGTAGAAGCTATTAGAATGGTTAAAATATTATATTTAAAATGTTGCTAAAGGATGAAATAATGATTAGTATGATGGGTACCACATTGATGATAAAGATAATACACCTCTCCATACTTAATAATATATTAAGGTGGTATATTCTAGGGAATTATGGCCTTATCTAATGATTGAGGGATTGAAGGATGAAAAATGTCAATATATTATTGTAGCTTGTGACAATGTATAGATGAATGGCTATCTATATCATGGAAGAAATAGATACACCTATGAGTAGTCTTAGTATAAGTACTCATAAGAGGAGGTGAAATAGAAGTTGAAGGAGCCTGGGAAGGCTCATCAGCCCATTTGGTGTGCAATGGAGCCATCTATTATAAAGGAAGTAAACTATCACCAAGAGAAGGTGGTGGTGGAAAAGGGATTGGACTTAGCTCAATGGAAAGAGAGATCAGATTAGAATCATAAATAGGATCAGCTAAAGTAGGTGTAGGAATGGGATCCAAAGTGGGATCTACTAATGGAGGGGTAGGGTATACATAAGGCTAAAGGAGAGTTGCACACATTTTATGGATAAGTAGGCTATAGGGGTCATGGTACCTAGAAAATTGATAAGGCCCAGTCATAGCATGATCCATAATCATACTCCTATGAGGTTCATAAAAAATTAGAGGTGTTTACACCATGTGTACACTTTAATAAAGAGGAAAATTTCTAAAATTAATAACTATATATGATGGAATATTGGACTAAATAAAAGATGAATGATAACATATAATCTTAGCATCATGGGCTTGAATAAGACCTTATAAGAATGGATCATCTAAGGTATAACCATCATCATAATCAGGCATATGAAGATCAATGATGTAGGTAAGGATGACATTGTCATCCGATGAGGTGTGATGAATAGAATGGCAAGCCTTAGGTAATACAATGGGATGTCATCACAAGGTGGTTGATGAGAATGAGGTTATAAATAAGTAGGAAACTAAGAGATGAGATGAGGTGAGAGATCAAAAATTTTAATCATGAGATTAATCTTGTCAGGATCATCATCATCATAATCTAATAGGTTGGGGGAATATTCCCAATGAGTTTGGGATGACCATTTTAACCTTGAGTGTAATTGATGTGAAAGTTGAATCATTAAGAATCATGAAATAAAACACTAAGCAATGGTTCAAGGGTAGGAATATTTAAGACACCATGGTCCTAGAATTATTTGAAATTTCAAGGGTTAGTGTCACCCTGAATCCTATAGATAGCTCCATTGTGAGGGAATTTAATGCATTGGTAAGTAGAAGTAGTAACTGCTCTCATATGATGAGTCCATATCCTACCAAGAAAAATGTTGTAAGATAGAGGATATTTAAATATCATCACCTTCATATGAATAGTGATAAGTGGGATAGTAATGGGAAGGCACACATAACCTAAAGGAGGCATTTGCCTTTGATCATAGCCTTGACATGTGATACATGTGGATTTGAGATTACATTCAAAATATATAAGGGTTTTGATAAAATTGAGAGAGGAAACACAAGTGCCATAACCCTCATCAATCAAGTCATGATTAACTTGGATATCACCAATTTGGACACTAATGAATAGAGGAGGATTATCTACATGAATAAGAATCTCATTGGAAATTATGGAAGTGATGGGAAATTTGAGGGAAAGAGAAGTGTCTATTATTTTATTAACATGGATCAACATCTCTTCACATTGTTATAATATGTTATCTTTAGATCCAAATAAGGTTGCTTCATATCCTGTTAGGGGAAGATGAGGGATGTTAATTTTGAACAAAATCTACATAAGATGGTTTTGATGATGTGGAGAGGTCCTCATAAAATCAAGAAATTGGATTTAGGATGGGATATTAGTGAGTTCCATCATAGGATCCCACTCATCATAACCCATAAGAAGATTATTAGAAAGAGGTGCATAGTGATGAGGTAGGTCTTTAGAAGGGGGAGCCAAAGTACATTGGAATTTATGTTGATAAAAGGTAGAAGGTTTAGAAATAGGCTATAAATTATGTAGAGAAGATGAAGTAGTTGATGCAGATTAGTTTTGAGAAGTGATAGAAAAAGTGTTGATAAAATTTTGAGTGTCATTGGTGTTAGGTAAGGAATATGGAAGGATGGTAGAGATAATATGGTAAGTGTTATCCAAGGGAGGAGTTGGAATTGTTTAATTAAAATTTATAAGGTCATCTTTCCCAAAATCATTTAAGTGAGTTGGAGAAGAATATTAGATAACACAAAATGTGTGATAACGAGAGGTGTGCAGATAGGTTGAGGATTAATGAAATCAACCAACCTTTGCATATTAGTCAAACTAACCACATTCTCTTATGGAGTTGGATCAATAATACTATCGACATTATTGGTGGAAAGGGTGGGATTATCTTGGTTATCTCAATGATTTGGAAGAGGGTCTTTATAGATGGCTAAATGAGCATTATCTTGGTTCAAAGCCTAATATTTAGTATTTATTTTATGGGATTTGAAATCAATTTCATAGGCTTGTTGGAATTTACAAATGATAGAATCATGGTCAAAATTAGGACCAAGAAGAAAATCCATATCCAAATTATGAAGCTACCTATAGGTCTCATGAGAATGACCCAAACTAACATGAAACCCAAAACAATTGTTAGGATCATACCAAGATTTCATAGGATGAGTGGGATCAAGTTATCATGGAAGAGGCCTAGGTAGACATTTTAGTAATTCAACTGAGGATAAAGGTTTGTGAATATTTATGTTATTAGGTAAAGATAAATAAGGATTAGTGAATTTTTTTAAAATAGGAGCTGGTTCTAAAGATTGCTTAGGAATAATAGCTTGAATAGTGTGAATGGTATCATAAGATTCCATGTCACCATCATTAGTAGCATGAGGATTCTTATTTTTAAGTAATATACAAGTACATATGGATGGTTGGGATTGCTCTAATTGGTTCATTAGGAAATCTTAATGTTTTTCTTGGTCAATAGCCTTCTCTAAAGTATGTGGAGAGAGAGTCTAGACTTGATATTAAAACTTAGGAAAAAGAGCATTGCTAAAGATATGAAAAAGGTTATCATCAGCGATGTTATTTTCACATTTATTGGACAATGTTTTCCACCTTTTAATAAATTCTTGGGTAGTTTCATTTTCAAGTTGCTTACAATTGATAAAATGGGCCAAGGTATATTTAGGAAGATCACTAGTTTAGAATGATTGGACTAGAGCAGTTACTAAATATTCCAAACTAGTAATAGAATGATTTTTAAGTTGGTTATACCAATATAAATAATCACCCATGAAATTTTTGGCTAATAGCTTGGTAGTGGTGAAGGTGTTTAATTTGACATAGTCTTTATATAGATTTCCAAATACTTTTAAGTGAAAAGTGGGGTCAGTTGACCCATTATAAGAGATGGTAGGGGTGATACCTCCTATATTGATATTAACAATTTGAGATGTAAGAGGCTCATTTTGAATATACTTGATTATATTATTGACAATAATAGGTTGAGGGATAATATAACCATGGGAATCTTGAAGAGGAGGTAAGGGGACATTTTGATTATGTGTGCCCCATGGCATCTACTGAGGGTGGGTTTGAAGATGGATAAGATGGTTTTGCATTCACATCATTTGATTTGTATTATTACCTTTAAAATATTCATTTTATTAATAATTTTTAATAGAATTGGTTGGTTTGAGTTGTATTATTGGTATTTTTTAAGCATTAGAATTAGAAATAGTGGCTTGGTTACCACTATTGGTGTTAGTAGGAGCTTGAGAAGAGCTATTAGAATGTGAGGCACTAGTGGCAAAATTTACTTGTGTAGCAAAATATAGAATAGTAAAGGGATGATAAGAGGAAACACTAGAAGCATGATCACCATTGGTAGTAAGAAATGCACTAGTGGAACTGTTGAGGAGAGTGGGTCTTAGAAGAGGCCCACTAGATGAAGAACTTGCCATGTTAATATAGATACTAGGCATGGAGGTAGAATAAATCAAATAAGAAGAAGTCATGGTATGAGAACGGGTCAAAATAAATGGAAGATGCTAAGAATAAAAGAAAATAGTATCCCCAAATCCATGTGAGAATGTGGGAGAAGGTGAATGAGGCTATTCAACTTGACCACTAATCATGAGATGGTAAATGGTAGAAAGATCCTTTCTTCAATGTTGAGGAAATTTATAGATAAAGAAGAGCATTTTAGGGGTATACTCTAATTTGGGTTGTTTTTAAATGATAAGAGAGGATTACAAAGTGAAGAGGAATGAGTAGGGGTCCCAGAATTCATTGTGTGAGTGGCTATATGAACATTACTCTCATCTAAAAGAGGATCCCTATTCTGACTATGGGAGACCCTATGAGGGTGGTAAAACTCATTTTATCCATCACATTCAACTTAGTGTTGTTTTTAAAAATGAATTTCATGATCAAGGAGAAGGGCTAAATAAGGTAAAAGTGATACAAAATCAAAGAAATAGAAAGAGGAAAATCAGAATACAGAGTCGACTGGGTCAACCTAATACAAAAAAATAGGGTCTAAAAATTTAGTAAATAGGAATATAAAGTTGATAAGGTTGACCTAGTTCTGTAACCTGGGTAACAAACTAGTAGAGAAAGATATAGATTCGATGGGTTCAACCTAGTTCTATATCTTAGGAATCAAAAAAGAGTATTTTGTTGACTAATGTAATTATGGGAGACCCTATGAGGGTTGGTAAAACTCATCATATCCATTAAATTCAACTTAGTGTTGTCTTCAAATAGGAATTTCATGATGAAGAAGAAAGGATAAAGAAATAAAAAAGTGGTGTAAAATAAAGGAAATAGGAAAAGGTAAATAAGAGTATAGAGTTAATTGGGTTGACCTAGTACAAAAAATAGGGTCTAAAATTTTGGAAAATAGGAATATAGAGTCGATAGGGTTGACCAAGTTTTATAACCTATAAAATAAATAAGTATAAAAAGATACAAAGTTGAAAGGGTTGACTTAGTTATGTATATTGAGAAGCAAAAAAGAGTACTATGGTGGCAGTGTCAACCTAGTATTATAGGTAGGGAAAATAAATAGTCTATAAGAGACTATGTTGACCAAAATGACTATGAACTGAAATAGGAAAAAAAATTAAGGTAATTTTGAAAGCAAAAAAAGAAGAGCAACACACAATTAATTGGGTCAATGAGGATGATCCAATTGAGGCACACAACACAAAATCTTGTACCAATGATAGCCAACGCAAGTTTTTGCAATATAAAATACAATTGAGCAAAGAGTAGGTAGTTAACTTGGAGATTAAATGTTAACTAAGTGGTCATCTTGAATGTTTTTATATTGTTAGAGTATGATTTCAAGTGTGATAGGGAGTTGGATATAAGTAGGGAATGAGAAATCAATCTATGGATGGTTTCAGGATGTTTAGGTTGAAAGGTATCTGTATTGGCAATGGTACTGACTTGGTATTGGGGCTTACACATTCATTTCATACACCAAAATGATAAGGGTGTCATGTTATTTGCTAATATATTTGCCAAAACACTAATTAACCTTCCGCCTTGGTGATGGAATCTAAGTAGGTAGGCCTTGGGTAGATAATTATTTAAATACAATTTAAGATTATATGATTTGGTAATATGTGCATAAAAGAGATAAATAGTGAAACTAAATGGTATATTTAAAACCATGTAATTAGACTATGTGATCTATTCTAAGCATGAAAGCAATAAAAAATGAAAGTGTGAAATAATTTCTATCATATAGATTTTAATTCTAACTTTAAAACATAATATAGTGTTGGTTTAGATGATAGTGTATGCAGAGATTATAGAACAAAGTCAATAGTGTCACTATTGTACTATCAAATCAAGGGTCTATTAAAGAACTACATCAATAGTATCAACCTAGTCTTTTAGATAGAAGATAGAATACATAAATACGTTGATAGAGTGGACCTATTTTGTTGTATAGGGGTAGTTTTTAAGACTACAAACTATGAAAAATAGAACTATAATGGATAGAAAAATAGACAAAGAAATAGAGAAAGGAACCTTGGTGGGTTGGAAGATGCATAGGAAAGTGAGATTACTATTGAAGTGCCTTGATTTTTACTTGTAAATTTTTCCAATTGTGTCAAATGATTTGACCCAGTTCTATAGTTCCCTATTTTTTGAAACCTATAAAGAATACTATGTTGACAATGTCAACCTAGTATGTTTTTTGGATGTTTGTAAGTGTACTATGTCGACAGGTTCGACCTATACCCTATCTAGAAGTTTGAAAGTGTAATAGGTTGATAAAGTTGACCTAGTAGCCTGTACTTGATGAAAAATCTATGCAAAAGAAAGAGTCATATTGATGCGACTATGTGGTAAACATGTGCACATAAATTAGAGACTATACAACACTCTTGACCTAATATCACAGATACAAAAATATAATAAATAAAATGATAAAATAATTAAAAACATGAGATAAATCCTATAAGGGTTATATTCATGTCAATTTCACCAAAATGTATGTAATCATAAATGCATCATGTCTATAAATCAATCCTAACTCAGAGAAGATAGATCATACTTACACTTCTGATTGGGGATACATTAGATAATCAAGAACATGACCAATATGGAGATCTCATAGGCCCAAGTAGGGGGTATATTATCATAATACATAATGCTATGGATGGTTCCAAAGCCTCCAATCAAGCACAATCACTCAACAACCCTAGCTAGGTCCTATGTTTTATATTCACTAAAATAATAAGTAAATTAAATTCTAATCTAGTGCTCACCAAAGCTTGTGGCATAAAGTGGTGGTAAAAAATAATAAAATTAAACATGTATATAAGACATATAATCACATCAATGTATATGAAATCCCAATGCATGGAAGAGAAGTACAAATACATATCTATCTAATCTTACAAAGAAGGAACACAGTTAGGAATACTTACCTTTGAAGACAAACCCACCGAGCCTCGATCTCTCCCTTGTCCAAGGTACTTCTCAAGAGGTTATTTTGGTATGTAAGGATGAAAAATACAAATCATCTTTAGGATATACAACCTATTAATGCATCCAAAAGAATTCTCCACAAGATAAGATCCATATCTCCAAATAAATTATGAAACCCTAAGCTCTCTCCTCAAGTAGAATGGTAGATAAGTAGATGAAAAATATATCTTACTTCTTCTCTTCTCTAAATAATGATGAAATCATCTTGTATATATATGCATATTTAACCCTAAACCCTTATGAAGGTTTTATTTGATAGGGTCGACCTAGTATAATTATGGATGAAAATTCACTAGGTTGTGGACCAGGTTGGCTAAGAGTTGACCTAGACCCTAAATGAATTTTACCCAAAATAGTATAGGGTCAACCCAGTCAACTAGTAGAATGAATAGTCAAAAGGGGGTTAAGGTTAGGAGAAGGGAGATAAAATGTAGGAAATGTCTAAGGAGTGTGCAATAGAGAAGAACAAGCTTAGGGATATGGTTTTTAGGAGATAATTGTGTAGATAACAAGTGGTAAAAAGGACAACAATCCTACAAAGCACCAATGATCTACCCACCATTTTCTTAGTTCACCCCTTCCTACTCGGATATATTAATAATCAATGGGTTCCTGTAAGATAAAGAGCATTAGTAATTGATAAAAGTTTGAAAGTATTATGTGTATATAGACTCCACATGGAAAAATGAGGCAAACATTTTTTGGTATACGAAAATATCCTTCCATAAATAGAAGATAAAAAAGGTCCCAGAGCCATAAAATATTAGTCTAAAATTATAAATAAAATTTTGTGACCTAAAGGAATATCTTTCAAGTCTTAATTGCAACAAAACTCAACTTTATCTATTTATATGGACCACATTCCAAAGGGAAAATACTAGGTTTTCGCGCTAGTAAAAATGGTCTCAATTACTAAAATGCTCATGATTAATCATTACTTTACTCTCTAAATGGTTGATCATAAATATGATAAATTTTATTAAACTAATATACCATCATCTCTCACTCATTAGCATTAGGTGATCAATATTTCATGAGACTAGAAATTATTTCTAACAATCTCACCAAAGTAAGAGATTAAACAACTTTAATTGATAAAATAAGGTAACTCAAGAAGAGAAGTCTCACTAATAAAGTTTTCATAACCTCCTCATAAGCCTATCATGATTCATTTCAAATAAAAAGGATAGATCATCCATGAAAGTAATCATCTATAAGTTTGGTTCACATAAAAAGGCTTTTAAAACTATAGTTTTATCCATTAAATTATAACACTAATCATCTTATTAGTTTGGACTCTTTTCCCCTAGAGTATAATTATCAACTACATTGGTCTAAAAATGAAACCAAAATCATAAAATTTTTGTAATCACCTTAGTCACTAAGGCAATAAGAGTTTTCAAGATAATAAGAATAAACTATGTTATTAGGCCACTAAGCCAAGATGAATCATCATAGAAATATTTTATAGCGAGAAGGAATCAAAATTGTATTAAAAAATTAATATATCTTTATTAATACAAGTTTTTATATTATACATAATAATAAATTTTATTTGATTTCATTTACATAGTTTACATTACAATCCAACACCAAATTAGTGCCCACTATAACTAAGGCATTTACATATGCATGCTTAGCTCTAGGAAAGCAAATAATGATCTATACAACACTATTCTACCACAAAATATATAAACCTTTATTTAAAATCACACAAACAAGTGTATTAGTAATTATCTAGAAAGATTATCCTTTTACATATATCTACCCTAATATTTCATACAAATGGATTTCTAAGCAATGTATTTTCAATAAATTTTTTATAACAAAATTAGAATATATGAAAATGCATAAAATGATCCAAGATAACTTAAGCATAGAATTAATTTATTACTATATGAGATAAGCATAAAAGTGTGATCTAAGTACATATCCAAGGTACATAATGTTTCAAAGTATCATGTGGAAATTTTAAATAAAACATTATAATCTACCTCATTCATTCATAACTTAACCATTATTAAACTCGCATTTATTATCAAGTCTTGATATGTTAAAAATATCTTCATAATATTGAATAAAAATAGTCATAATTATAACCATTAGTGTGTATGTTATCTCCAATTACTTATTCATTGTAATACTTCAATATTAATATTATTAAGAGAAATTACAAATTTAACTACATAAAGAAATCTCTATGTTATATGATTTTAATTTGAGAACATATATATGAAATATATAATCACACACTAATAGAGTACACTACATGCTATGATTTAAACAATTGGAAATCAAAAATCCTTTCTAAGTAAGAAAATATTGTGCATATGCAAGCTATAATTTATGCCTTATAAGTGCACTAGCACTCACTTAGAGTGTGATATTATTTCTGAAACTTAGTTATTTAATAGTAATTTCTCAATGAGGGATAGTATAGTTTTATATCTTTAGTCTTATTGTCACAATATAATTTTCACCACATTGTGGAAAACTAAAGTAAATTCAATGACCAAAATTCATTGTAATTTGATGTAATTATCAATCAACCCATCTCTGTTTAATAAAAGTGTGCCTAAAACATAATTCTAAAAATGTTTTTCCAATTTAATGGCTAATTCCCATCTAAACCAATAACATAAAAATCAAATCAAATCTAAATCAATATCCTCAAAACATGAAGCTTTAATTCAAAAATACATCATTTTCTACAAACAACAAAAATATGCTTCCTTCTACTACAATGCAATCATTCAAAGAAAAAACAAAGGCATGAGGTAAAAATTGAAACATAGTAAGTATATAATGATATAAATAAGAAAAAAAAGTGTGATTTCATCTTGTAGGGAGACCACCAAGAATAATTATGTATCCCTCTAGTTTCCATAAAAGAACCCAAAAGCTAAAGATAATTCAAAATAAAATAGTTGGTATAACATTCAATAAAATACCAATTTACCAAGGGTTTTATCACATTTGGGATTTATATAAAACCCTAAATTATAGTTATTTATGTGGGAATTTTTACACACTAGGGAACCTTACAAGTTATCCTCTAACATTTTAGGATCGATGAACAAATACTCACTCCTAGGCATGAGTTGCATGGTATTGGGTTTTTTAAACAACCTGGTAGTGAACAATAATAAGCAAAGTAGTTATTTACCTTAGATAGTTTAGGTATGACATGAGTTTAGACTTATTTGATATGGGAGGATTGATGATGAATCTAACCTAAGGTTTGTATAATAAAAATAAACTCAAAAGGAAGAATGATAGGGAAAAAAGGAGGTTCATGAATCAAACAAGATGAAACCCTTCTAAACTAAATCTTAAACTAGTGGTTGGACAAACATTTAGGAACCAATGCTTGATATAAGTTATTGTTAGTATATAGACAATCAAACACATTTAACTATTCAAGTAAATAAGAATATATTGAAATTTAGTGAAGGTGGTTATGTTTGTGATATTTTAATTACACATCTATAAATGGAGATTATGATTATTGCATATAAAGTATTCGAATCATCTACTACAGAATATGAATAATTGTATTAAATAATAGTCATGCACAACCAAAATATATACACCAAATTGATTGAACTTCTTTAAAGACTCACAAATTTGGAGAATAACAATATTTTCACATTAAGATAAATTGTAGAATAATTCTCAAAATTTATTATTAATATTAACATTCAAAATTTTCATCTCTTTTTGGAATCGGGAGGATACAAGTATATATAATCTTGGGTAGTGGTTTCCTCATCCTCCAAGTAAAGTCTAAAATTATAACTTTCAATTTTAGGTCTCATGCATCATATTCATGTATAGGATAAAAAATAGAATAGATGGAAAAAGATAAACAATTAAAATATAAATACATACACATGTTACAAATAGAATGAATATAGGAGTCTTCATAATAATAGAATGCATGCAAATAGATACATCCAAATTTAACTAAGGTGCTAGCTTATCATCGCCTAGAGAAAAAGGAGACTGATAACATGACATGGAAACTAAATATGATGTATATATTGTATAAGAAGAGATAATATTTATCACTGATGTATCACTAATAGATTAATGATGATTAGGTACTACTTGATAAAATAGGATTTAACATTAAACTATCAATGTAGATGTTGGCTGAGTAGTATAAACTATCCTTGTAGCATCCTCAACACCCTTCAAATTTTTAAATAATGTATAGGTAGCCTCAAGTTATTTATTTACAATATCAAAATTGAGCATACAAGGTTTGGATATTTTTCCAATTTCACTCATAAACCTTTGATACTCAATTTTAGAGGCTTTAAATCCTACCCTGAGTGCCTCTACTTTAGTAATTTTTTCACTTACAAAATTGATAAGCTACATAATTTCCTCACTCATTTTATACATAATTCATTCCACCTTAGATTTAAAAATATCTACTATTGCTTTAAAAAGTACACAAAAATTGGGCTTATTTATCAATTTCCTGAAAGAAGTTATTATGTCGATGACCCTCATATCTTTCAAAATATTAATGACCTCATTTTCTTGGATTGCCAAGTGGGTTATCAAAACTTTCATCAAAGAGTGCCATTGAAAAGCACCAGCTCTCTTTTTAATTACATATTTTAAGGCCCAAACTACCTTCTGTGTAGTCATAAAATTAAAATTATTGTACATTTTATTCCTTGCACATATAACTAAGAAGTTGATTATTTTCTTGAGTTATTGAAATTAGTTCTAAAAAATCATTATTTTTCACCATTTAGGTTGAATCACCCCTAGATGTCTTGATTATCTTCAAAATGTCATTTAGCCTAGTCACTACAATTTTTACATTGTCTACAATCTTCTTAGGAGCTTGAATGATTTGTTTTTGGAGCAATCTTTTCTTATCCTACTCCTAATTTATGTACATATATTTCATCACCTTTCCAACTATGTGTACAAAATCATATAAGTCCTTTATATACTTTATGGGATCATTTGATCATTTCTTTTGTTTCTTAGTGAGGGGGAATATATTTTTCTTTTGTTCTAGTGTTACTTCCTCACATGGGTTGTTGTCCACTCCCTTCCTCTTCTTGACTCTTTAGATTATACCACTCTTATTCTTGAAGTGGGTAGTTATCATAGTTAATTTAGTGAGGACCAATCCCATCCTATCTTGTGACTCCCTAACATAGGAATACATAATAAGTTATCCTTATTCGTCTTGTTGGATAGCCTCTAGGGTAGTGGAAGGTGGTATAAAACTAGGTGGAAAGATGGAAGTAATTATTTGTATGGGGATTTTGGGAATTCAAGGAGTGAGCATCCTCTAATTTTAAGTAATACTTTGGGTTATAATAAATACCACATATTTTGTTTGTCCTAAAGTTTTTTCAATAGCCAATATGGAGGATTATGTTATACTGGATTGGGATATGGCTAAGTTAAATTGGGTGGATGGCTTTATCAAAACTTGGGGATTGAAAATGGAGACTATGACCAAATCTTAAAAATATACCTTCTTCCTATGGTCCTAGGGTTTGGTCATTATTGAATTAATGGTTGAATGAATCAAAAATCTAAATAATTAAAAATTGGACCTAAAGAATTAGAAACCTATTGACCAATTTGCTCAATGTGATTGTGAGGATATAATGACTAGGTTGTTTTTTACAATGCCTTTTTAATACTCAAATGGATAGAGAGATGTATAAATTGACCTAGTAGATGTAAAATTAGTCATCTAAAAATATGAAATATTAATTGAATAAGAAAGGGAGGACATTACCTTATTCAACACTTTCCTTTCCTCTATATTAATAATTTCTATGGTTGAGTTGGAAGATAATGTATCTATTAGAGTAAATAATATTGGGGTAATGGATTTAGGAGAGATAATTATAGTTGAGGATATAGATGATTGAGTGAGGCCTAGATTAGGGACTTCTTGCTATATGGACTATGCATCTACCTCTAATGTTGGGTCTCCAAGATCCATTACCTATTGCATTCCTTCATCTTCACCCAATACCTTTGTGTCTTCAAATTCCTTTTCATCTATTGTCTTAGAGAAATTTATTTCTTCTATTGGTTCTATGTCTACTCTAGAGACCTATTCATCTTCAATTCCCCATCTTTTATCTTCTTCATCATTTTCCAATACATGGAAAATCTCCACTTATTTAGTCCTTCTCTTAGGCTTATCCTTTATCTCCTATAATTTATCATGTAGAATACCTCCTTTATCAAGTGGTCATTTGATAGGTATTTCTTCCAATGGCACATTTGGAGATGAAATTAAATGAGTCATAGGTTTACTTTTGTAAATTAAAATGGATGACTTAGTGGTTTCAATAACTTTCCCTAAAGTGGAAGAAGTGGGGGATGAAGGAACCCTAGTTGTGGGAGGTGTAAATTTAGTAGATATGGTGGGATAAATAGGAGGTTTAGGCATTATAATTGTAAGAAGCACAGTTAGAGAGGATGGAGGTGTTGAAGTTGGGACTTTGGAAGTCATTATAACAAAATAACTTTATAGGAACATAGGAAGACTTATCTAATGGATATTAGTTAATGGGGGCAATGGTGTTATAGAGAATTTTGTAACTTGTATACATCCTAAAGATGAAGCTCTTATAGTATCTTTAGGAGACTGCATTATTTTTACCAATTAAGGTGATCTTAGTACTTTAAGGATATACCTTCTTATCTAAGGATCCACCTCCATTCTAAGGATTTCCTTCCTCTAAAGGGCCAACATTCATTTGTAATAGATACGGATGGTCATTATGTTTAGGTGATACAAGAGATTGAGGTTTGGTTTAATGGTAACATGTATCTTTGTTTTACTACTCCACTATATTATATACCTACTCCCTTATGATGGATTAATCATACTATATGGCCTAGGATACCACCATAGGAATTTTCTACTAAGTCATTCACCAATAGACCTTAGTAATCATCTTTAACATTCATTAATATGAGGTTATGGTTATAGATCTTATGACCATATGAAATATGGACTCCCTTCCTTATAAGGTCACTAAGGTATTACCTCACCTTTCACCTTGGATCCCAATCTCTATACTATGCTTAGCTTAACCCATAGTGGATTCATGTCCTCCCAACTAAGTTGAAGTGCCTCCTTAGTGTGTACTACATTTGACCAATGCTAAGAGGGGTTTAATGGTAATACCCTTGATGTCTGGAATCAATTTCCTCATACACACTATTATATATTTTCAAATATATATCATGTTATACAACCTTATTAGGGATGAAATGATGGAGATTAAGTAAAGTGATTCTAGTCCCCTATATCTTGATTACAATACAATCATGATATATACAATAGTCTCCCATATTTTTAATGTTCTTACTTATATTTTCTAAGATCTTAGGCATGGCATGCCCATAAATAACTTCGTATACCATCAAGTATAATTATTATACAATCTTATTTATAAAACTCTTGAACTAATAAATATGGAGTAGGAATAAGTCTTCACAGACCTTGTTGTTGACATATTATATGGATGGCTCACAGGGTTATCCATAAGTCATGTGGATTGTCCCCATAATGGTGTATACTATATAAGACATCATATTTTCAACCTTGAGTATTTTTTCCTTGAGCCAGATGTTGGTAACCTCTCCAAGTGCCATAGTTTTATCTAAAGTTAGGATTATGTCCAATAAAGGTACCCATTTTTCATACATGTAGGTCGTACTCAAAATATCATATATTTTTTTTAGCAAGGCCATTTTTATCCTAATTCTTGACCTAAATTTTATCATAGGCACCAAATATATGACACCTTCAATGTTAAATTTATCTCCCTTAGCCAACCATTATTTAAGATTTTCCTCAATTATGTTATGATCTACCCAATAATTGGTCATGACCTAGTTTTAAGTCACTTTAGGCACTAAGAAGCATATATATTTCTCAAGATAATCATAAAAAATATAAGTGATCATGTTCCTTTATATCCTTAAGTGTAAATAGTCTCTGTAATAACACCATTTATAAACAAATCATGGATTAGGTCAATGCATGGAATTACATTTGATTTCATGATTGTGTTATGGCGGCCCATGGATTTTATTGGTAGTAAGTCACACGTATGGATTTTACTGGTAGTAAGTCACCATAATTTTTGGGCCTCTAAGATGAATACACATGGATGATTCTTGGAATCTAGAGAAAATAGGTTTCTAACCAATGTAGCTTTGATTGGAAGGTCCCAAATTAATAATATTATGACATGTGGATGGCTCACAATTATCTAGGGACTTAGAAATTTTGGTTTTATACTTTTCCTATCAAACCTTTTAATTTTATGATGATGACACTTGTAAATTCCAATGAAATCTAGAGAGAAACTTAATTTTACACTATACCTACAACTAATTTGATTCAGGTGAATGGGATTCTACCATTTAGCATGATCTAGGGAGTCTAAAGATTTAAAAATAATAAACTTTTAGTGATTCTTTGGATTACAAGTCAATGAAATTATACCACTTGGCATGATCTCAAAAGTCTAGAAACCCTTTTGAAATTTACCATGTAATTTTTCCTCATAAACTCTAAATGATCGATATGTCACCACATTGAGATATCTTGGGGTTATATGAGCTTAGATATTTAGATATTTTCATGAGCACTTAATGCATCCTGATTTTATGATATTTTTACCTATGGAGGTGATTCATAGGGATTAGTAAAAACAACTTTGAAGCAAGCTTACCTTCTTCAGGCTTATACCTACTAGCCCTCTCAAAGCACTATTTTGGATGGTTTGACAATTTAAGAACATTTATAAGACAACTAATTAGGTATTCAAGTACCCTCTATCCTAAATATTAACACAAAAAGATTTATATTTAAACTCTAAATGTAAGTATTCTATTTTCAAGGTCCTTCTCTCTTTTAGATCTCTCTCTAGTAGCCCTCTAAAGTCACTTTTATTGATGGTTTTTCAAGCATACATGGTTTCAACACAAAAAATATACCTTTTTATATAACATTAATGTTTTATAACTCTTTAACAATCTTTAGGATCCAACTCTCAAAACAAGTTCACTAACCCAAACCCTCTCTCTACCAGTTAGGTCTTTAATTAGGTCTCTTAGGCCTAAAATTAAATTTTAGCTCTTATAATATCCACACATCCCAATAATTAAAAATAAGTGTTTTATTCATATTTATTACTAAAACCCAACTCCTATGAAAAATTTTAAGGTCTGGTTCATCTCTAAAGTACCCAAACCATGAATTGGTCATAACCTTTCACTAGGTTTTTAACATAGGTTGAGAGAGAGTAAAAGATAGATTTGAAAAAAAAATGGGGTTTAAAGGACTATTTTTAATATTAAAATGTTTTTTCTACATCAATATAAACTTATAGATATATAACCCTAATCTTTATTAATAAAAAGATTTAAACACTAGTAAAACTCACCTCGACAAGACTCGCAAAGAATACTATACAAACTTGTGTGGACAAAACTACAATTTTTAATGAAGATTAAATATTTTTATGAATTTCAGTCTTAAATAAAAAATTTATTCAACTTATAACCCTTTTCACTACCTTCCTAATACAATAACAAGATAAATGAATGCAAGAATTAGCTTCCTTAACTCAAACTTGTTGGAGATACACAAAATTTATGAAAACTAAGGTTCTTATTTAATCTTCTTGAAGATGATTAAGTTGTCCTTAATGCATCAATATATTCTATAATAATATTATCATCACACTTAATAAAATTTCATTTTTCAAACAAATACCTTGAAAATTTGATCTTTAGCATTGAAATTCACAATTATTATGAGCTTGCATAGAATCCTTGTATGATTATCTTCTTTATTTTAACTTTCACCTCTCTCTTTCTCATTATTGGAGATTTAAAACCTATTTATATTAATTAATTATCATCATTCAAATATTTTACAAACATTATATTCTCTTACAAAGTCTCTAACTATTTAAGATTGCTCCAACATTGGTCTTGAATGGACTTAAATGCATTTTTAACTAGACCATTGACCAACCATGATAAATGACATGATCCAAGGTGATAAAAAAAATATAAATCACATCAATACCCTCTATACACCTAAAAAACCAAAATATATCTTTAATATTCACCAAAAGTTTATAAAAGTCTCCTAAACTAAAGAAAACTATTCAAAAATTTGTGTTGCTCATTTTAGTGAGAAAATGAAAAATGAAGCCAAATTAAAATTTGATACTAATATAACATATAAAAATGATTTACCCTACCAAACAGTGGTATAAGGATTTTAATCTGCTTACGAAAACCTTTAACAAGTTTCTGATCTGGGTTCGGCTCCCAAATCTTCCAATACATCTATGGAATGAATCGGTTTTTGAAACCATCGGGAATGCTATAGGAGATTTTTTGTCTGTGGATAAAAATACGTTGATTGGTCACCATTCGACCTATGCACATTTTATGGTTGAAGTGGATGTTTCAAAGGGCCTACCAGAGGTGATTTGTCTGGACTCCCCAAGGGGAACTTGGACACAAATGTTGGATTTTGAGGGCATACCTTTTCAGTGCAAAAAATGTCACCTGACGGGTCATATGGCTGCTCGTTGTTTGGCTGGGAATTCAAAGTCCAGACGACCACCTTCTTGGTGGTCAAAGGCTTCCTCAGAACATTAATATATACACCTAAAAGATTTGGTAGATTCTGAGAATGAAGATAGCATCCATTCCAAACCAATGATTGTGGAGGAGCCACCGGTGTAAATTCCTTATGAATGGGAACATCTTTCAAAAGTTGTTGTAGGCTTTGGTTTCCCCCCTGTTTCGGAGGAACTACCTAGGAGCCAAAAAGTAGTTGGTATTCATAAGGTTTTTGATGAGTCATCTGTATCCCTTGGGCTTAATAGAAAAATGGATGATGAGGCAGCAAACTGCTGTTAAAGCCTGTGATCCCTCCTCTAGATATGAATCTTCACTAATTAAATTTGTTTTAACCTCTTAGTTTGGAGGTTGTAGGATGCTGATCCAGTCTGGTGACGGTCCATTTTGTGTAGTGTTGGCAGTTACATATAGGTTCCTGTTTAACCTGGTTTGGTTCGTAATTTTGGGGTTTTGTTGAAACTTCGTTGGGCTTTCTGGTTTATCTTTCTTTATTGTAAGGGTTTTGGGGTCCCTTCAAAACCTTCTTTTACCATAATCTAAAACATGATTACAATATGTAATATAAGACATATAATATCACTAAGAAAAACTAGGAAAAAACTTGATCAAAATAAACCAAGAATGAAACTAGGAGTGATGCTCCTACATCATACTCCCAAGGGGTAGAAAAGTGGACTAATGAATTTTTGTTCATTATGTATGCAAGAGTATTCCCATTTTCTTGATCTATTTTTATGTCATCTAAGTGTAATATTCATGAGGATGGTATTTCCACTTCACTAGATACTAAAAATACTCTTTGTTCCTTGTTTTCTTCATAATCTTCTTGTCCAAGATAATCTCCAACTCTTCCTTCTTGGCTATTTACAATTTACTTGCCCATTATTGGATTTATATACCTTCTCCTACTATTAGTTCCTCATTTTCATCATTGTATTGAAATGGATATAGGATTGAAACATTGAAAATGAGAGAGATGTTGACTTCACTAGGCTACCCTATCACATAAACATTATTAGAAAATTTCTTTAAAACTTTTCAAGGACCTATCTTTTTCATCTTGAGTTTGTTATACTTACCTTTCAAAAATATCTTATTCCTCAGGTGATCCAAAACCATGTCACCAATTTCAAAATTGACTTCTCTTCACTTCAAATATACTTGATTCTTGTATTTGTCCACACTTGTCTCTAATTACCTATTCAATTATTCATGTACTTCTTTCATGGCCACATAAAACACCTCCATTTTAGAACTCCTTTTCTCAATTTTTCTCAAGTCTCTCAGTTAAAAGACCCCTCTTGGTTTCATGCCATGCATTACTTAGAATGGACTCATACCAATACTCCTATTGGAAAAGTCATTGTATGCAAAATTTATTTGTGGTAGTACTAAATCCTAATACTTAGGATTATCTTTTTATAATAACCTTATCAAGTTTCATAATATCCTTTTAACCAAATCATTTTACCCATCTATCCGATGGTGGTATGTTGAACTAAAACTCATATTTTTTCCCAAGCTTCTTCTACAAGGTCCTCCAAAAGTGACATACAAATTTGGTGCCCCTATCATATATTATGCTTAGTGGGAGTCCATGTAGCCTGACAACCTCCTCATAATTTTTTTTATGTGTGTATCATCATTGGTAGTATTTCAAGGTATATAGTGTGTCATCTTGTAAAATTTATCCACCACTACAAAGATAAAATCATCTCCTCATTGAGTTCTAGGCAGTTTCACGATAAAATCCATACTAATAGATTCCCATGGTCTAGTTTGGAAAGGTAAGGGATGATACAAACCTAAATTTTTTATTTTACCCTTATAAATTTAAAAAACCTTGAATCTTTCTACATACCTTCTTACCTTTGCTTTCACTCTATGCCAAATGTAATGCCTAGTGAGTTTTTCCAATGTCTTGTCAAGTCCAAAGTTTCCTAGCATAATCCCATAATGCTTCTCTTTGATCAATTTTTCCCTCATTAAACTCTTTGGCATGCATAATTATATCCCTTTAAATAACAAGACATCTTGTATCATGTAATACAAAAATGGTTCTTTATTCAAGGGAGTTGGATGCTGATAAGCCTTATAGGCCTATTGAAAATCTTCATCACTTTCATATAACTCCTTAAGGGATTCAATGCCTACACTCTCAAGCTAAACTAATTTGACTGGAAACCCTTATACTTAAATCATCTTCCACCTTATTACTCTTTCCTTTATTATTTTTCATAGTAAAAATTAAATTCTACAAATATTCTATCCATTTCATATGCCTCTGATTGAGCTTATGTTGACTAGTAATGAATTGTAGAGCATGGTTGTCTATTAAGATTAAAAAATCTTTGGGCATTAAATAATGACTCCACTTCCTCAAGGCCTACACCATTACATATAAATCCAAATCATAAGATGAGTAATTTTTAGCATCATTTATTTTTTCACTAAAGTAGGCTATAGGCCTGACCTCCTAACTTAAGACAGCCCCAATGGCTACTCCACTTGCATCACACTCCACCTGGAAGAATTTTTTAAATTCATGGAGTGTTAGGATGGGTTGTTCAATTATTTTCTTCTTCAAAATTTGAAAATTTATTTTAGCTAAGTCAATCCACACAAACTTTTTCTTATCTCCTCTAATAGTGTCTATGATTGGAGCATAAATTCTACTAAAATATCTAATGAATTTCATATAAAAGCTTGCAAGGCCATGAAAACTTCTTAGCTATCCAACTAACTTGGGAATTGCCCACTCCATTACAGCTTTCACTTTATCCCTATCTATTTTTAACATTCCTTGAGATATCACAAAGATAAGATACAATAATTTTATCTTCATGAATACACATTTCTTGAGATTTATTAGTAAATACTTCTCTTGTAATCTTCTCATAAACAAATTCAAATGATGGAGATTTTATTCTTTTCTATGACTATAAATCAAAATATCATCTAGATAAACTAAAAAAAACTTACCTATTAAGGGATTAATGACTTCATTCATGAGCTTCATAAATGTACTAGGTGCATTAGTGAGGCCAAATGGCTTGATAATCCATTAATAAAACCCTTCATTAGTCTTAAAGGTTATTTTCCATTCATCTCCATGTCTGATTCTGATTTGATAATATCCAATTTTGAGGTTAATTTTAGAAAAATATTTTTATCCACTAAAACAATCCATCAAGTATTTAATACTTGAGAGAGGAAACATGTACCTTATGGTGATCTTATTTATTGCTCTTGAATCTATGCACATCCTCTAATCTCCTTCTTTATTGGGTACTAATATTGTTGTCATTGTACATGAGCTAAGGTTTTCCTTAACTATCCCCTTGTCCAAAAGTTCTTAAACATCATTTTTGATCTTATCATTTTCCTATTGTGTCATCTTATATGCATCCTTATTATGCAAATTTACTCCTATAATGAATTCAATATGATGACTAATTTTTATCATGAGTGGAAGCTCACTAGGTAGTTCATCTACTATGATATCAGCATAGTCCTTTAACATGTCTTATACCTCTTGAGGTCATTCATTCAACTTATTTTTTCATATGAATATTATAGGCTTGATTAATACTACAAATCCTAACTCTTCTTATTTTATTGCATTCACAAACTCATTTTTAATCACTGGCATTACAATTGAACCAATCTTTTGTTTACCATCTTCTTCTTTCATAGGAAACAAGTTATGGCTTATACTATCCTTTCTTCTTGTAATATTTCCAAGGCCTTCCAAGTAGCACATGACACACATTCATTGGAATAATGTCATAAAGGACTTTGTCTTTATAATTTCCAATTTGAAAGTCTAACCAACATTGTTCATTAACCAAGACTTATTTCCTTTTTTTCAACCATGAAACCTTATAGGGATTTGTATGGGAAAGTCTTTTCAATCTTAGTTTATTAATCATTTTAACTAAAACTAAGTTATTTATGCTACCTCAATCAATAAACATTTTGTATCACTTACTTTGACACTTACATGAGGTATTGGAAAGAGTCTTCCTTTGTTCAAGTTCCTTATCTTTAACTGTCTTGATAAACACTCTCCTCATAAGAAAGTATTCACCTCTTTCTAGCTCTTCACATGAGATGGAGAGCCAACACTCTCCTCTTATATTTATTGAACAACCTTATTTTTATTTGTAGTCCTATAACTTCCTTCTTGTTAACCCTCTAGACACTCCTAAAACCTATCTCCATCCAATTTATTACACTTGAAGCACTTACCTATGAAACCATTAGATCTCTTCCTCGTTATGCATATCCACATCTAAAATATGGCCTCCTACCTCTAAATCCAAATATATGATTATAAGACTCTTCTTATGAAGTTTTATCCTCTCCATGGTTTCTTTGTGAGGTACTTCTACCTCCTTGATTACCCCTTCCCCTCTAACCTCTTCCTCTCCCTCTATCCTGTTGTATTTGTCTTTTACTAAGCTTGTCTTCAGATTTCAATGCAAGATAATAAAATTCTTCAAGAGTATTGGGGATAACTAGAATTAATTCATCTTGTAAATTATATATCAATCTAGTAAGATGTATATAAACTATTTCCTTATGCTCATCTATATGACCTAATCTAATGACCAGTTTATAAAAATCCTCTATATACTCCTTGACACTCATTTCCTTTTGCTTTAAATATAACAATATGTTGAATATTTTTATTTCACAGTCACTTGGAAATAATTTATCCTTCAAATTAGAGACCATCTAGTCCCAATACTTGATCTTTGACTTTCCTCTCTTCCTTATTTCTTCTTGGATGAAATCCCATCAAAGGGATGCATGCCCTTTTAGCTTTATGCAAGCAAACTTCATCTGGTTCTCCTCTATAACACTTTCATAATCAAATTATTTATCTAATTATGCAATTAAATCAATAATATCTTCTCCATATAAACATATTTAATATGTAGTAAGTTATAATTTTGGTTTGGACCCCTATTTCAACATTGCCTTTGGTATTCTCTCAAGACCGTGTTCATCATAGTATCCAACTTCTTCATCTTCCTCTTCTAGTTCTTGGGGTTTTTCCTCTCTATCTCTTATGTCCCTGTTAGGACTCCCCTTCTTTGAGTAGCTTTTACTACTACAATCCTAATATCAAAACCAATCCTTAGGTTCTACAACTCCTCCAATATAGTTTGAATATTGGTTTATTCCTTCTAGGTGGCATCTTGTCTTCTCACTCTCCAAGATAACTAACCAAAAAATATCAATTCATTATTATTATATAATATTTTAAACCTTATTTAAATATAATTAAGGTATAAAACCTGATCTTATACCAAACTAATGCATAGGTATTAGTAAAAACAACTTTGAAGCAAGCTTACCTTCATTAGGCTTATACCTACTATCCCTCTCAAAGCACTATTTAGGATAGTTTGGAAATTTTATAAGGTTTCTAAGCTAACTAATTATGGATTAAATTACTATTTATCCTCCTTGATCAACATAAAAAAATTTAGATTTAAACTCTAAAGGTAAGTATTCTATTTTTAAGGTCTTTCTCTGTTTTAGATCTCTCTCTAGTAACCCTCTAAAGTCACTTTTCTTGATGTTTTGTCAAGTATACAGGACTTAAACACACAAAAAAATACTTTTATAGATACCTATTAAGGTTTTAAAACTCTATGTAAATTTTTAGGTTCCAACTCTCAAAACAAGTGCACTAACTCAAACCTTCTCTCTACCAATTAGGTCTCTTAGGCTTAAAATTGATTTTTAGTTATTATAATATCCAAGCATGCCAATAAATAAAATAAGTGTTTTATTAACATTTATAACCTAAAACCTAACTCCCATGCTAAATTTTAAGGTCTAGTTTAACTCTGAAGTACCCAAACCATGACATGGTCATAACCCTTCACTGGGTTTTTGACATAGGCTGAGAGAGAGAGAGAGAGAGTGAGAGTGAGAGAGAGAGAGAGAGAGAGAGAGAGAGAGAAGAGAGAGATTTCAAGAGAAAATTGGGTTTTCAAGGATTTTTTTTATTTTATACATCAAGATAAAATTATGGATAGATAACCCTAATTTTTATTGACAAAAAGATTTAAACACTAGTAAAACTCACATGGACAAGACTCCCAAAGAACATTGTACAAGCTTGTGTGGACAGAACTATAGGTTTTGATGGATATTTTTTATTTTTTAAATTTTATTCTTCAATAAACTTTTTATTCAACTTCAAAACTTTTTCACTACATTCCCAATACAAGAACAAGCCAAATTAATTCAAAAATTGTCCTCTTTAACTCAAACTTGTTAGAGATACATAAAATTTATGAAAATTGAGGTTTATCTTTGTTCTCCCTAAATATTATTGAATTTTTATTAATTTATCAAGATATTAAATAATAATATTATAATCACACTTAATAATATTTCATTTTGAAAACAAACACCTTCAAAAGTTGATATTTAGCATTAAAATTCAAAACTATTATGAACTTGCACAAAATCCTTGTATGATTGTCTTCTTTATTTTAATTATCACATCTGTCTCTCATTCTTGGATATTTAAAACATATTTCTCTTCATTCATTTTCATTTATTTCAATATTCTAAAAACATTAAATTATCCTACAAAGTCTCTAAATGTTAAAGATTTCTCCAACGTAGGTCTTGAATGGACTTATATGCACTTTTTAACCAGACCATTGACCAAAAATGACAAATGACATGGTATAAGGTGATAAAAACCCTATAAATCACATTAAGACACTCTAGACACCTTAAAAACCAAAATACATCTTTAACATTCACCAAAATTTTCTAAAATTCTCCTAAACTAAAGAAAATTATTCAAAATTTTGAATTGGTATTTTTGGTAGGAAAATGCCAAATGAAGCCAAACTCAAATGTGAGACCAATATAACACCTATAAATTATTCCAATATGGAAATTAGGACATATAATATCACTATGCTAACTAGGCAAAAAAAAATGATCAAAACAAACCAAAAATGAAACTAGGAGTGATGCTCCTGCATCAAGATGGCTCTCACTGCTCCACTTCTCTAGATGATTATTTGAATTATACTTTTGCACTTAGTATTAGGGTTAATGGTATGATTATTATGATGTGTCATGATCTATAAGACTTGATGGAGATCTGAAATTCTAGGAACTTGCTACACATCGAATTTCAAACAAGATACATATATCTATTAGTTCTATTAGTTCCTTAAATTAAAACATAAAATTGAATACATGTTTCATCAACAAGGAAAAGAATAAATGGTGATAAATAATTCATGATATATGCCTAAGCTTTGATTTTCTCTCTTTTGTAACTTTGAAACAAAATTAGACTTGAAAATAACCTTAAACTCATATAGTCTAATCAATATTTGAATCCAAAGGTTGATACGGACCATGAATATATGTGCCTTAATAATAATGGGTCCTTATTTGAATTTTATGAATATGAGGTGTGTTGGGGCATAATAAATGGTAACTCAATTGGGAAATACTTCATAGTATTTGAAAACCTAAAATCTAGATTAATGCATCATATCATAGCTTTAGGCCCAATAAGAAAAGAATAAGTGAACAAGTCCATTGAAAATGATTCCTCCTTCCTCATGCAACATACTAACCTTTTTCATTACCAGGATCTATGTGTGAGTTTATGAAATTTATTTCCTCCTTGTTATTATAGTTTTGAAAAATACCTAAATAAACATTGTAGGTTTCATTTTGATTTTATATTTTATAACTAAATAAAAAGGTAAGTTTTGGCATTGATTAGTTACCATCTGAGCATTAACAACCCCAATAGAGATATCATCAATTCCACTCTAAGCCTTGTTCTAATACCTACCATGCATCCATATCCTTAGTATAGGTTACTTGAATTATGATTCCTCCATAAGTTTTCCTTATTATGTTTTTAAGAACACAAATGAAAGAAGGGTTGGGAATCATAATTAGATGGGTGTATATACAAGGAAACTTTTTTTTTTCAATATGTCCCTATCAATGTGCATCCATTTCAATGTTTATTATCTTCCATCCAAGTTTTATTATGTAAAAATGTAATTTTATCTTTAGAAATGAAAAACCTTTCTAAATTTTTCATGAGTATATAAGAGTATATCCCAAAATCCTAGTGAGCTCATTCAATCCAGGTAGAACTTAATTCAATCATAAAACATACCTCAATCTTGAAACCTCAAGAACTACTAGAATAAATCCTAGTGGATGTTAATTGTGTTTCCTATTAGCACCAAATAAATTATTTTTATATCATCCCCTTGATTTTTGTATGTCTTTCTAACCCCAATATAATAATTTGATTGGATTGTTCTATAGCTTTTATGAAAACTAACCTAGAAAGAAACAACACTAACTATTAAAGATAAATGTAAAATATAGGAAATACTAATATAATAAAATGAAGAATATTAATCTAAGAAAGCATGACATATATTATATAAAGTGGAAAATTTAATATACTCCCATATCTACATACACACTCAAAGTCATTCAAAAGCATCTCCACTTGGATCAGCCATGAAATAATGTTTCAAAAATTATCCATTAACTGGAAAATCAAGGTCGTTACCTTGGAGGTCCTTCAAATGAAATGTGTTGTTATTCAAGATTTCATATATTTGATATGGGAAAATCCATAAGGGAGTGAACTTATTATGTTGTCCTTTTTTCTCATGTTCTTTATCTCATAAACTAATTGGGTCTCAAATCCTAAAATACTTGATTGTAGATATTTTATAAATCCTTATTTTGATAATTTCTTGGTATTTGTTAAAGTTTTAAATTTATTCAATTCGTGCATCCTCCATCTATACTATGTCAAGTAGTTTAGACCAGATTATTTCATTGTCTCCCATATACTCTTGCATAAATTGATACATTAGTAACTTCAAAGTAAAAGGTAGAATTGGTTATTACCCATACACTAGGAGGAAAGGTGAAACCTTGACAACTTATTTATGTCTTGTTTTATTTTCCCATAGTGCATACTTTAGTAGTAAATGTCATTCTATTAGTTTATCTTATGTTGATTTCTTGATGGTACCCATCAGAATCTTGTTAATAGATTCAACTACTCCATTTCTTTGGGGATAATAATTTGATGAACACTTGATGGTAATTTGGCTCTTGTAGGCTCATTAAGTGAATTCTGTAGATTGAAACATTAGACCATTATCACATACCAAAGAGATGGGAGTGTCAATCTTAGTTAGTGTATTTTCTTCTAGAAAATTGATCATATCTTATGATTTATATTTCTTAGTGTCCACATCTATTGTCCATGTCCTACAATAGTCAGTGGATATTATGATGGATTTATGTCATGTTGACTAATTTGGTTTGATCACTCTTATGAAGTCAAGTCCACATTGAGAAAAAGGTCATCCTTAAATGATTGGTTATAAAGGCATGGCATCATGCACTTCCCTTTTCCCAAACACCTAAAATTTATGATAGGTCTTGACATAATTATGAGCATTTTTGAAAACTTTAGGCTATTAGTATCTTATAATGACTTAAAAGTGGTAATTAGGGCTAAGAGTGTTACTTAAATTACCCTATTCTTAGCTTAACCCTAGACCTATCTTAGATACTTAAACACACTTTTCCAAGCAGAGTAGACCAAAATCACCTATAGTTAGCTAAAACATATTCCCAAGACTATCTTCTTAGATCCCATCCCAACTTGATCAATAGTCTACCAAGTGGACATTAGTGCCACGTTTGGGACACTACAGCCACATGGCGTTAATGTTCCCAACTAGGCATTACTATCCTTATCCCTAACTCTTCATAATGGATACTTTTTCAATTGTGTACCCCTTATAAGGTTAGCCTAAGCATATTTTATTATTTTCATAATCTATATATCTCTATAAATACAAATCTAATTAGCCTTTATTGACTAGATGGAAAATAGATGCAAAATCACATTCGAATCAAAGATAAGTTCAGAAAAATTAAGGTATTTGATCCCTAATTTTCCCTAATTCTAGATACTACCATCTACAACATCATGTATCCCATTTTTCAAAAAAAATTAAATCTCAATCACATTCAAGGAATTCAATTCCACTTTCATTCTAGCATTTACTTGGACTTGTATTAAGCACTAGGTGACATAATTACATCAAACTTGATCCCTTTTCAGAGTATTAGCATGTAAAAAACTCTCTTCATAATAGGGTATTGAGGATATCTAACCTATCCTATTAATGAACACACAATTATTTATCATGCCATACTTTCAAGTAGGATTAGGGTTTACACACCAAATCAAGTTTTCCATACATAACAAAGAGCTCAAGGCTTCATGCGTGTAAGAACAAGAACTCCTATCCATTGAGCTAACAAACTCAAGAATCTTGTTGATGGCACTCAAAACTATCTAGAACCTAGTTTTTCAGAACCCAGATCATCCATGATAGTCACTTTCTAGAAAAGTCTATATTTATGACTATTTATTGATAGTTTTAAAAATTTAAAGAAGATCAACTGTTATAACAAATCAATACTTAATTATTATAGTTTATTTAACTAATTTAGACATCTCAACCCTTTAATCTAAACATAGGAGTTACATAGTTAAACCCTAAAAGGTTAACTCATTTGGTGAACCCATGTTACTTCAAAATATACTTAAAACCCTATCTTGTATTAATCCAATTTTGTGTGCAATAATTTAGGGCTGCCTACTTTTGATATTCTAAAAAAAAATTAGACAAACTAGCTAAATTAAATCAAATTTCACATTAGGGTTTCAATTCATTTTACATATAATTTAAATTGGTGTAAAGAAACCTTAGATTAACCTAATCCTAAATGCTCTTAGGGTTTGTATCATTTTTTCTCCTATTTTAATTCATTGCTATTAATTTCTTTAGAATTCATATATTCTATTTTAGTATCTCTATTTCAATTTGTTTATTATATGCCATATAAAAAGGCTATCTCTTTTCCATTAAGAATAAGTGATAGACTAAGTGGTAATCTTATAGAGAATATTTATATTCCTTCTATCTAAACCTATAAAAATGAAAAAGAACCTATTAAAAATCCATTTATGAATCCTTCATGCCTTGATTATGTGGAATTTGATGGCAAGGCTTCTAAAGGTAAATAATATAACTAAGAGCAAGATGAGGTCGACATTGAGAATCAAGACACACTACTTCCAATTAACAATAATGACATAATTATGAACAAAGATGAAGTATAACAAGGCTTCATATATATAATTTGGGAACATCCCCTTGATCATGAATAGAATCTATAAGCCATATTAGAAATCAAGAATAAGATAAATAATCATCATTCCTCAACTTGTCTAGTTAATAATCTTACATATTCTATTTTAGTATCTCTATTTCAAATTGTTTACTATATGCCATTTAAAAAATCTATCTCTCTTCCATTAAGAATAAGTGATAGACTAGGTAGTAATCATATATAACATATTGAGATTCATGTTATCTAAACCTATAACAAGGACAAGGAACCTATTACAACTCCAACTATGAATCCTTCACACCCTAATTATTTGGAATTCAATGACAATGCATCTGAAGATGAACAATGTAACTTAAAAAAATATGATGTCCACATTGAGAATAAAGACACACTACCTCCACTTAATAATAATGACATAATTATGAATAAATATTAAGTATTACAAGGCTTTAGATAGGTAATTTAGGAACATCCCCTTGGTAATGCATATATTATATAGGCCATATTATAAATCAATAATAATATAAATAATGGTCAATCTTCAATACATCCAATTAATAATGTTGTTACACCTCTAATGGGGCCAACTCAACCAACTCAGATAACACAACCCAAGATTATTATTCGACCATCAGTGATAGCTACACCACTTTTGGCTATTTCCTCTACTCTAGATGTACAATCCCTTATGTATGAGGCTCTTACTCTATAGTTTTAAAGTGTTACATCTCAAGAAGGGATCATCTAGGCCATCACATGCCTTGGATTCCAATATTCTCTTGCATACACATGTAACATATCACAAAATGGTAACTCTTTTGACATCTAGTTTTATGGAACCAAAGCTCACATTATATAATGGCAAAGGTGATCCAAAGCATCACATCAGATCCTTTCACGTAACATGCTTGGATTATGTGTCTAGTGATTGTCTTCTTATGAATCTATTTCCATATAGTCTCAAGGATTATAACCTACATTGGTTTTATTATTTCCCAAATCAATCTACCATGGCATTCAATCCTTTAGCTGATATTTTCTAGCACACTTCTCTATCATCATCAATGATAAGATATCATATGCACAAATGGCATAGTTAAATCAAAAGTCAAATGAGCCTATCATTGATTATGCCTTATGATATAAGATAATATTATCCAAATTGACTACCCCCATGGTAGATAAAGATCTTCAAGATATATTTAAATAGAATATATTATCAACACTAAATGAAGCTATCTTATTCAAGAAGTTTCCCAAATTTACCGATATGTGCCACACATTCAAGGAAAGAGAGGATAAGTTCTTATCAATGGGAAAAATAAAGTACAAAAATGGATCATAATTAAATATTAAAACTTTAAAAAAATCTCCATACAAGCTAAGGGCCACCAAAAAAATAATCAAAAGGCCACAGTCAATGTAGCTTTTAAGCCTTCACCCATATTGGTTTTTTTTGCTCTTTAGTGTAGAGTCTTCATTAATCTTCCAAAGTCACTAGCATAGGTTCTATTAGAATTAAATGTCATATCTCTCCCTCCCATATAATAGGTTGATAATAAATGACCTCTTCCAAATATTTATCATTAAAAAACATTATGTGAGTATCATAGGGCACCAAGACACATGACAAATAGATGCATTAGCCTAAAACATAAGATACAGTATCTCATTGGGGATAACATTATTTATGTGGGCACACCCACAAAGGCACCAAAATAATATAAAATAGAAGATAAATAACTCAAGATATTTTTAGATCTTTTCCCAAAACATACATCAAATGAGGTAGGGGCATATCAAGTGTTCACTATATATACTAGGTGCATCCACCACCAGATTCATATCACACAATTACATAGGAGACACATCCATTACATAACATTATTGGCATGTATCACACTATAGTGACACCTAGACCACCTATCACATTTTAAAAGTAGGATATTGTGGATGGCATGCACTCTTCATATAAGCATATATAGGCCACCATCTTATTCATAGTGTTATGGTTGACAATGGGTTAAGCATAAGCATGTATACCATGACACTCTTAAAATACTTAGGCTACACATAGTGGGATATATTCACTATAGATATATTCATTAGTGGCTTCATTGGCCACATTCAGAAATCCATCAGGGAGATTATGCTTCCATTATAGGTTATACCATCACACATAGCCATTCAATTTCTAGTAGTACTTAGTGTAGGTGTATTCAATATATTATTGGGTATTCAATATATTCAATCCATCCCATATATATTATACCAATTCTTGAAGTATATAAATTCTAATCAGGTGATTAAGATTAAGGGTATCCCATATGAGTATCTTCTACCCATCCCACAAGAATTTATAGCATAGTTTTTAACTATAGTTATAGCATAAACATCAGTTACATTTCTAACATTGTTACCAGATATTACATAGTTATCAGTTATAGTAGAGAGTAAAGCTCATATGCATAAATCACAATGTTTATCAAAATCCATAAAATTAGGATAGGTCTACTTCTATGGTATCTACATGCATTCATACTCTCCCTCAAAGACCATTGCTAGAGAGATCCCTACATTAATGATATGCCATAGATAATAGAAGATCTTCCTATACACAATTTATGCCAAGATCAATTTTATTTGCATATAAATGATTCTCGAACATAGGGTACCTACATCACCTATATCTTATAATTCTAACAAATGGGTCCCTAAGACCCCTACAGTTCACATGTCATCATAGTCAATGCCACAACATCATAACATCACTACATAGGTAGCTTCAAACTCAGATTATATAGCATAATACATCATGGGCTCAGAGTTTCCATTTCACACTACACACATGATCACAATTACCCTATTCAACATAGGTTACAGTGATAATGATTCTATGATGAGACTCATTTGTTAGTATGGTTCCTACCCTTGTACATACTTCCTTTTCTCTTGCTCCTTGTATATAGTTTATTTTCATTTTCTTATACATAACTTATACTCATAAAACACAAAAATATTATAACATATAAAAATAAAAAAACAAACACAAAATTTATAGATTGTATGCATTTCTATGTTTACATTTCTACTACTTTCTAAATACTACATATTATTATCTATCCTAGTATAGTATGTTTTATCATACACATATGCTTTACTTGTTCTTGTCGAGTTCTTTCAAATTCTAGACATAACTCTAGTCCACTACACTAATCCAAACCATCTATCATCCACCCATTAGGGGAATTTACACTAGTCCAAATTTATATATTTGATATATCCACCCACTTGGGGGCATCTCATACATAGTGTTACTACCATGTTTTATCTTTACATACTATACATTCTAGTTTATGCATTAATTTATCTTAATGTTGATCATTTCTACTCATTGCTTAGAATTTTTGTTGACTATCACTAGTTAAACTTAGTATATATGTATCATATCATTTACATATATTTTTACTACATAATTATGCATGCTTTCATTTCTAGTTTTCCTAGATTGGACTTGATTGTGTTTCTTATACTTCTTCCATATTAGAGGGAATTTAAATATGTCAGTTATCTTTATCTCTATGAAAATTATGTATTTTTATGCCTTGGACATGTGCCCATGTCCCTTTTGTGTATTTTCCTACTTCTATATGCAGACATTTGAATATGTCCTTTTATTTGGCTCTAAGCCAAATTGTTCATTTCTTGCATGTGTGGACATTTGAACATATCTTTTTATGTCTTCATTTTTAGATTTAGTGATATTTGCCCATGTCCCTTATATTATGTCCCCTTAACCTATATTTTGTGTACCTCATGTCCTTGTATATATTCTTCCTTGTATGCTTATACACTACTTTTTTTACACACACACTAGTTTTCAATGCCATATGGAACCTCATGCATATACCCTTCTTAATTGGGTGTCATGGTGGAGATCATTCCCCATCCCCCTATGTAGTTACTTATATTTGATGTTATACACATTGATTACATCTATCTTGACACTCTTGTGTAATTCTTTATTAAAACATACATATTACATTACCTACTTATGATCATATTCATTTACATTCTAATGTTATGATTTTACATTGTCTTAGAATATCACAAACATGCTCCGGCTAACACATTTTTCATAGCTAATTATTTAGAGGGTATTTATTACATATATTTAATAATTTCACTCAAAAAAGAGGGAATTCATAGGGGTTTTTCATAGAGATCAAGCTCTTACATTGTTACTCCCAAATTATTTTTAGCATGTAGGCTTAGTTTGAAATCAAACACAGGGTAGACACATGAAAAAATAGAGACTCAAACAATAGTTCAAATCTCCTAGATTTTAGACTAGATAGACATTAGCACCTAGATTAATACACTAGCACCATAGGATGTTATTATATACTATAGGGTGCTACTATCTAGTATCCCTAGCTTTAGGATAGTCTAGATATTTTAGACTAGTACACTAGGTATAGTACATATTTGTATAGATACAGTCATAAGTTTTGATAGTTATGTTCAAATTTTACTTAGATACATTTATTTCAGCTCATATTCATACTAGTTGCTCAAATTTAAGGGAATCATGTATGGCATGATAACTCCCACATTCAATTCAGTTACATAGATTTAGTTATTCCATACTCAATTTAGATTTAGTATACTCAAATAATAGATTGGGGGCATGTGCATGACACATATTTTCCATATACTAATCTACACATACGTTGATCAGATGGAATGGCAAAATCCATGTCATTTTATATGTTATATACACTTTTTATCACATTTCATGGTATCAAAAGATTCATGCCTTAATCCATCTTTAATGGTTGTCATTCTTGAGTGGCCTAAGGCTTCTTAATATACTTGAGTGGCTGAAAATCAAACATACATAGCTAAATTTACTCAGTGTAGATACTTTCATCACTTTGTGTAGTTTAGTTATAGATGCATCTATTTCACATAGGTGGAAAATGATGGAGTCATGGACTACTTGAGTTCTTAAACCACCCACATGAGAGGGTTTTTTGTAATAAAAATGAATAAAGGGGTTTGAATCACTATTTAAAATTTTTTAATCAATTAAATCCACTCATTTATGAACTATGAAAGCAACATAATGATCTATTAATGCATTAAGAACCAATCACATGAGCATGAAACAAGATAACACATCAAATATGTGGAAAATCCTCATGGGGAATAAAGCCCACTACAAAAATCTTGAAAAAACTATCTTAAAATTTAATGTATCAATTTTAGTTAAGCACCAACCCAACATGGATCACCAACCCCAAATTTATCAGTCACCCACTTGACTTTAGTAAAAACCCACTTACAATGAGGATACAACCCTCTATAACTAACCAATGCAGTCAAAAGAAACTTCTTCAAGAACCAACCTACAAGGAAAATCCAAATCCCTCTTGACTAAACACCAACTTAATCAAGACCAATTCTACAAGCTCTAATCTATAAGAAAGCTTCAAACACCAAGCATTAACTTAGTCAATCAACCTTGTTTCTTATACTCAAATATATATCTACTATATCCACTATCATATATCAAGAACACATCTATGATTAAAATCTGATATCCTCTCAATAATTAATGATCACTCCAACTTTATTTTGCTTGATTTCTCTCATAACTACTTCTAGGCTTCTTCACTCAACTAGCCCTTTTCAAGACTAAACAGGTCATGTGTCCTTGATCTTCATCTAAAAAATACCTATATGATCATCATGAAATTATTCTATACTCTCTTTTTAGGGTTGAAAAAAAATTTCCCAACCTCCTTAGGCTCATTTTTTTATCAATTCATTCACTTCTTCTAAGCTTGCTCAAATGGGCCTAAAACTACCTTGTATATAAACCATTACTTGTTCATATACCACTTAGTTGACCATATTATAAACCTCTTAGGTTGGACATATAATAGGTATTCGTATATCTCATAAACATGATTAAAATTAACATGTATTCCCATTTATATTTTTCATAACTCAATTAAGCCTTATTTTACTTTTAGGTCTCATGAAGACCTAATTGTATTAGGTCTGTCTAGTAACACGTTACCATTTGATCCCTTGGAACACCTATCACATCCATACATGTAAAAATCCTTTCAAAAATCATCCAAATAAACCTTATAAAACATAATATAATCTCTATAACACCTTTTAGGTCCAACCACTGTATGAAACCTCTCAATAGTAATCAGTCCTATTAGGCTTGTGTATACTAAAAAGTCTACCTTTCAAAACTGAAGCTCAAACGCACTTAAGCCACTCAAACATGATATATATATATATATATATATATATATATATATATATATATATATATATATATATATATATATATATATATATGTATGTATGTATATGTATATATATATGTATATATATATATATATATATGTATATATATATATATGTATATGTATGTATATATATATATGTATATATATATATATATATATGTATATATATATATATATGTATATATATATATATATATGTATATATATATATATGTATATATATATATATATGTATATATATATATATGTATATATATGTATATATATATATATATATGTATATATATATGTGTGTATATATATATATGTATATATATATATATAAATGAACTAATTTTAATTAAAAAATTAATTAGACACTTCCACTCAGGAGATAAGGCTTCAAGAAAACCTCTATAACTCACTCAAAACTGCCAGATTACCTCAAAACATCATCTTAGTGACTTAGACCTCAAAAACATATATAGACACTTGCCATGAATCATGATGCATTAAAAATTTTATTTTACATCTTCATAAAATTCTAAAACACAAAACTCATAAGGTCTAATAGAAAAATATTGGTCTCTTAGACTAATCTCATGACCTTATGTCACACTATCTTATCTAAACCAGATAGGTCGACTCATGAGCAAAATTTTAACCATACTCACTAACCTCAAAATATTATACAAATCATGAACATGTATTGTAATTCCTTAATAAAATCTCCATGCACTTATTTTAATAATTATATCATGAAAATTTATTTCAATTCACCTTCTCACTGTTGCCTAGGTTTTACACTATTTACACCATTATAATATTAATTAAATTTTAGTCCATTTATATATATAATATAAATGAACTAATTTTAATTAAAAAATCAATTAGACACTTCCACTCAGGAGATAAGGCTTCAAGAAAACCTCTATAACTCACTCACTCAAAACTGCCAAATTACCTCAAAACATCATCTTAGTGACTTAGACCTCCAACACCTATATAGACACTTTCCATGAATCATGATGCATTAAAAATTTTATTTTACATATTTATAAAATTATAAAACACAAAACTCATAAGGTCTAATAGAAAATATTGGTCTCTTAGACTAATCTCATGACCTTATATCACACTATCTTATCTAAACCAGATAGGTCAACTCATGAGCAACATTTTCACCATACTCACTAACCTCCAAATATTATACAAAGCATTAACATGTATTTTAAGTCCTTAATAAAATCTCCATGCACTTATTTAATAATTATATCAAGAAAATTTATTTCAATTCACCTTCTCACTGTTGCCTAGGTTTTACACTATTTACACCATTAGGCATATTAGCAACTAGCTAACTTGGATGACCGATTTAGCATATTTTAAGGCTGTAACCTATCCATATAACTTAATGGGAATGTATTATGAGTATCTATATCCTTATTTTATCCATTTTATTTTCTTTACCAATGTAAATTTTGACTATTATAGCAAATTCTTCACAAATAAGCCTGTATCTACACATTTTTTCTCTCATCTAACTAACAAATACCACCTGGAGGTACTTAAGAGAGTTTAATACATGATAAAATATTTTTTATATTCATTTGAGACAATTATATATATTTTTAAATAAGATATTCCATATTAGGTCCTTATTAGGGTTTTAGGGAGGTTTAACATAAGTTTTGGTGTTAATAATTATTCATAAAGGACTACCCCTTAAATCCAAAACCAATTCCTAGATATCTTATCTAATACCATTCCCCATATATCCTTAATATATCAAGTTCCCATGCATAGGTTACATGTGCCAAAAAACATTTGAAAGTGCCTATCAAGTCTTGAGACCTCATTCTACAAACTTAAGAAGGCCTAAAATAGTGTTTCCTATAATTCCCTTCAAATCATGGCCTCAAAATTTTTTAAATTTCTTAAAACAACATATAATACCTTTGTATAGGCTCACATGTGCAAACTTATCTTTAAAACTAATATGTATGTCTCATTGGTCCAAGCAAGGTCTAGGCATGGTCTTTGTGTAGACTTGATCTGAAGGTCCTACCCCTATAAGATTACTCTAACACTCTCATGGATGATTATACATATTATTATCATGATCACATAACCTTCACAACCTCTCACATGCCTAATATCACTCACCTCATCATGAAACCAACTCATACCTTCACCATGTTATGACTAGGCTCAAGTTTCTAATGCACTTGACACCTTGACCTATTCTTTCCATATAATGACCTCAATAAAAAACAAGTAGTAATAATACATCATAGAACACTCATATCATTGAACCATTATATTTCTAATGATAATAATCTATCATAGCCTCATACAAACCTAAAACCACATGACCAAGCTTCAAATGACTTGACATCTCTTTTTCATGCACCTAAACACCTTTAACATCATCCTTGAGATAATTATTGAATCTCATGCAACCATAATACATTATTTGCCTTGAAATTCTCTCTTTAATTCAAATTATTTCATGACAACATTCTCTGATGCATCACACACTACCATATTAGGCTTAGTCCCATTTGACATCTTTCTTCACAAGATGTCCCTTTGGCATCAATGACAATGCTCAATAAGGGTTAGACATACTTATGGTCTTATCCAAGTTATTCACATATTAGGATCCATTAAGAAGGGGTTGGAAATTATGGAGTCAAAACTAGATTGAGTTCTTGAGCCACCCATATGAGGATTGAGTAAGCCATCAGCTCAATCCAAGCTATTTAATGATATGATCACTATGTACACTCACACACATATGTTTTCACCATGTTCATTAATTGGTTCAAGTACCCAATGAGGTGTATTCATTATTTTCCTTTCTCTTTACTCATCTTTACTCAGTTACTTTATTTTATCATAGTCTTTTACTTTTGATCATCACTTAAGGACTAATTTTTTCATGTTTCATTTTAGGTCATTGCTTTGGATCATGTTTCACATACATAGACCTAGATTCGTGTACTCAAAATTAGATATGTAGGCTTCAATTCTAAGGTAAATCTAGGTCTACTTCCTTTTCCTTTATACTATTCATTTCACTTTGTTGTATTTCTATCATAAAAGGGGCAAATATAATCACCTAAAATCAGTAATTGGATGCTAAGAGTGTCACTTGAGTTACGCTATTCCTAGCTTATTCTTAGACCTATCCTAGATCCTTAAACACACTTTTAAAATCATTGAGTATACCATAATCACCTATAGTCAGCCAAAACATAGTCCTAGCATTATCATCTTAGATCCTAGCCTAAGTTTTTTATTAGTCTACCAAGTGGACATTAATGACACATTTGGGACACTACAGACACATGGTGTTAGTGTCCCCAACTAGGCACTACTATCCTTATCCCTAATCCTTCTCAATAGATACTTTTTCAAATATGTTCCCCTCCTAATGTTATCTTAATCATATTTTCTTATCTGCACAAGCTACATATCTTTATATGTATAATTATAATTTATCTTTATTCACTAGATATAAAATATATGCAAAAACACATTCAAACCAAAGACAAGTTGATCAAAATTAAGATATTTAATCCCTATTCTTCCCTAATTCTATATAATACCATCTACAACATCCCTAAACCTAGTTTTCAAATATTTCAAAGCTCAAGCATATTAAAGTCATCCAAATCCACTCTAATTCTAGCATTCACTTACACTTTCATCAAGCACTAGCTGGGACAATTACATTAGGCTTGATCCTTTTTCATATTTATTGATATTTGGGAAACTCTCTTCATAGTGGGGTGTTGAGGATGTCTATCCTATCCTACTAGTAAGTATGCAATTATTTATCATGCCATACTTATAAGGAGGATTATGGTTTGCACACTAAATCAAGCTTTTTAGGCACAATATAGAGCTCAAATTTTCATGTGTGTAGGAATAGGACCTGGAATCATAGGTGCAAGTGCTCCTAGAAAATAAGAATAATCCCAAAAAGGGGATACCACCACCACTTTGAGGACACTATAACAATATGGTGCTACTATCCATATGGGTGCTATATTCTAGTGAGAAAATGGACTTCAGAATCCTATTAATGACATTCATAAATGTCAAAACCTAGTTTTTAGAACCTAGATCATCCATGCCAATAAATTTATATATAAATATATATTTATTCCTATTTATTATTATTTTTTGAAATTTAAATAAGGTCAAATTCTATAATAAATCAATACTTAATCATTACAATTTATTTAATTGATTTAGACATCTAAACCATTTAATATAAACATAGGATTTACATAGTTAAACCCTAAAAGGTTAAATCATATCCCATTCTCAAGATTTTATGAGATATTACATTGTCTAAGGGATGTTTGCTACCTATCTTCTATTTTAAATTATTTAGGATGTTTGTGGATTCTTATTTTGAAAAAAACCTCAAGTAGATGCGTTCATAATTATTCCATTATAAAACTCCCTTATCATATAATAGGATAATTTGAGCGTAAGGACCCACCTTTGCTCCTTATTTATCTCAAGAGGACATATACCCATGAGTAAGTAATGAATGATATGTACGTACATCTCCACCAACCATTCAAATCTCATTAATTTATGTTATGAAATTTTTTGGATTAGTCTCAGTCATGAGCTGAATAATTTTTTTGCCTTACACCATCTTAGATAGTCTAATATCTTGATATAATTCTTATTTTTTCCATACACTTCCCTCTTATTTCACCTAATTCATTATATCCAAGCATGAGCTTGATATCTAGGTCTAGAACAATGGCATATGTCTTGTTAATCATAATGTAATCATGAAGGCAATTGGATTTTCATTATCATATACCCCTTGTGTGAGTATGGTTGATATGGTATGTTTCAAATAAAGTGAATTAAGGAATAAATTCTCAATGAATTCCAAGCTAATCAAAATTGGAACTTGAGAAATGGAAATTTTGATATCCTAAAAAGCTTGCTTGGCTTCAATTATCCATTCTATTTTAGCATATTGATTCAACATAGCATTTTGTGGCTTAACAATATCTATAAATATAGAAATAAATCTCCTTAAAAAGTTTATTTTTCCAAATAAAAACTTCAATTATTTATTATTTTTAAGAGGTTTTTGCTTGGAAATGGCCTAGATTCATTTTTGGTAAATGGAAATACCATATTTGGTAATCACATGGCCTAACAATTCCCTTCAATAACTCTAAATATGTTCTTATTTAGATTGAGTGATACTCCATATCTTCTACATCTATCAAATACATTTTTCAAATGATTTTCATGGTCAACTCTATTCTTTAAAAAAATTATTAGGTCACCCATGTACTAATTATGAACTTACCAACATGTCATTAAAAGTCAAAGTTCATAACTCATCATAAATTTTCTCCTACATTTATTATGCCAAAATGCATCCTTTTGTATGTAAAATCCCCCAGCTTGATGGTGAATGTGGACTTCATTTTATCTTTTAATTTTATCATCATTTGATTATATCCCAAGAATCCATCCAAGAGGGACATCATATTAGATCCATAGACAATTTGGATCACCTTATTCAAGCGAGTTAGGGGATAGTTATCCTTCTCTAATGCTTAGTTTATATTTTTAAAGTCAACACATAGCCTAAATTATCCATTCTTCTTCGTGATTGGTACTAGGTTGGTCACCTAGGTAGAATGTATATGCAATGAGAAATATAGTAGATCTATAAATCAATCTTAGATCAGAGATGATAAATCCTACTTATATTTTTGATTGTTGATACATTATATATTTGGGGTCATGACCAAGATGGATATACTAGACCTAGCCAAAGGATCTGTTGCCATAATAATATCACTAGGGAGGGTTCAAAATCCTCTAGTCAAGTAAAACTATGCAATAAACCTAACTAGGTCTTATGTTTTCATATTCACTAAACTAATAACAAGTAAATTAAAATTCTAATCTAGTGCTCACCAAATCTTGTGGAACAAAGTGGGGGTAATAAACATGAAAAGTAAACATTCATAGGAGACATATAGTCACATCAATGTATATCAAATCCTAACACATGGAAGATAATTAAAAATGCATATCTATATACTCTTATAAAGGAGGAATAAAGTTAGGAATACTTACCTTCGAAGACAAACCCACCAAGCCTCAATCTTTCCCTTAGCCAAGGTGCTTTGCAAGAGGTTATTATGGTATGTAAGTATGATAAAGATAAATCAGCTCTAGGCTACACAACCTATCAATGCATCCAAAATACTTCTCCATAAGACAAGATCTATTATCTAAAGACAGTATGAAACCCTAAGCTTGATCCTCAAGTAGAATGGTGGATAAGCATATGCATAATATATCTTACTTTGTTTTCTTCTTTCATCAATGATGAAATAAATGTGTTTATATAGGTATATCTAACCCTAAACCCTTTTGAAATTTTAGGTTGACAAGGTTGACCTAGTCGACCTAGTATCATAATTGATAAAAACAAACTAGGTCATGGACTAGGTTGGCTAGGGGCCAACCTAGACCCTAATAAGTTTTATCAAATAAGAGTACAAGGTCAATGAGGCCAACTATGTAATGTAAACTATAAAAAGGGGGTTTAGGTTATAGGAGGCATAATTAAGGTGGTAAAAGGCTAGAGGGTGAAAATAGGAGGAATAACTTAAGGGAATGGTTTTAGGAGACAAGTGTGTTAATAACAAGTGGAAAAAGGGACAACAATCTTACAAAACACTAATAGTCTACCTACCTCTTTATCAGTGCACCCCTTAAGTTATGTGTATGCCCTAGAAAACAACACACTATGGTTTTAGATGTTGTATTAACCCTTAAACCACCCCTGGACCCCATTAGGACCATTTCCTAACCATTTACCCCATCAGCCATAGTGGAAATGGCTAAATTTAGCCATTTTTTTACTATGACCCTAATCACTAAAAATCAACCCTTAACCACTGACGGTTAACCTTGACTACCAATGGTATGCCCTTAACTACCTTGGGAGTTAACTTCAGCTCAAACTCTAGCTTGCTTTTTTATTAATAGTTCTTTTAGCCATTCGCATAATCAATGCATGTTAGGTTAAAATTAGATAGCTTGTTAGATACCTTGTTGAATGTATTATTTCACTACTCCCTTCCCTCTATATTAATAAAGAAGGAGAAAGTGAAATATATAAAAAATTATTATGTAAGAGATCATAGCTTCTTGTGTAAGTATTCTTCTAACTTCTAATCTAGTGACCAGGATTGAGATCAAAAGTGTTATTACAACTCATTAGTCAACAACTAAGGTACTATCACTTTGTTTAAATTACTTCAAAATATATAGCAAGATTTTAGCCAACCTCAACATCATTTATAATAAAAAAATAAATCTAAGTATCTATTTCTTATCAGGATTCAACATAGTTTATTTGTGTCATTCTTTATATCACTTTCTCTTTCATCCCACTTTTTTATGTCAAATTTTTCCAAGTTTGGATACTTCTTCCCCTCACCTAATTCACTCTCAACCACCTTACCTAAGCTCACCTTATAGAACCCTCCTACAACCTTCCCAACCAAACTTAATTTTCTAAGCTAGATCCCATAGTAACTATCAATGATCTTCTAACCACTAATAGTTTGACCCTAACTGTCGTGGTCATTAATTGTTGATAGTCACCCAACCATTGATGGTCTTTATTTATCATTTTCAATAGAAATCTTATTTTACCTATGAAACCCTAACCAAATTATATTTTATAAGTTTTTGTCTTATCTCAGAGGATCACTCAATCTTCTAAATCACATTTGATTTATTTAGCATTGATATCTAATCATATATTACTATAATTAGTTCAAATCATTTATTTCTTCTCAATCATTTATTTTATTTTATTTTAGTATCTTTTTGTTATTTATGTAAGCAATATATATTTTTTTTTTATAATGTGATCATTTTAAAAGTGTGGATTGATAGCCTCCAAGGAAGCTTGTGCTTCTTGGATCTAGCTTATGATCTACCCTACCATCTAACTAATCAACCATTTATTTAGTTCTTTCTTATTTTCAAGTCATTCCTCCAAAAACAAAGATAAGTGTCCAAAATCATCAAGATCATGGAGCATAAACCAAATTTAGATTCTACTAACCTCACCCTTTAAAGTTTTATATTTTTCTTCTTAGAAAATAAAGAAAAATTTTAGTGAAACATTATGGCATGCCTGGTGGGACCCTTAAGCTTTTTCTTGGGTTTGTATCTATAGTAAATTTAGTTTCATTATATAAGAGTCATCCATTACATTATTTGCTTTAAATTAAACATTTCTTATCTCTTTTTTGTCTTTCCAAAATGCAAGTTATAGTTTTCTTTTGTTTTCTTAGAAAAGGGTAAACATTGTCTTGTTTTATTTTCACTTCTAAAAATCAAAATTATTCATTATAGGCTTAGGATTTGCATTCTCATCATCATATCTAGGTACATCTTAGTTGTTTTGTATTAATTTTAAAATACACCAAAATTTTATTTTTGATTAAAATTAACTATGCATCCATTCTTTGCTTGTATTTATTAGCTCACATAGCTTAATTTGGTCAAGTAAATTAATCATAGTCTCACTTCTCTCCATACACATAATAAAAAACCACACATTCAATTAAACATCAAAACATTGGCATAAGGCCTAACTAGGATTTCATTACTTAGATATCACCTTTCCTAAGCTATCCTTCTTGGACTTCACCACCAAGGGGAGAACCAAACTAGTAAATTGACTAAGTATAATCTCTAGAAAATTGATATATTTTGGCTAAGCACCTGACACCCATATCACTTTGGTGTGTGAAGTGAAGGGGTAGGCCCTAATATCAAACTACATACCAAGTTCTAGTATAGATCTTGAGATCTTTAACTAATTGAAACCATCCTTAAATATCTTCTTCTAGTAACCACTATACAAGCTCAAGTTGGTCTTCATAACTTTTTTAAAATTGAGGAATAATTCTAGAGAGAGATAATAAATTATCCTAGGATTTTAATGCATATTAGTGTATGTATTTTCTCCTTGAGATTTTTTAATTTTGGTTGTTTCTGTTTTGAGTTTTGAGATCACTTATATCTTCATCTTTCCCTTATTTTCATGGATTTAACTAGGCAACAACTAAGAAACCAAGTAAGTCAGGATCCACCTCCTAATCACCCATCTTCCTCTTCATCTTCATCCATGGAGTATGTCTCAGATGTAGAGAGTTCTCCCCATCCTTTTTAAATTCCTAGCTCCCTTAGGTGGTTACCCAAGGTGATGCAAATTTTACCACCTTTACGGATAACAACCCCATATCCCTCCAACATTACCTTAACACCATACCCCTAATTTAATTCCACATATCAATCCACCCTATGGCATGCCATCCCATCTTATGGGAAACACTTCTATTTACACCATTTCCACCCAACCCTTAATCACCCAAACATATTCTACTAATAATCCCATTAATACCACCATCCAAAACTAACCCACCCAACCAAACAACACCCAAGCACCTTCCACCCCAACCAATAACTCTTCTAGTATAGGAGCAACCTAGCCTTTGGGTGCTGGTGCCCAACTTACCATGAGAGTACCCTCTACTAGTGTTACCACCATTCCTCTTATTTCTAACCCAACTACCTCCACTCCATTCCAAATTTTGGTGGTTCCCATACCTTATACCCATTAGTACCAAGATTAATACCCATCCTCAACCTATTGAGCCAACCATACCTCCAACCCAACCCATGTCAATTCCTCAAAAAGTCCTACTTCACCCAACCCAAGCTATATTCTAAACCCACAAGGGTATATGGCTCCATCCTCTACCTAGCCTCCTATATCCACCTACCCATACATGGCATCCTTCCAAACACCCATGTCCACACATCAATATGTGACAAACTTCTAACCTCCCACTAGTTATCCTTATACTACACCTACCTAAGCCCAACATAATCTTCCCTATAACTATGAGGATGCACAATTGAAAATGGATCTAGTAAAGATGTTAATGGATAAAATGACCACTTTAAATTCATCTATTTCTAGTGCCCATAACCTCTTATCATACAACCAAATTTGTAACAAACCAATTCACCCATCCATCCCTATTCAACCTTATCCTCCTCAATGGGAGCTTCCAAAATTTTCAAACTTTTAGAACAAGGAAGACCCTCAATAATACCTAAGAGCATTTAGACACTCTTTCTATTTGATTGCCTATGATGATGCTCTCCTTCTTCATACCTTTCCCATGTCTTTATTACCAAGCACTCCCTCTTTTATTTTGCCCAACTAGCTCAAACCTTCTTAGATAATTTTTCCATAAACATCTCTAAGAAAGTTTCCATCATTAATCTTTACTCCATCTGACAATTTGATGATGAGTCTATTACTAACTTCATAAACTATTGGAAAATCTTATTAAACCAACTCTCTTTCTCTTTGCCCCAACCCAAGTTGATTGATATTTTTTTCTCAAGCTTGTGTGAAACATATTTCCTTCACTTTGTAGGTTCACACTTTCAGGTCTTTTGATGAAGATTTCACCATGGCATGAAAGTTAGAGAATAGATCCATTGATGAGGGGAAGTTAACATTGATAAACAAGAATTATACCTTCAAATCAAATGAGGCTTCATCCTCTAAACCTAACAATCATACCAATACTAACACCAAAAATAAGGAAACTATGAATGTGGTTATCCTTATAACCACTCCTCCATTAGTTGTTATCAGCCCAACTCTTCTAATTCTTCTAAATAGAACACTAGAAACCAAAACTACAAAAACCAAAAGTAATTTACTCCACTAGCGGAGTCATATGCTTCAGTCTTAGAAAAGTTATTAAAATCAAATTTCATACAACTCTCACAGATCAAAGCTCCACAATAATTCAATTCCTCTCATCTTATACCTGGTTGGTATAAGAAGAATGAATTATGTGCCTTTCACTATGTCATCAGGCATGATGTTAGTAAGTGAAATACTTTCAAAAATGTTATCCAAAGTATGATTGACAAGGGGGAGCTTATGTTGGATACCGAAAATACACCCCCAAATCAATCACTTGACATCTTTAGATAGTCATCCCCAACCATGCCCCTTCCATGAACATTGAAAATAATATGTAAAAATCCTCTCATAACTATGAGGTCCATACCATTAATGTGGTTCTTAGTGAACTCATTATTAAGGAAACCATTTCCAAAACCACCTTTCCTTACCCTCCACTTATTGAGGTAGTGGAGTCACCTTTTATTCATTTGGAAATCAAAACAAAGGAAACAACTATTCCCCTTTCTCCACTTGTCAAGGTAGTGGAGCTACCAACCTCTCCTTTGGAAGACATACCAAAAGAGGTAACCATTACCACCATATCTTTCTCTTTCATCATACAATAATCCACTCTTCCTTTGGTAAGCATTCCTAAGGAAGATGTCACTTTATCTACCTTTCCTATAGAAGACTCACCTTCCCAAACCTTGGAGCCTTTGATTGAGGAAAAGGATAAGGTAATCACTCCCCTCTCTCCACCTATGAGTTTGTCCTTTGAGACCAATACCAAAGGGATCAAAACCATCTACAAGCCTTTCTCTAAATTGGTTCAAAACTTAGATTACCTATCACAACCCAACGTGGATCATGCCATATTTTGGCACCATCTTGGGCTTCCTTACCTAATCAAGCAAAATCCATTAACCAGGCCACTTTCAACCCAACCTTCCATTTCCACTGTTGAACCCACCGTCATATCAAATAAACCATTAAAAACCTCTACCCCTCAACCCATAATTGAACCAACCAAACTGACTCCACTTGAAGTAGACCAAGTACATTCAGCCATCCTAGCTAATCTTGTCAAAAACCTAGGCATGTTCCCTACTCATAGCCTTACTCGCCCTCCATTAAAGTTGGATTTATCACCACCTAGCCCACCAAAGAAACCCAAAGTCAAGGAAACCAAGAAAGAGGATCCACCTCAAATCCCAAAATTTAGAACCTTTCCACTTATTTCTACCTTGCCTTCCATTTTGGGACCTCATCCTTCTATTAAGAAAACACACCTCCCAAAGATAACCCAAAATCAGCCTCCTCTTTTAGCTATGCCCTTACCTATTCTTTTCATGCCCTCTACCTCCAAAACCTCCACTACCAAATATTACTTTTAACCCTTATGTTTTTAATCCACCTACTACCAAGCCTACTATTTCTAAAAATTATACCTCCAAACTACCAACCACTAGCAATACTGCACCACTCAAACTCTTGATACTAAGCCTACTCCTAAGAAGGCTTCTACCCCAAATGTTAAAACCAAAAATCCAACATCCTTTCCACCTTTTCCTAATTATTACTTAACGATATTGTAGATATTATTGCAAGCTTATTACTTGACTTTGCTTTTTCATCAAACCATTTGACCCCTTGGTCCTCAGCCATCCTAGTTTGATAATAATCTAATTTTCACATACCATAGAATGTTGGGACATGATACAAATAAATTTAAAGATCTCCAAGTCATAGTCCATAAACTATGTACTAATGTTGACCTATTATCATAAGAGCCACCCATAACCCCACAACCACTCCAAGAACCAAAAGTAACCACCCAACACGTACCTACTCCCATACTCTCATATAAGAGAGAGGAGGAACAAAATTAATATTCTATCACAACTCTTTCCCAAATCCTTACCATATATATGGTCACATGATCACAAGCCCAACAAAAGGATAAGGGGAAGGAAAGGCTATCTATTCCATGGACATACCCTTCTTCTACCACCCAATTACCCAACCAAACCTAAACACCCTCACCTTCACCCAAACCCAAGGTGTCCATCTTGGGTACCTCTCAATCCAACCCTTTTGAGTCAATCCAAAGAGTAGTTCTAAAGATACTTCACCAAACACTGGTGAAGATGATTTTATATGAACTATTCAATACCTCTCCCCATCACCACCAAGTAATGATCGAGGCTTTACTATCCATAGAGGTTCAACTAGAATATCCACAACCTATAGTAGCCTTTATCAGAGCCCTCTATCTTTTCACCCTTGTTATCTTTAAGGATTTGTAAAAAAAACTTCATTCATCCCCATGATCTAGATCCTCCCCTTTTCATTAATACATACATCAACCAAACCCATGTCAAGAGGGTTATGATTGATGGGGGAGCTAGTATCAACATTATCTCCTCCTACGCATATGATCAACTAAAATTCATAGAGAACATTAAGTTAAAAACCACAATAGTGCTTTGTTCCTTTAATGACAATGTGGAAACAACTCTAGGAAATGTCATCCTCTACATTCAGTTAGGACCTTTCATGCTTCTTGAGCTCTTCTACATTATATAAGGTGATTTCTATTATAATTTTTTTCCTGGGCACCCTTGGATCCATTATATGAATTTTATACCATCTACCCTACATCTCTACATCAAATTTGAGCATGAAGGTCAAGTAGTTACCATACAAGCTGATCCAAGCCCTTTCACATCATGAAACATTACATACCAGGAAAATGATGTTCTCTTCCTTCCCACCACTAAGTCTTCTTCAACTAATGACTATTCCACTTCTCTTACCAACCAAGCCTCAACTAGTTCATCCATTTCACTTGGGGAGTATCAACTTTTGTCCTTAGATGTCTTCCCTACTCCTTAGGAGTATGGGAAACTTGACCAGAACCCTAGTTACGACCCCAATACTACAACCACTATCTCTTTTGTGCCTCCCAATCTCTAAACAAAGCTTATCTATGGGGGACTTGATCAACCACTTGCCACCTCCTTGACCTCCTCTTCACCTTGACCATTCACCTTCAATTTTTCCTAGATAGATAAACTAGAGTTCTCTAAGACATAAATCCATAGGTGTGCTTAGAAGGGATTTGGTATAGGATGTTATGAACATGGACCACATGATTTTCCTTCATGTAAGACTCAAAATCCTTGGGAAATATTTTCTCATAGTTTTTCTCCACCTGAAGAGCCAATAGACTCACCTCTTATTACCATCACTAATGAGGAAATCCCATCCTCACCATCCACTCCACCATCAACATCTGATGATTTCAACATCATCCCCCTAACATTTTTATTTTCATCCACATGATCAACCTTAGACCCCTAACTTATGAAAAGGATGGGGAGACCATAGCCATTCCTATTACTCATTCTGAGATGATAGGTGATGATTGTCCTACCATTAATACCATTTAGTGTCAAGATGACAATTCCATTCTTACCTATCCTGGCACAAACAATTCTTCTATCCAAAAAACCCTTCTCCTTAAGACTTTAACCATGTTAAATGAATCCACCATGGATATCAACTTGGGTACTCTAGATAAACTATGCATTGTCAAAAATGGCCAATAACTAAATTTTATGGAGCTTCAAAATTTCCCCTCCTTCCTACAAGACCATAGCATAGCGTTTTCTTGGTCTTACAGTAACATGCCAAGAATCAACCCTTCTATTGCCACCCATAATATACTTACCAACTGTAATGCCAATCCAATTAGGTAAAAACTTCATTGGATTCACCCTCACATAACCTTTCCATCAAAGAAGAACTTCAAGACCTCTTATCCATAAATTTCATTCAACTAATTAATTATCCCTAATGGGTCTTGAACATCATCCTTGTCACCAAAGCCATAGGGGGACTTTGCATTTATGTAGACTTTCATGACCTTAACCATGCTTTCCCAAAGGATGACCTTTATTTTACAAATCATTAACCATATTGTTGATCTTATAGCTTACCATGAGATGCTATCTCTTATGGATGGGTTCTCAAGTTACAATCAAATCTTTGTTGCCCCTAAAGATCAACACAAAACTACCTTTATCACCCCTTAGGGAAATTTATACTATAGGGTTATGCCTTTTGGTCTAAATAATGCTAGTGCAACCTAACAACATGCTATGACCTAAATCTTCCATGACCTCATTCACAAAATCATAAAATAATATGTTGATGACCTTTTTGGTAAATATAAATGTTGTAAAGATCATTTAGTTATTTTTAAGATTATCTTTGAATGCCTCATCCATTATCATGTCCATGTTAACTCCAAGAAGTGTATTTTTGGATCTTATCAATAAAACTCCTTGGTTTTATCATCTCACTTTGAGTAATTTAATTTGATCCCATAAAAATAAAGGCAATCCTTGGCATACCTCCTCCTACCCCTCTCAAGCAACTTCATAGCTTACAAGGGAAGCTCCAATCCTTTCATCATTTTATCTCTCAGCTATTTGATTAATGGCAACCTTTCCACCACCTTATAAAAAAGGATGTATCTTTTAAGTGAAACAAAGACTATCAAAAATCCTTTGATTCACTTAAAGAGTACCTTCTTTCTCCACCTATCCTCATTCCTCCCAAAGAATATCAACCTTTTTACCTATATATTTCCACCACTGACCACTCCTTAGGGGTAGTGTTGGCCCATTAGGATTAGCATCATAAATATAAAGTTATCTACTACATAATTCATATGCTCATAAAGTAAAAGACTTGGTACACCTATACTAAAAAACATTGCCTCGCACTGATCTTCATTACCTCCAAACTTTGCCACCACCTTCTCAACCAAAAAACCTATGTCTTATCCAATACCAACCCACTCAAGTATATTCACTCCAATCCATACCAAAACTTACCAACCAACATATGGTTAAGTGTTTCATGCTCTTTGCTAATTTGGACCTTGAATTCCTTTAGTAAAAGTTAATAAAAGGGAAAGTCATCACCAAACAATTGGTCAAAGTACCCTTATCAGATAACCAACCATTCTCCCTTGATTTTCCTGATGAGTCGATTGCCACCCATTCTCAAGAGGACATCACCTATCAAATGACCATGTTCTTCAATGGATCAAAATGTCAAAATGGTGTGGTATCTAGTATCATCTTTATCCCCCTTGATGTTGAACCTCTTCCTTTATCCTTCAAACTTGACTTTGATTGTATCAATAATATGGCCAAGTACAAGGCCCTAGTGATTAGTTTCCAAACTACTTTAACCTTGGGAGTCAAGATGATCAATGTTTTTGATGACTACTAACTCATGGTCAACCAAATCAATGGATATTTTCAATGTAATAATTATGTTTTGAAAGATTATAAGCAACTAGTTTTAGCATCATTTAAATGCTACCATATCAAAACCATTCCATGATCTATGAATAAGTTTGTCGATACAATGGCTTCTCTTACTTCCTAGATCCCATCCACACTTTATAACTCTAAGCTATCTTTCATTATCCATCATATCACCAAGCCTTCTTATATCAAATCAGACTCTCTAACCATATTTAATGTGGAGGAGACCCAACCTAACCTTTTTTATAAGCATATCTTTAACTATCTCAACTTTGCCATCATTCCTTCTGATCTTCCCAAGAATAGCTAAAGATATTTTATTTAGATCACCTCATGTTATACCCTACTAGGGGGAATTATTTATAAACATGGCTTTGATGGTCTCCTCTTCCAATGCATGTGTAATCATGAAGCCTCTCATGCTATCAAGGAAATGTATGATAGGATTTGTGGAGGACACTTTAGTGATCTAGATATCACTAAATGTATCCTTTGCCTTGGCTACTACTAGCCCACCCTTAACTCTGATTGTTGTAATTATGTGAAGAACTACATTAAATTTCAACAACATGCCAATTTACATCATGCACCTAGCCATAATCTCTAAGTATCCAAATATTTATGGCCATTTTTGTAATGGGTTCTAGATCTTATTGGTGAAATTTAGCCATTCCTCACAATGACATCATTCTATCATCACTACAATAGAAGATTTTACCAAATGGGTGGAGGCTATTCCCCTCATTTCAACTAAAGATAAAATTATCATTTATTTTCTCAACCATCATGTATCTACCATTTTGGTGTTCAACATAAAATTATCATCGATAATGGTATATCTTTTAATAACAAATAAGTCCAGGGTCTTTTTGACACATTCAGTATCAAGTTAAGTTTCTCATCACCTTACCATCCATAAGCAAATGGATAGGCCAAATCTTCTAGAAAAACCCTCAATTCATGCTAAATAAAATATAGACGGGATGTATAGATGGGATGTGTTGGGCGCGCTAGAAGTGCACCCAAAATTTGAATTTGCTAGGCAGTAGATTAAAGGTGCCCTATCAGATGTGAAAAGCACAAGTTTGAATGCAAGTGGAAAACTAGTTGTTAGCAGGTATAGACCCTGGAGGGACAGCAGGAGGTGTAGAAAAAAATTTGGGGCAAAATTTTTGGCTGATGTAAATAATGGAGAACCGTCGAGAGGTTTTGATCCTCTCTACAGGATCTGTGTCTCCCAACTAGATTCTACTCCTTTTGTGTTGGGATAGGAGCCTAAAAAGGAGAAAGCTAATGTGTATTTTAATAAGGAAAAATCCTCAGAAGTGCTGAAGGTAGAGTATGTAGAACAAAAGAAGTGAACATCTCTGTTTGGCAAGAAACCCAATAGAAAATCTCTTTTCCCACCACTGCTAAATCTTGTTGGGAGAAAGGTGAGTTTCAAGTTTTTATTCTAGATCCTTTAATAGATTTTTCTATGTCTTCCATGGATTTCACCCTAGTGGGTAAATTTTTAGGAGCAAGACCAGATCTAGAATCTCTTAGAAAAATGGTTAAAAAGAAATGGGTTATTTGAGGAGAGATAGAAATGGCACCAATGTTGAATGGTTTCTTCTCGTTTATCTTCAACTGCAAGGAAGACATGAATATGGTTCTGTGTTCAGGACCGTGGTCTGTTGGTAAATGTTCTCTTATTATTAAAAAATGGGAGCCTAACATGGATCTTTCAGATTCTTTTTTCTCAACCACTCCCATTTGGGTTAGACTTCCTAACCTCCCAGTTTTGGCATGAGGACATTTTAAAGGTATTGCCAATTCTTTTGGTGAACTTATGGTAGTGGATAATCTACGGCTTCCAGATCCAAACTTTAATGTGATAGACTTTATGTTAAAGTGGCAGATCTGAATCACCTCCCAAAAAAAGTGGATCTAATATCCAAGCTGGGCAAAAAAACTCAAGGGATTTTTTTTGAAGATTTGCCTAATTCTTTCTATGCTTGTAAGAAACAGGGGCACTTCATTAAAAACTGTCCGTCCAAAAGCAAAAATCTTCTAAGTGGTGTTTTGGATGGGAGAAAAATCTAGCATAAGAAAGAATGGAAACTCAAGGAAGATCATAGACAAAAACAAAACAATAATGAAGTTTCTAAAGATTTCTTGCTTAGGTAGATAAAGATCCTTCTTTTGAAGATCCTAAAGCTCCACATACTGAGGCAAATAAAGAGTTTTCTTTTGAGAAAGAAAATTTTGAGAAAGAAGGAAATGGACTGCAATCAGATATCAAAACACCTATACAAAGAATAGATGATTTGATGGATCAATCAAGACAAATCATTTGCTATCAAAGGATAGAAGAGCGATGGGGAGATGTTGATGATAAACCTGTGCTTGAAGAAGGAGAATATCATGGTTGAAGCTGCAAATAATTCAGAAGATGGAATATTCTTCTTTCTCAGTCAGGGAGATTAAAATTGATAATGACATCCCTTTGGATGAGCTTCCTGTGAATTATAATGGAGATCACTTACAGCACATTTGCTAAACCAAAGAAAAAGGGGTGGAAAAATACCAATATAAGGGGGTAGAAACTAGAAGCAGTAAAAAAGCCCAGCAAACAAAGGTGAAACATCTTGTTTCTACTCTGGATAAATCTAGAAAAAGAGATGAATAGCATCTTAGGATGAAACCAGATATTGGTTCTCCTGACAAACCCGAAACAAGACCCATAAGGAAAACTAGAGAGCTAGAAAGTATGCAGAATATTGCTGATGGCAGACAGGCAACTATTCTAGATTTTACCCCTAAAAATAGATATTAGATCATTGCTTGGGATATTAGGGGGTTGATTGTCATACTAGATTTTGAGGTTATCCTTGTATAACCTAATTTTGTTGCTACTATTTAGTAGGTTTTAGGATTGCTATTCCTAGTATGGTAATGCTTTATCATATTATGATCTTGTCTAAGGGTTTTCGGGTCCCTTCAAAACCTATTTTTACCTTAATCTAAAACATGCTAAATAAAATAGCTAATGCATCTAGTCAAGATTGGCATTTACACATAAAATTTTCCTTATGGGCATATCATACTAGCATTCAAACCCATATGAATGCTACCCCTTTCTCTCTTATGTTTTGAGCGGAGGTTGTCTTGCCTATCAAAGTCCAAATTCCCTCTCTTTCCATATATTTGAAAGATATCATTTCTAAGGGTGATTATCATCAAGAAAATTTATCCCAACTTGAGCTACTTGACAAACATCATTTAGTCACACTTACCCATCTTCATGTCTATCAAGAAAAAATCAAGCATGCTTACAAAAAACACCTCAAAGTGTCAGAATTCAATGTCAAAGATCTCATCTTAAAGTAAAATCAACATGTCACCAATATGGAAAAAATCAAGTGGGGAAATTTTGCTTTCAATTGGCTTGGACATTATATCATAATGCACAAGTATGGATTAGGAGCTTACTAGTTATCTTCTCTTGAAGGGAAACCAAAACATGAGCCCTTCAATGCTTCACATTTATGTCCTTTATTTTGTTAAACAAGGTTAAACTCACCTTTTGTCTAATTTAATCTCATCCCTTTTTTTCACCAACATTCATCTCCTTATTTTAAGGACAACTGATTAAAACTTAATCATGTGATTATCTATCACAACCTTAGCCTAATATTAAACATGGGTACCATAGCTCTACCTATGGCATGATACTCTTCACCCATTTATAGGATGATTTCCCATGGTCATTTTCACTTAAAACTCCTTTACCCGTTATCAACCTTCTTATACTTTAGTCCTAACCTCATGAAGGTGAACCTCTTAAGCCTATATAATCAAATCCATGTCAACAACACAAAAAATCAAAAATCAAAAAAAAAATAAAAGAAAGAGAAAGAGAAAAAAATCATATATTATATGGGTCATTCCAAGCATTCATAGGCTACTCCCTTGAAGGACGGCCACCAAAACCAATCAAAATTACTCAATGAAAGGTAGACTTCTCCCTTTAAGGATAACTATCAAAAGTCTTAAACAAATATTACAAGCTTAGACCACTCCCTTGAAGGATGGATGAGTAAAGCATTTATCAAAGAATAGTAATTTCTTGGAAGCTTCTCACATCGATCATCTTCCACAACTTCTCAACTAATAGAAAAATATCACAAGACCCATTATCAAAATCAAAAAAAGACAAAAATAATGTTGAATGCTGCAATCGGCTCTCATAAGTAGACTTCCCACATCGATCAATCTACACACTATATGACATGGACTTATTTATACTGGTTCTTTGTTAACTTGAAAAAGAGGCATGTTTATTCCATCATCATCCATGTTCCCTCTATCAACAAGGTATTTTTGAGCTTACTTGACATTATGTGATTAAGAAACCTTTTTACCAACTAATGAGTGCTAATGTGAAGCATTCTAAGGGATTATGTTCATAAGCCAATCCAACTTCAGTTTGTTTTAGTCATTGCCAAAGAAGAAGCATCATGCCTTCTTCTTTTTCTCTCATACTTACTTATTGATGCATTCATTTAGACACTTGTCTTTTGATTGTCTTATCTTTCTTATATTTCCTCACATTTTGTCTTGTTATCCAACTTACTCTATATTTTTTAAGATTAATTCACCTTCATCTAATCAAATGAAAAATTACCAATCTCATACATCAAATATTATTTCATCCTACTAACCAAACACATCAACTCATCATAACCTTTTAATAATTTTTTTGGTACATCAGTGACTCATCCACATATGTTATCCATCACATAGGAAACATAGATTCATTAATTTAAAACATCCACATGACCAACAAAGCATAACATCACATCATAACAAACATAATCTAATAATAAGATCCCTAATCTAATCATCACAAATATAATATAATCATAACATCATAACCATAATTTTAATCATCATACAATCATCATAACATCATAATCATAACCAATCCTATCTATCACATAATCACCATTTATCACATCATAAATACATGAGTCATCCACATATGTTAGCCTAGTTAGGTAGGGAAACATAGATTCATTCATTTAAAAACATCCACATTTCTAATGAGTCACACATCAAACCATGAACATCATTACATCATCACATTAATATATAACATCTACATAACCAATCACATCAAGTAATCATCAACCATCTATCATTTCATCAACATTCAATCATCCATCATAAATCAATGGGTCGTCACACATGTCTATCTAGATATCAGAGAACATAGATTCATTAATAATATACTCAAATAGAAATGTTAATCATAGGAAACATGACAACATCATGATCATAACAATAACAACATATCTATAATCCATATCCACAACCATAACCACATCATGAGCTCATAATCAAAACCATCATATATATTTAAAAATAATGTCTAAATCTCTCGAAATCATCTACATATCACTACATCAACTTGTAAGATGGTATAACCCCTACATCATCAGTATTATCTACCTATAGCACCTCTTTGCATACCTACAGATGCTTCCCACTAACTTGGTGTTGTAATGTTGTTTCTCCCACCCCTAATTTATGTCACATAAATTTCCTCCCGATCAAACTAAAACCCCTCCAATTGTGTCTTAGGTAGTGAAAACTCCACAACCTCCCTCTGGTATTATGGGAAAGCACCTAGAATACCATACGCTAGTCCAAACTACCTCCAAACATTACCACATCATAATGTGTTTGGAACCAAATAGGGTACTCTTGTATAACCCCTACATCATCAGTATCTGGGCTCATTAGAATTTCCTCCTGATCAAACTAAAACCCCTCCAATTGTGTCTTAGGTAGTGAAAACTCCACAAAAGGAATAAAATATAACTTAGGGTCCCATCTACCCTCAATCCACCTATAACTCTATAACAATGATATATACCTCATAAGACTTGCCCATTCCATAAATCTAACATATAGTCTCTAGATAACATTACCCTCAACCAATGTATCTAGCCTATCTTGGTACCACTCTAGGTCTTGTGCCCCTCCTTTTGGACCTGTGAGGGCATAATCATACCTCCTCACATAAACCTAACTCTGAAGTCATCTAAACAAATCCATGTCATGGTAATCCACTTGGTCAAAGTACCTTAATGTGATTAGATGCCCAATAGTGAATAAAAAACCCACACTAATTCCATACCTCATGTTCACCCTATAGCCCTAAATCTCCTTATATATCTAAACTAGTAAGATAGGTACCTAAGCATACACTATCTAATCTATCATCATGCCTATCAAAACTCCGTACAACATTGAATGAAATATGCCACTACTTGAGTCTAGTAGTACATAAAAGGTCACAACCATCATCATTATCATAAAAACTAATCTTAATCCCCTATCCCTATGATATAGGGGTGCATAATGGAGGCTTACCTTATGCCACCTCACATACAATGAGTCCTCCTCATATAGCACATCCATGAGATCATCTCACTCCTTACCACTAATGTGCTCTATTGGCTCACCTCATAGTAATAGCCTTAAAATATGGTAGATTTCCTTTGGTGGGATCATCATCTCTCTGATCGATAATAATAATAATAATAATAATAATAATAATAATAATAATAATAATAATAATAATAATGTGTTAGTGGCCATGCCCCATCTCTTAATGAAGGCTACTAACATAGCCACTTCTCTAGGTATGCACTGATAATATTTGATGCCTTTTAAGCCCACTATTTTTAAGTGATCCCACTCTTAGTCTATCATAACTCGATGAACCTTATCTATAAACTGTAACACTCGATCTTGCACATATAGCTACTCCCTTGCATGCAAGGATATACATGTTCCTTAATATACTTTACCTATTAGAAAACTACCTATAACTATTACCCTCAACCTAACCTTACCCTTCACCTCATCTATGTATACCCTCACCTAATTCACCCTTAACTACCTTACCTAATTCACCTTACCCTTCACCCATCTTTACCCTTCACCCATCCTTCTACTATATTTTCAACTTATCCTAAACTACTGATGATCAAGTATCAACTATTGATGGTTCCTTATAGAACCATCACCAATCACCCTCGACTACCAATGGTTTAGTTGTGAAACACTGGTGGTCTACACATTGACCAATTTTATGGTCACCTATTGACCATCGATAATCACTTATCAGCTAGGAACAGTCGATAATGACTGTTAATGGTCACTATGAGGTGACCACTGATGACCTAACCCTATGTATACCTACCAATCCCTAATAACCATTAACCATATAACTTATAAACCTACCATACCCTCCCCTACCTTCCCTACCTCAACATATTTTCTTCTCCCCCTCTACTTATAACTCAAACAAACCCCCAATTTTCCTTATATACCCACCCGAGCCAAATAAATGAAACAACACCAAATTAAAAAAAACAACAATCAACTTCAACTACATTACCTACCTCATTCCATGACTATCATCTTAAAAGAGCCCTTGAAATTGCCACCACTTAGCCCTGTACTTTGCTTCAGCCTCTCTACATCCTCTCTAGATCTCCTCTACTCTATCCCACCTTGATCAAAACTTCTACCTCACCACTCAACTTCTAGTCAAACACATAATATCACTCAATCAACTCTCACTTAGCTAATCACAAAATTTCAACTATCACCATTTTCTCTCACACAAGCAAAGTTGAAGCATCATGGATTGATTTTAAAATGAAGGAATAAAGACTCTTTTAACTTTTAACCATCACCCTTTTAGGGTTGACATCCAACCATCAATGGTCACTATACAACTATCGATGTTTGACCTTGACCATCAACGATCAACCCCTCTAAATTTTTTGCATCACAACTACACTTTTTACCAACTCTTCACCATAACAACATTACCATTAACCACACCTATGAAAAATAACCTTCTCCATGAACCCACCAACCAACCAATCAGCTATATTTGTTCATTTTGGCCTAACTTTTATATTTTTTATGACAACCTTACCTTGGTCATTTTGATTGATATGACTCTTTTTCCATATTTTACAACTTGAACTTGCGCTAATTTTATGTACCAACCATTTGTGTATTCCTAGATCACATCCTACCTTAGATACCTAATAACACATTGATCTTTCCTAGGAGACTTGTCTTTATGAGTGCAATGATAACATCCATGCTTAAAAATTAGTTATTTGGTCCACCTGTCACTTGTCCTTTTAGTACCACCTATTTTACATACTACCTCAATTATGGTAGCTTAGTCTATGCACAATCTATGATATCACACTTAGTCACATTTTAAGTGCATATCTATGATCCAATTCCCAACCTATTAAATGACCTAGTTCACCCATATTTATCACCCACTTATCAACTTGTTAAAACCACCACTAACTCTACTTCACCTCATTGATTCCAAGTTTGAGTGGGAACACCTCCTCCCATATTTAGGGCATCTAACCTTGTACTAACCTTTCATTTTTATTTTACATCTTAAATATACAAACTAAATAACAAAAAGGGGGAAATGTAGACACTATAAAACTATACACTATTATTCTATATGTCGTACCAACCCTTAGACCACCCTTAGACCCCCTTGGGACCATTCACCCTATTAGTCATTAGTGAAAATGGCTAAATTTTACCATTTTTTACTATGACCCTAATCATTGATGGTAGACCCATAAACATCGATGGTTAACCTTGACTGTCTATGGATTGCCCTTAACTAGCTCAGGAGTTAACTTCATCTCAAACTCTAGCTTGCTTTTTTATTAATAGTTGTTTTAACCATCCACACAATCAATGCATGTTAAGTTAAAATTAGATAGTTTGTTAGACACCTTGTTAAAATTATTATTTCACCACTCCTTTCCCCTATATTAAGAGAGAAGGAAGAAGTGAAAGAGATCATAATTTATTGTTCAAAATATTTTAACTTCTTACATAGGTATTCTTCTAGCTTCCAATCCAGTGACTAGGACTGTTATCAAAAGTGCTATTGCAATTCATCAATCAACAACCAAGGTACTATCACCTTGTTGAAATTTCTTAAAAATCATTAGAAAGATTTTTTCAACCTCAAAATCATTTAGAATAGTAATAATAAATATAAATATCTATTTATTATAAAGATTCAACATTTAGTTTCTTTATGTCATTCTTTATATCACTTTCTCTTCCATCACACTTTTTTATGTTAGAGTTATACAACTCTGGATACTTCTTCCCCTCAGCTAATTCACCCTCAACCACCTTACCTAAACTCACCTTCCAAAACCTTCCTACAACCTTCCTAACCAAACTTCTTTATCTAAGCTAGATCCCATAGTAATTATCGATGGTATTCTAACTATCGATGGTTTGACCCTAACTGCTGACAATCTCTATCTATTATTTTCAATAGTAATATTATTTGACCTATCATACCCTCACCAAATTACACTTTTTGATTTTTTTCTTATCTTAGAGGATCACTCAATCTTTTGAATCATGTTTGATTTATTTAGCATTGATATCTAATCATTTATTGCTATAATTAGTCAAAAGCACTTATTTCTTCTCAAGCATTTCTTATATTTTATTTCATTATCTTTTATTATTTATGAAAATAATTTATCTTTCATTTTTAGAACTTAATTTTTTAAAATTACGGATTAATAGCCTCCAAGGAAGCTTGTGCTTCTTGGATCTAGCTTATGCTAGTCAATCCACCTTACCATCTAACTAATCAACCATTTATTTAGTGCTTTCTTATATATAGGTCATTCCTCCCTAAATAAAGAGGAGTCTTAAAAATCATGTAGATCATATAATTTAAACCAAATTTAGGTTCTACTAACCTCACCCTTCTTTCAAGCTTTACATATTTCTTCTTAGAAAATAAAGCAAAATTTTAGTGAAATAGTGTGCACTCAGAGAGATTGAGACTCGACAAGTTATTTCAAGATAAAAAACATCAGTGATTGATAAAGTTTAAAAATATTATGTGTATACATATGCCCAACTTGAATATCATCATGTGTCATGTAGGTGCAACACAAGATGGTGATTTAGGAAAAAAAAAACATAACAACACATAATGTTGAATCTAAATAAAGTGTAGTAAGGAAAAAATAAGATAAATGAAAAGATAGAATTAAAAATACATGCATTTACTTACATTAGTGTTGTAGATAAATAATTAAATGTGATAAATGTGAAGGTTTATAATGTGAGGAACATTAGGCAAACTTGTAGATATTAGTGAAAAATCAAAAAAAATTGCAACATGTACATATAATAGTTGAAAATATTCTTTATGACATCAAGATTCTAGAATATTTTATGGTTTCGAAAAAGATTTCATAGAGACAAATATATTAGAAAACTAAGAAATATGATAGTAAATATTTTAAGGGTAAATAATTTTGTAATAGTAAATATAAATAGGGTGAAAAATAATTCATTTGGTATTATAGACTATTTTAAGAAAAATAAAGCTCTGAGAGACCTAGTGAGAGCCCAGAGAGCTAGAATCATGAGGAGATGATAGCTAAGATATGGAAGATGCACAAAATTATTTGGAGAAGAGATGAAAACTATCCAAGTGGGTGATGTGCTTAGATAATATTTACCTAGGGTTAAGGGTGAGTTTATTCGATGTGTATATTATACATATTTTAGATATTTAAAATTCTATGATTGAACTTATGATAGTATGATTTTTATGTTATAAGTTAGATGGAAAGGTATCATTATATGATATATCCTTGTGTGAGTCCATTTTATATTAGGGGGAACTATATGATTTTAGGTTTGTCACCTAGGTCCAGTTCATGCATGATATGTATGAGATGTTTTCCAGAGGGTACAAGACCATGGGACTAGTGGTTTTGCTTAGCACATGGATATATGAAAGGTTTTTGATGTATTAACTAGTTGGGTTACCCCATATGTTCAATGATAGTTTACCTTAGGTTATTAAATGGAAATAATACCAAGTATCATGGGCCATTCCCCACATTCCAATGTTGTAAATAGTCACATTAGGAGATATTATGTGGCAACCCTACACACATATTATGACTATTTAGCCTATTTGGGTGACCATAATACTTGGGCTAGCTCAAGTGGAGATCATGGGCCACTATATTTGGTGGGTAGATTTGTATCCATTAGCACACTTCTCAAGAAATTTTAGACTCCCACACCTAATGGCTCCTATAGTAGTGCCTAATGTTTTGGCATGGCATGATAGATAGTTGAGGAGAAGAGGAGGAGCACCAATCAAGATATTGGTAATCAGGATGTGGTATGTGAGGCCATGGACTAGTTGAGCAAAATAGCTAACAACTAGAGGAATAGAGGGCATGGATGTAGATGTAGGGGTATAATAGGTACCATAGTAGGTATTTCACTAGGAAGAGCAATGACCACCTAAAGCACACCATTAATAGATAGTCCATTGGTGGTATCAATCATATATGAGGGTGGTCATGTAAAATGACCTGACAATTAGCCTAGGGCAGAGTTGGTCAATAGAAGCACCTTTGAAGAGAGGCCTATAAAATGGATGGGTGGTGACTCTATGATTTGATTTGATAAGGAAGTATCCCATGGATGAGGTGCTCAAGGGACAAGCTAATGGAGAGACCATGGTTGGTAGACTAGCAGGCTGAGAGATGATAGATGGTGACATCGGTATATGTAAGAAATGTTGAATTTTTTAGTATTTGAGATAAAATACTATTTGTATAGGATTTTAGATAGATAGATATATTTTGAGATGTATATGTGATCTGATATATATTTGGGTGTTGGTTTTTGCAAACCTTATGATAGAGGAGATCAGACGGGGATTCCTAGTCATGGTAGCACACATGGCTACCATAATCTAATTAGGATAGGTATAGGCCCAAGTGGATAACCTCCATGGATAAGTAGTAGGGTTTAGATCTTGGATAGCCTCATTATATTTCACTATGTATAATGGATGGTCCATGGTAGCTATGGGCATCATGGCAAGGCCACAAGATAGGCATGATGGAGCCCATCCATAGAGCTAGAGTGATGTATTTTTGTATTTTATACCATTGAATAAAACACATGATAAATAGAGATATATTGTTTTGATAGTTGGTTTTATATCTCATTATTTATATTTTGGTTGTGGTTATTTAGGAATAGATAAATTTATTTATATCACATGTATTTTAATTTTTTTAATATGTTATGGGAAATATATGTGGAGTGTTTTTTTTTCTAGAATTATGTAGTACACATGCATGGTTAAAAATAAATAGGCAAAAAAGACTTTGGAAAAGTATAATTAATCATAAACAAAAATACCACAAACTATTTCACAATGGGAAATATGTAATAACAAAATATGACTAAGTATAATAAACCAAAAAGTGGTAAACAAGATGACAATAAATGTTTTTGAACCATGACAAATATTGGCACCAAATTAAAACAAGTAAAATCACACTATATCACGTTGAAAGTATGGAAATAATGTAATAAAATGGAAAGAACTTGAAAGACAAATGGTATAAAAACAAATCAATTAATTCAATCAATCATACTAATTCATGTTGGTAAGTATAAAAGAGAAATGAAATTGGAAAAATGGACTTAAATTAATCACACCAATTCAAGTTGGGAAGTACAAAAATTTATGAAAAACGGTTGGATTCTTACATGCAATTGTAAAATAAGAAGATAAAAGTGAAAGATTAAAAAATTAAGCATAAAACATACTAAATCAAGATTGTAAGCATGTCAATGATGTGTAAATCATAATCAATCACATCTTATCTCATATTTGACACATGTAATTTTGTTGTGACTTAGGTATTGGAAAATGTTGTGCGAAAAGCCCATTATTATCCATAATCTTACACTTCAACTCACAAAATGAATACCAATGAGGTGGAAACAATGTTAAAATTATAAAATTTAGTAAAAGGGGATATTTGTAATGCTAGTGTGAAAATTTTGTAATTTGTGAGAAAGGCATGGTCCTATCCAAGGTCTTATACTGCAACTCACAAATGTAATCCTTAGGGTGAGTGATCAGTGAATAAAAAAACATTTTTCAAGGGGAAATATTATTATTTTAAGGAGTGAAAAAGGTAAGGTAGGCATCTTATTAGAATACCTTAGAAAACATGAATCACACTAAGGACATAGAAAGACACTAAGTGACTAGTGATCATCAATATACAAAGAATACATTATCACTATAGGCACAAATCTATGTAGGAAAATAAGTGTGGTACTAAGATCAACTCATGTTGGTTATTTTGAACAAGAAAATTAAAATGGACCTACCTTCCCACAACATATTACCCATTCCTCAATACCCCTTACATATCCATCGATCTACTGTGAATATTGGTTACTTGCATGATAAAGTAGGTAGCACTAAAAGATTTTTTTATTCGCCTTTTATAATATACTAGCTTAATACACCCCAATGGACCTCAAATTTATCATGAGGTGAACTATGGAATTCGACCTTTGATTTGAAAAAGGATATGTCCTTATAATCACATCTTTTAGTGTAACTTGACTTCTGAAAATTTGGAATGTTGCCTTTTAGATAATTGATTTTTTTTAAATGAGTTGGATTTTAAATGTTTATGGCTTTTGATATTCCTCTGTGTGATTTAAATTTTGAAAATTTGGAATGTTTCCTTTTAGATCATTGCCTTTTTTAAATGAGTTGGATTTTGATATTCCTCTTCCATATGGATTTGAAATGACCAATCATGAGATATAAAGTGATACACAAAAATGAGATTTATGCTTAAGATAAAGGAAGCTAAGTATCCAAATACATTATTGACTAGAACACTTAAGCCTCACTATGAACCAGCATGTTATCTCAAGTTTCAACCATGTGTATGCTTAGTTTGTGAAAGGAAATAAAGGGAATAAAGGGAGATCCAAAGTGTACTGATAAAAAGATATTATAATGAGATGAATTATTTGATAACTAATCACATAGTAAAGAATAAATTACTAAAGGGAGAAAGGTTTATATAACCAAGTCACAATAGAAATTACCCATGTTTATAGAGATAAAATAGAAAACAATGATGAAAGAGAATAAGATAACCATAGAAAAGGAACTCATGAAGAAGAAGTATGTAATCATAAAAAGTAATTCATAAGAGAACATAAGAATAATAATGATATCATAAACAAAATTTAGTGTGAAATAAAAGTCATCATGTAAGATAGATGAGAATTTGACACAATGTCAAATGATATAAGATAGATAAATGTAAAGTTGGATCACACATCCAATCCAAATGAAGAAATAAATGATAGAACACCATGTTTATTTTCATAAATATTGGTATATTTGTCCACACACATTATCCATAACATTTGATAAGTCTCTATGAATTTGAATTTGGATTTGAGCCAATGTCTCATCAATCTTAAGGGAAAGTTGAGAAAACACTTCACATTGAATCTCCTCGATAGAAAATGTAGAAAGACTTGAAGGATCATGTTTATGATGGTTATCATGTAGGGGATACTTAAGAGAAGGAATGGGAATGGACTTTATGGGAGATGAAGGGGTCATCAGTGGGGAATGGGCCATAGGTAAAGGAATCACCGATGGAGAAGGGGCCACTAATGAAGGAAGATCCACAGGTGAGGGAATCATAGGTGGATAAATGGTATGTGGATAAGGGACCATAATTGGTGGAGCCATATGGGAAGAAGGGGGAGCCTTATTATGAGGGTGACCTATGGTAGGAAGGGTAGTATGAATAAGAATGGTCATGAGGTGATTCTTGAGATGCTACTGAAGAATGCAATAATGATCAATGTGATGAGTACCACATTAGTGATAGAGACAATATACCTCTCCATATTTGGGAAGATATTTAGGTAATAATTTTAGGGGAGGTATAACCTTGTTTGTGGGTTGAGGAGTATTAGGGTACATGGTGCCAATATATTACCATATCTTATACTAACGTGTGGATGAATTATTATCTTTATCATGGAAGTAATATATACGCTTGTTAATAGACTTTGTGAGTTTACTAATAGAAGAAGTGGAAATGGAAGTTGAGGAAGGTCAGTGTAATGAATATTATATATTATAATGACCAAAAACTTTATGAATATCATAATATGGTTAATCATCCCTTTAGTGGACAAAAGAGTGAGCTATGGTAAAGGGAGAAAACCATCACCAAGGGAAGGTAGGGCTAGTGGAAAGACTAGGTGAGGCTCAACTAAAGGATAAATAGGATCAGAAGTAGGAAGAGACTTAGCTAGAGAGGGAGTGGGAATAGGATTTAAATTGGGCTTAGTTGAGGGAGGGGAATGATGCATAGAAGGCTAAAAGACAGTCACAAAAATCTATAGGATAAGTCAGCTAGAGGGATCCTGGTATCTAGCAAAGTGATAGGGACCTATTATAGCATGATCCATAAGCATAGTCCTATGAGTCTCTTCAAAAACTAGAGTTGTGTGTACCATCTCTACCCTATTAATAAGAGGAAAAAATCTAAAATTAGTAATTATATAAGATGGAATGCTATAAGATATATGGAAATATTAGAGCAAAGAATAATGATGACAAATAATTTTAGCATCTTGATCTGGAATAAGACATCCTAATAATAGATCATCTAAGGTATAGCCATCATCATATTCAAGTGTATGAAGACCAATATCATAGGTAAGGATGACCTTATCATCTGATGTGGTGTGATGGATGTAGTATCAAGTCTGATTTAAGATAATGGGTATATCATCACTAGGTAGTTTAAGGGAACATGGATTTAGATAAGGTGGAAGTATGTAAGTGATATGAGGTGAGAGATCCAAGGTTTTGATCTTGAGATCAATCTTGTTAGGCTCATCATCATTTGAATCTAGGAGGTTAGGTGGTATGTTATCGATGAGTTTGAGGTGACCATTATAACTTGAAGTAGAGTTGATAGGAAAGTTAAACCATTGAGATTTATGAAATGGAATGCTTGGCAAGGGTTTAAAGGTTGGAATCTTGAATACACCATAGTCTTATAATTATTTAAAATTATAAGGGTTAGTTTCACCTTGAATCTTATATATTGTTTCATTATGTGTAAATTTAACACATTGGCAAGTGAAAGAGGCAACTGCTCTCATGCGATGAGTCTATGACCTACTAAGAAAAATGTTATAAGATAGAGGAAAGTTGAATATCATCACCTTCACTCAAATAGTGATAGGTGGGATAGTGATTAGATCCACACATAACCTAAGGGAGTCATTTACCTTTAGTTATAGCCTTGACATGTGTTATATGTGGACTTAAGATTACATTCATAATATCCAAGGTTTTTAATAAAATTGAGAAAGGTAACACAAATGCATAAACCCTTATCAATCAAGGCATGATTGACTTGGATATCACTAATTAGGACATTGATAAAAAGGAGAGGACCATCTACATGAATAATAATATCATCGAGGATCACTGGGGAATTTAAGGGAAAGAGAAGTGTCCATTATTTCATCAAAATGTATGGATATCTCTATGCACTATTATAAAATTTTATCTTCTAATCCAGATAAGGTGGCTTCACATCTTACTCGGGGAAGATAAGGGATGTTCATTTCAAATAATATCTACATAAGATTATTATAATGATGTAGATAAGTCTATATAGGTTTAATAAATGGGATTCAAGATGGGAGATTAGTAATTTCCATGATAGGATCCTAATCATCACAACCCATAAGGGGACTATTCAAAATAGGTGCATAGTGTTAAAGGAGGTCCTCAGAAGGAATATTCAAGGTTCATGTGAATTGATGGTGATAAGATGTGGGAGTTTTAATTAGAGGAAAATTTTGTTGATTGTCTTGAGAAGATGGGGTAGTTGATGCAGGTTTGTTTTGAGATAAATTGGTAAAAGTTTTAATAGAAGTTTGAGTATCATTGGTGATGGGTAAAGAGGTTAGAGGAGTGGTATAACTAGTATGAGAAGTGTTATCCAAGGAAGGTGTTGGAATTGGTTTATCAAAATATAAAAGGTCTTCTTTCCCCAACTACGATAAGTGAGTTGGGGAATACTCTTGGATAACATGAAAAGTGTGAGATGATTGAAGAGTGGATGGGATAAGGATCAATGAAGGAAACCACCCTTCACATATTAGTCATGTTTACCACATTTTATTTAGGATTTTGGTCTATAATACTATCAACATTATTGGTAGAAGGAGTAGGCTTATGTTTTTTGACTTGGCGATGCAAAAGAGTATCTTTGTAGATGGCCAAATGAGCATTATCTTGGTTTAAAGCTTGATATTTAGTTTGTGTTTCATGAGCTTTGAAGGCAATGTCATAGGCTTGTTAACATTTATGAATGATATAATCATGGTAAAAATTGGGTCCAAGAAGGAAATCCATATCCAAATTATGTAGTTGCCTGTAAGTCCCATGAAAATGACCCCAACTAGTATGAAACCAATAAAATTTATTAGAATCATACCAGGATTTCATGGGATGAGTGGGATCAAGATCTTGTGGAAGAGGTCTTGGTAGATGCTTTTGTAATTATATTAAGGATAAATTTTTATGAATATTGACTTTATTTGTTGAATATAAATGAGGATTAGTGATGTGGTTAGGAGGGGAAGTTTGTTCCAGAGCTTGGTTGGGAACAATAACTTGAATAGTATGAATGGTATCATAATAATTGGTGATACCATTATTATTAGCATGAATATTTTTATTTTTTATTAAAATGTGAGTACCCATAGAATGTTGGGATGGCTTGAATTGATGTATGAGAAAATATTAGTTCTTGGATTAGTTAATGGCCTCTTCCAAAGTGTATGGAGAGAGAGTCTAGACTAGATATTATAACTTGGGATAAAGAGAATTAGTAAATAGATGAAATAAGTTATCATCTACCATATTTTGTTCACATTTATTAGACAAGGTCTTCCATTGTTTGATGAAACCTTGTGCATTTTCTATCTCAAGTTACTTATAATTAATAAAATGGGCCAAGGTATTTTCAGGGAGGTCACTAATTTGAAACTTTTGGACTAGAGTATTGACTAAATCTTCCAAACTAGTTATAGAATGAGATTTGAGTTGGTTATACCAATATAAAGCATCACTATAGATATTTTTTTATAATATCTTGGTAGTGACAAAAGTATTTAACTTAACCCAATCTTTGTATATATTTCTAAATGTTTTTAAGTGGAGAGTACGATCGGTTGACCCATTATAACTAATGGTAAGGATGATACCTCCTATATCGATGTTAGAAATTTGAGGTGTAAAAGGCTCATTTTAAAGGTTCTTGATTTTTGGTTAAAAAGAGGAGGTTGAGGGATAATATTACCATGGGAATCCCTAAGGGGAGGTGGGGGGAATTTTGGTTATGCATTCCCCATGGAACTTGTTGAGGTGATTTCAGAGATGGATAAGATGATTTTGTATTTAGATCATTTAGCTGGCATTATTATCTTGTAAAGCATTCATTTTATTAATATTTTCTAATAGAAGTTGATGGGTTTTAATGGTGTTATTTTCATTGTGTGAAGCATTGGCATTGGTATGAGTGGCTTGGGTACCACTGTGAGTCATAGAATGCATGTTATTAGTGGCTTGAGAGGAATTGTTAGTAGTTGAGGCACTAGTACCATGGTTTTCATGTGTGGAAAAATATAAACTAATAGAGGGATGAGAAGAAACAACATTAGAGGCATAATTACCATGGGTAGAAAATGATGCACTAGTGGACGAATTGAGAAGAGCATGTCTTAGAAGGGGCCCACTAGATGTAGAACCTGCCATGTTAGTAGAGATAGTAGACATGGAGGTAGAGGAAACTAGAGAAGAAAATGTCATAGTATGAGAAGGGGTAAAAAGAGAAGGAAGAGGTAGAGAAGAAAAGAAGCTAGTGTCCCTAAATCCATATGAGAATGTGGGAAAAGTTGAATGATGGTCCTCAATTTGACCACTTATCATGAGATTTCAAATAGTAGAAGGATATTTTATTTGATGTTGAGGAAACTCATTGATGAAGAAGAGCATTTTTGGAGTATACTCTAATTCAGGTTGATCTTCTAAGAATAAGATAGGGTTATGAACTAAAGAGTAATGAGGATGGGTCCCATAGTTTATAGTGCGAGTGGCTATATACACATTACTTTCATCTAGGGTAAGAGCCACAACCTAATTATGGGAGAACTTATTGGGGTTGATAAATCTCATCATATCTATTAAATTCAATTATGTGTTGCCTTTAAATAGGAATTTCATGAAGAGGGAGAAATATTAAGGAAGATTAAAGATAATTCAAAGGCAAAGAGGTAGAAAGGATATATAGTCACCCAAGTTGATTGTGTTTTTATAATCCAAGAGGCAAATAAGGGTATAGAGTTGTACAGGTCGATTCTATACTACAAATAGGGTATGAAACTAATCTGATAAGGATACAAGGATGAACTAGTTGACTTATTACTATAACTTGACTGGTAAAAAAGGATACAGAGTCATACAGGTCGACTCTATATTGTAGACTAGGATATAAAGTAGGTAGAAAGGGATACATAGTCATACAAGTTGATTGTGTACTACTGATAAGGAAAGACATAGTCTATAAGACATTGTAATGAATAAAATGATAAGTGCCAAAAAAGGGGGAAATTTTTCAATATAATTAGAAAGAAATGGATTAGATCAATTTGAGTGATAATTGGGGCACACACCATAAAACCTTCTACCAACACTAGCCAATACAAGTTTTTTTAATCCAAGACAAAATTATTGATAATGTGTAAATTCTAACTAAGTGGTCATCTTGAGTGTTATTGGGAAAGTGTTGTTTTAATGATATGTGACTATAGGGAATTAGAAAGAAATCTATGGATGGTTTCAAGATGTTTAGTTTGAAAAGGATCTATCTTAGCAATGGTACTAGCTTGGTATTGGGAACTGACCCATCACTTCATAATCCCATAATAAAGGTGTTGGTTGCTTTTCCAATATATACCATTAACCGTGTATTTATACTTGGATATAAAACCAAGTCAACTTCCCCTTTGGTGATGAAATACAAGTAGGTAGGCCTTGGGAAGATAAGTGTTAAATGCATGTTGAATACTAGGTGATCTGTCAGTGTGTACAAAATATAAAAATAGTTTAACTAAATAGTAATTTGGAAAAAACCACCTATTTAGATTATGTGATTTAGATGACACTATATGAAAATAGTATATGAAAATAGACTTGACTTGGTCGCTATTATTCTATGAAATCAAAAGTCTTTAAGAATAGAGTCACATAGATTGACTCAGTCTTGTAGATAGAAGATAGGCTATAGAATTAAGTAAACCATGTCGACTTAATTTTTTGTAGGGTTGTAGTTTTAAAGAATGATAACTTACATAAAATATAGTTGAATTGAAGTATTGAAGTGACATAGAGAAATAGAGGAACCTTAGTGGGTTGGAAGATGATTAGGTTTAAAAAATTTATGTTGAAGTGCCTTGAATGTTGCTTTCAAATTTTTTAAACTAAGTTAACTGGTTTGACCTAGTTCTACAAAATCATGTGTTTTAAAGAAGGATAAGATCACTAGGTCAACCTATTCAATCTATTTTGTTTATTTGAATGATGATAGAAAGAATAAGATGACTAAGTTAGCCTTTTTAACCTAGTTTATTGATATAAATACTAGTAGAGAGAAAAATATGACAAAGTGAACCTATTTGACCTTTTATGCTTATCTGAGACTGAAAAAGAGTACTATGTCGACCTATTTGATCTAGTAACATTTATTTTATGAAGACCTACATAGATATAATATATTTATTTTGATGAAACTATGTGTTAAACCTACACACAAAAATTTATAAGTATACCAACTTGTTTGATACAGTATCATAAATATAGAAAAATAATAATATGATATAAATAAAACCATGAAAATAAAATTATAAGGGTTAGATTCACATCAGGTTCACCAGAATATATTCAATCCTAGCTCAGAGAAGATAAATCTTACTTATAATTTTGATTATTGATACATTAGATATTCAAGGTCATGACCAAGATGGACCTGTTAAACCTATCCAAGGGATCTCTTACCACAATAATATCACTAGGGATAGTTCCAAAGCCTCCAATAAAAAAAAACTATGTAATAACCCTAACTAGGTCCTATGTTTTCAAATTCACTAAATTAATAAAAATTAAAGTAAATTTATAATCTAGTATTCACCAAAGCTTGTAGCATAAAGTGGGAGTAATAAACATGAAAATAAAACTTGCATAGGAGGCATATACTCACATCAATATATACAGAATCATAATACATGGAAGAGAAGTACAAATTCATATCTATCTACTCTTACAAAGGAGGAATAAATTTAGGAATACTTACCTTTAAATATGAACCTGTCAAGCCTCAATATCTCCCTTGGCTAAGGTTATTTTCAAGAGGTTGTTATGGTATGTAAGGATGACAAGGATAAATCATCTATAAGATACACAACCTATCAATGCATCTAAAATACTTCTCCATAAGACAAGATTTGTATCTCCAAAGAAATTATAAAACCATAAGCTTGTTCCTCAAGTAGAACTATGGATAAGTAATGCATAATATATATTACTTATTATCTTCTTTTAGAAATGGAAAAATGAATACTTTTATATAGGTAGATTTAACCCTAAAGCCTTCTAAAATTTTAGGTTGATAAGGTCGACCTAGTTGACCTAGTATTATAATTGACAAAAACAAACTAGGTCATAGACTAGGTCAGCCAAGGGTTGACCTAGACCCTAATAAGTTTTATCAAATAAGAGTAAAAGTTTAATGGGGTTGAATATGTAACTTAAACTATCAAAAAGAGGTTTAGGTTAAGGGAGGGCTAATGAAGGTGGTAAAAGGCTAGAGGGTGTAAAATAGGAAGCAAAGATTAGGGGAATGGTTTTAGAAGATAAGTTTGTAGATAACCAGTGTCAAAAAGGGACAACAATCCTATGAAACACTAATGGTCTACCCACCCCTTTCCCAATGCACCTCATAGGGCATCAACTCATAAATATTGAGACTCTATGTGTTCCTCTAAGATATAAAACATTAGTAATTGTTTAAGTTTAAAAATATTATGTGTATACAGAATGCTTAATTAGAAAGATGATCTTAGCATCTAATAGTTATTGTACTTCTATCTATATGAGGGGTTCTATAATTTGATTCATTAGCCTTTGACATTTCCTGAAGGGATTATGTTTTTTATTCAATGGGATGTTGTGTGTGATGACCCTAGGGTTGAAGACATTGATATCTTTGTATGTCCAAGATATCACATATTTGTATTATGTCAATAGACCCTTCAACTTGTTTTTCTCACTTTTAATGCAATTCAAGCCAATGTCTTACATACTATGGATGTTGGTTAGTTCCCATATTCTCTTTGATAAAGTCAACTTTAGTTTATTTATGTTGTTTCTACTTTTAATATTTTAGATCCAGGTCAAAATCTCAGTCTAGTGTGATCATATCCATAGGAATACAATTCTCTTTCAGTTGTATGATGTCATCCTATCCTAATCCTTTATATTCATGGGTTTCACATCCTTTTTATCTATTATTTAGGATTCAAAGGCTCCAAAACTCTTTATAGATTGTATAATTTTTTTATCATCATTAAATACCTATAATTTCTCCACATTATTTGGGATAGAGGGGCAAGGAACCAGCTCCATAGAGAATTTTTACATCTTGGAATCTTATATTGTTGCTAAGTTAGCAATTAAAGCTACTAGTAAATTTATTGTCTAGTTTTCTTCCCTTAGGATAGCTCTAATGTTGAATGCTTAAAATGACTCAATCAGATCCCATGCTCGATGTTTATACTTATTCAAGTAAGCTATTTTACATTAATATTTATTTATGATCTAGTTGAAAACTAGCTATGGATCAATAAATATATAGAATTACTTGACATTATGTTTTAGTGTGAACTAAAGACTAAGGATTAGAGCTTCATACTCAGTTTGATTGTTAGTGTAAGGAATTTACAACCTATATGTAGCTAGATATTGATTTCCATATGGGTTTATCAAAGTTATACCAACACCTAAACCTTGATTTGATATATCTCTATCAAGATGGAGAGTCTATAACCAAGATAACCCTTATATTTTTTGTTCATGAGGTTTTTGTTTCATAGTGAATGTATATACACCTACATGTGAGGATGAAAAGTCAACTTTATCATTTATTGGCATATAATTTATGATTAGGTACTTTATATTTGGTTCTTAAACTACCCAAATATAATTGGATTCCCCTTTCCATGGTAGCCACATGTGTGACAATTCTATGTATATATAACCATTCAATGTCTTTGACCAATCATGGATGAATAAAAAACCATGGGCTTTAAGAATGTTAATGACCAAGATGTCTATGTGTTATTTTACACATGGATCATATCCAATTTTGATGTGTACATTTTTCAACTCCCCAATGCATGGTAAAATGACTTATCTAGTTTTAGGACCACCCTTTTATACTGATCTAGGTTCAAACCCAATTTATTGCATAAAGATGTGGGCATCACATTGGTTGAGGCACTTGAGTCAACCATAAAATTATGCACATTATTTTCAAATATTCTATTAGTTAAGAGAAAAGGTTGTACTTCATTATTATCCTTGTAAATGGCCATTTTTATATGTACAACTTCTGATTTGTCAATTTATGATCTCCTAGTAGGTATTTGAGCAACATTTCACTTTATTTGGTAATATGAGCTAGCTCATGAAGACTAATATTTACCTTGATCTTCTTCATATCTTCAACAATATTATACCCTCCTTTGGTTTTTTTTCTCTACACTTTACAACTAATTTTTCCCTTTTGAAGGGGGTAGATTATTATTTATCTTGGGGTCTGGAGTAGTGGCACAATTTTTTGGAGGCATTAAAGTCGTATAAGGTTGATTTTTCATCAAATTGTAATGGTTCCTATAGAACTAATAAAATTTATGGATCTCATATGTATTATCTTTTAGTTCATTCATGTCTTATTCTAGGAATGGGAAGTCACATGTCTCAAAAACTATTTTTGTGATGGAAGGACCTAGAGAAGTATAAGAAGATGGCTCTAGATGATTTTAAAAACATTCTTGTTTGTCCATTACCTTCTAACAGATCTCAAAGGTGATGTATATCTCTATGTATTCTAGCTCACCATGTGTGTTGTAGTGTGGACTCGACACCAATTATGGAGTGTTACTTTTATGATGTTTATTTCAAGCACTTTTTTGGGTGGTTGTTACTCTATGTTGTTTTTAGGTGTATTAAAATGCATGTTTTACTTATGATACATATAATTATGACTAGTATTATTCCCCATGGTGTTTTCCATCCATTTATACATGCTCAGAAACTCATTTCTTAACTTATGTACCATCCATTAGATAACATCTAATTGTAATTTTGTAGAGTGAAAAACAGAACCCTATGTCATAGTAATATTGACTATTATTAAAGGTTGGTTCCAATTTTTTTGATTAGATGAGGACGTATGTTTGTACACAAATCTAAGGTGCTAGTTAGGTGGAGCATGGGATAAAAGTAATTGGGTATATACTTAGTTCTAATTTTGAACAAAAACATTCTGATTAGAATTTAGAATGGGGTTAAGGGTTGGAAAAATATAACCAATATTGGATGGGAAAAAGACTTGTAATTAGGGATTCAACTATATATCAATGTTAATAGCTTCAACATAATCCAAATGTAAAATGTTAATATTAGGTTTTATGTGGAGAAAGATAATTGTCATATAATCTAGAGCATTCTTATAAATCTCAAGGGTTAATGCCTCCTTAGGTTTATAAGCAGGTCTATTCAGCTATACATATTTTAGAATCTTATGTTAAAGGCTCTAATTGGTTCATTTGGTTCCCTCTCCATAATTTCAAAGTGATGGTATATGACACTCAAGATAGTGACTTATCCAAACTATGATGAAAAGGTATTTTGACACCAATTTTAGGAGGTGATTGAGTCTTCCAATAAATTGAGGAACCAATCATAAGTAGCATCTTGCATGGTGAAATGGAAAATTTGACATGATATGTCTTCATGGGTTATGTTAAATATCCCTATGGTAGTTTGATTAATGTTTACATGATCTTCAATAGTCCTTCCTCCCAAGGGATAAAAGTAAGGGAAATACTTTTTAGGGTTTCTAGGCAAATCATGTACATCTCTAGGGATGATAATAGAAAAACTAACCATGGGTCATCACACATAGAATAATATGGATTTTTTGTTTGGGGAATCTGATTAGGCCTACGTTCCTCTTAAGACACTTATATCTAACCTAACTTTTATATGGATTAACAAAGGTGGGAATAATAGGTCAATATTTTAGGTGGACCTTGTTAGTATTTTGGGTATATTCAATGTAACTCAAGTGATATTTTCAAAGAAATGAGATGCCCTCCTTCTAGTGATATATAAATTCTTGTTGGTCTAGGTTTTATGCACACCATGAAATATTATGAGGTATCCTCTAATTTTTTAGGATCATTGAAGAAAGTTTCACTCTAAGGAATGAGTTGTAAGGTATTAGGTTTTACAAATAACCTAGTGGTAGAATGACAATGAGTGGAATAATTGTTTACCTCAACTAGTTTAGATATGACACGATTATAGATCTAATTGATATGGGTGGATTGATGATGAATCTAACATAATGTGGTAAGAATCAAAATAAACTTAAAAGGAATAAAGGTAGGTCATAAAATGATATTCATGAATCAAACAAGATGAAACCCTTCTAAATTGGATATTGAACTGGGGGTTGGATAAATAGTTAGGAACTAATGCTTATTTAAAGTATTTTTTAGTAAATATACAATCAAACACAATTAAGAGTCTAAGGAAACAATAATAAAATGAATTTTAGTTCACATAATTAAAGGTTGTTGCATTTATGAGATTGTAATTGCATATCTACAAAGGAAGATTGTGATTATTACACATAAAGTGTTCAAATCAGTGACTACACAATATGAATAAATGTATCAAATAATATTTATGCACAATAAAGAAACTAAGATATAGTATTGACATAACTTCTTTAAAGACTCATAAATTTGGAGAAGAACAAGATTTGCATATCAAGAACAATTTTTAAAAAAATCCTCAAATTTTCTTATTAATCTTAACATCCAAAATTCTCCTCCTTTTAGAATTTGGGGGATATAATTATACATAATCTTGGGGATGGGTTGCCTCATCCTCTAATAAAAAAAATTACATCTTCCAATTTTAGGACTCATGTATGGTATACATGTAAAGGATACAAAATAGAATAGATGGCCAATAAAACATAGTTACAATATAAATATATATACATGCCTAAAATAGAATAAATATTATAGTATTCATAACAATAGAATACATGAAAATATATACATCCATATTTAACTAAAATTCTAAATTGGATCACGTAGAGAATAAGGATACTAAAAACTTGACATGATAACTGAAGTTGATGGAGGTACTATATATGAAGTGCTAGCATTTGTTGCTAATATAACACTAGTATACTGAGGAGGAACATGTACTACCTAAAAAAATGGGATTTGAGGTTGAACTATCAACATATATGTTGGTTTAGTAGTATACTTTATCCTATCATCATCCTCAACAGCCTTAAGCTTTTGGAATAATTCATATATAACCGCAAAATCTTTATTTATAGTATCACAATTGAACATAAAAGGTTTGAATATTTTTCCTATTTCACTCATCAGCCTTTTATGATTAGATTCAGAGATTTGAATCCTACCCTGAATACCTCTAGTTTCATCACTTTTTCATTTCCAAAATTATAATCTGTATAATTTCCTCAATAATTTTATACATAGTGCCTTCCACCTCTACTTTAAAATTGTCTACAATTGCTTTAATAAGTGTGTCAAAATTGGGCTTATTTATCAATTTCCCTATAGAAGTTATCACATTAGTGACCCTCACATATTTAAAAATATAAATGGCATCCCTTTCTTGGCCTTCTAATTGGGATATCAAAACTTTCATCTAAGATCTCCACTTGAAATCATCATCTCTCTTCAGAATTACATAGTTTAAGGCCCAAACTACCTCTTATGTAGTCACCAAATTCAATTGAATGTACGTGTTATTCCTTGCAAATTAAACCATTAAGTTTATTCTTTCTTAATTTATTTTATTTTTTTATAAAAAAATATTATTTTTACCCATTTGGGCTATGACTCACCCATATAATTCCTAGTTGTCTTCAAAATGTCATACAATATAGTGGATACACTTTATACATTATCTACAATCTCCTTGGGAGATTGAATGATTTGATACCAGAGTGATATTTATTTAGCATCCTCCAAAAAAAATTACATTTCCTTTATCACCTCTCCATTTATTTTTACAAAATCACATAAGTCCTATGTATACTTTTTGGGATCATTTGGTCTTTTATTTTGTTTCTTAGAGAGGGGGAATACATTTTCCCTTTGTTCCAATGTTACTTTATCACCTATGTTTTTATCCACTCTATTACTATTCCTCACTCTTTATATTTTACCACTCTTATTGTCATTATGGGTACTTATCATAGGCAATTTAATGAGGACCAATCCCATCCTATCCTTTTTCCTCTATTGTGACTCCCTAACCCAGCTAGGCATGATAAGTTCTCCCCATTCTTCTAGTTAGCTAGCCTCTAGAGTAGTGGAAGGTGGTATTAAACTAGGTGGAAGCATGAAATCACTTATTTTGATAGGGATTTATGGAAATGGAGGAGTGATAATTCTCTAATTTGAAGTAATCCTTGAAGGTAATAGTCTCTACTACATATATTTTTTGCCCTAGAGTTCTTCTAACAGTTATTACAAATGATTTAATTAGAGTGGATTAGGATATGGCTAAGTCTAATTACATAGATTGATTTGGTAGATCTTAGGGATTGAAAATGGATACTATGACCAGATATTCAAAATAGACCTTCTTCTTAGGGTCTTAGATTTTGGTTATTATTGAGGTAGTGGCTAAATGAATTAAAGAATCTAAAGAATCATAAATTGGACCTAGATAATTATAAACTTATTTTCATGTATGCTCAATGTGAGCATGAGGATATAGTGGCTAGGTTTATTTGAAATACATTTTCAAGTATTAAAATTGAGAAAAAGATGCATCAATTGAGCTAGTAAATGGCAAGTTAGTCATTTAAGAATCTACAATAGTAATTGAAGAAGAAAGGGAGGACACTACCTTATTCAGCACTTTCCTTTCTTCTATAGTAAGAATGTTTATGGTTGAGTTGTTATTTGATGTATCTATTAGAGTATATTATATTGAGGTAGTATATTTAGGAGAGAAACTTAGATTTGAGGTTGTAGATGCTTGAGCGAAACCTAGAGTAGGGACTCATTACAATGTGAACTATGCATCTACCTATAATGTCTAGTCTCTAAGATCCATTCCTTCATCTTTCCCCAATATTTATGTGTCTTCAAATTCCTCTTCATCCATTATCTTAGAGGAATTTATTTATTATTTTGGTTTTATGTCTACTTCAGCGACCCATTCCTCGTTAGTTCCACATATTTTACCTTCTACATCACTATCTAATACAGGGACAATCCCCAATTATTTATTCCTTATTTTATGTCTTCCCTTTATCCCCTTTGATTTATTACATATGATACCTACTCTAGTAATCATTAATTCTATAAGTCTTTCTTCCAATGGCACATTTAAAGGTGAAACTAGAGGATTCCTAGGTTTCCTTTGTATGCGATAATATATAGATTAATAGTTTCAAGGACTTTCCATAAAGTGGATGGAGTGGGGGATGAAGGAACCCCAATAGTGGGAGGTGTAAATGTAGTAAAGATGATGGGAGAAATAGGATATTTAGGCATTAGAATTACAATAAACATAATCAGAGGGGATGGAGGTGTTGAAGCAAGGACCATGAAAGTCATTGTAATAAAATAACTTTGTAGGAATGTAGGAAGAATTATCTGTTAGATAGTAATTAATTGGGATAATGGTGATCCATATAATGCTACAACTTATATACCTACTGGAGATGAAAATCTTATAGTTATTATATGAGACTACATTATTGTCACCAATTGAGGTGATGGTGATCCTTTAAGGATATTCCTTCTTATCTGAGGATATACATCCCTCTGAAGAGCTCCTTTCTTTGAAGTGATAACTTACATTTATAATAGATATGAATGGTGATCATGATTAGGTGACACATAAGCTTGAAGTTGGGGCCATTAGTAACTCACATCTTTGTTTTTCTACTCCACTATCTTATGCACCTACTCCTTATGGTTGACTAATAATATTGGATTGCTTGGGCTACCACTATAAGCATTTTATACTAAATTATTTTCCCATATACCTTAGAATCATCTTTAGTATTAATAAAGAGGGGTTCATGTTCATATCTCTTATGACCACATGAAATATGTACTCCCTTCCTCATAAGGTCACTAAGTTACTACTTCACCTTGTCCTTTAGATCTCAATCTCTATACTATGCATGGTTTAACCCATAGTAGGTTGCAATCCTCTTGACTAAGTTGAGATGCCTCCTTAATGTGTATTGTATTTGACCAATGCTTAGAGGGGTATTATGGTAATACCCTTGATGTTTGGCAATGAGGTCCTCATCCACACTATTATAGATTTATAAATCTATCTCCTATTTTATAACCTTATCAAGGACAAAATAAGGGAGATTTAATGGAGTGGTTATAATCCCCTCTATCTTGATTAGAGTATAATCAGGACAGAGTTAATAGTCTCCCATTTTCATAATTATCTTCCTTATATTTTCTAAGAGTTTAGGCATGGCACACCCATAAATAGCTTGGTATACCATTAGGTATACTTATTCTAAAATATTAATTATATCCCTCCTAAATCGATAAATATGGAACAAGGAAAAGTCACACAGACCCTATTAGTTAAATATTTTATGGATGGCTCCCAAGGTCATCCATAATTCATGTGAATTATTCCCATGATGGTGTCTACTATATAATACATCATTTAGAAATTTTCATCAAATGGCTTTTTATCAACCTTGAGTATTTTTGCCTTGAGTCGAACACTGATAACCTCTCTAAGTGCCACAATTTTATCTAAAGTTAGGATTATGCCTATTAAGGATACCCATGATTCATGCACATAGGTGGTACTAGAAACCCCATATAAACTATTTAGTAAGGACATAACTATCCTAATGCCTAACCTAAATTTGGTTATAAGCACCAAAGAGATGACACCTTGAATGTTTAATTTATCTCCATTTGCTAGTCATTACTTAAGATTTCCCTCAATTATGTTATGATCTATCCATGCATTGGTTTTGACCTCATTGTAATCTATTTTAAGAACTAGGAGCCTTAGATATTTCTCAAAATCATGACCAAAAATGTAAGTGACCATGTTCCTTTTAAGCCTCAAGTGTAAACAGTCTCATGTAATAAAACTATTGAAAAATAAATCATGGAGTAGGTCAATGCATGGCATTACCTTTGATTTCATAACTACAATAAGGATGCGTATGAATTTTATTAGTAGTAATTCATCCATTTATCTCTTCTAGTCCTCATTTATTTGGTCTTGGACTAAATATGGATTGATTTTTTTCATCTCACCTTAGAGAGATGAGTAGTGGGAAAATGGTAATACCCCTATCAAAACACATGTCTAGATAGTTGCTCCAGTGATTAAGTATTTAGAATGGTGTTGGCTAGGTTTTCTCCATGAATAAGCCATTTCTATGTTGTAGAATTTTTAGGAATATTTTAGTTAAATAAAATTGTAGATTATTTAGAAAAAATTAGGGATTATGAAGACTTGATATCTCAAATTCAAATTTAGTAGTTCATTGATTAATAGTAAAGTGATTTGATGTTCTTGATATTATACACATATTTATTAAATATTGAGACTTGAATGCCTATTTCATGCAAAGTTATGCAATATTTAATTTTAATTATGTTTATTGTTTCAATTTGAAATCTTCAAGTCAGCTTTGGTGGGTGTCTTTTCTACTGTGTGGTATATTTATATTAATTTTGAGTGCTCAGTCATCCCCTTAAGATAGACGTCGATTTATTATTTCCTAGGCTTTTATCCTAGTTATCAACCCTTTCCTAGGTGTCTTAGATATGCCATTTCGATATTACGACATCTATAAGGATATAGTTTACTTGGAGGGGATCACTTTATAATTATGCTTTATATGCTCTACAATTTATGACTTAACAAAATTATTCCTCCTTGTACAAACTTAGGGACTCGAGGTTCTTTGAAATCCAAACTATGTACCTATGTTCAAATTATTCATGTGCATGAGATGATGCAAAGTGGTATAATCTCATAGTTTCATAGTTTTTAGTATTCTAACCTTATACGTTTGAATGATTATTCATGGGATCAAGACATGTGGATGATTTTTGGGATCTTAGAATTTCTTTGGAATTCTTTGATATGTACTTTGTCTTATCAAGATCCAAAAAACCAAAATTATGACACCTATCAAAATCTTATTTACTTGAAGATTTTAGTTTTATAACTCTACTTTAAATGCTCTATAGGCCATGATTTAATGATATTTCTCCATGTTTCATGATCTCATGAAATAAGGGGCTTTGAAATTTATACTATGTACCCTTTCCGATAGGTGAGTGGACGGGATGATGGCATGTGGAATAATCTCGTGGTTCTAAATAAAATGTTGCATTTACCTTAGTAATATATTGTTGATAAGCTTTAGGACTCTAAGATGAAGACACATGGATAGTTTTATAAATATAGGGAAAAAAAAGGATTCTAACAATGTACCTTTGACTGTAAGATCCCTGATTAATGAGATCACAACACATGGATGGCTCACATTGATTTGGGGACTTAGAGATTTTGGTCGTTTACTTTGCCTACCAAGCCTTCAACATGTATGATTATAACACCTAGATAGTTCTCAAAAGATAGAGAAAAGCTAAAATTATTACTATACCTATAACTAATTTGATCTAGGTGAATGAGATTTTACCATTTATCATGATCCAAAGAGTCCTAGGGTTTGAAAATAATGAAAATATAGCGATCCTCTAGATTATAGGTTAACAAGATTATACCACTTGGCATGATCTCAAAAGTCTAGAAACTCTTTTGAAATTTAACATGTAATTTATCCTCATAGACTCTAAGTGATTGAGATGTCACCATGTTGAGAAATAATGGGGTTCTATTAGATTAAATATTTAAATATTTTCATGAATACTGACTGTGTCCCAAGTTTATAGTATTTTGACACATGGATGGTTCTCATTATTTTTATTTTTTGGATGGATTTGTGACTTATTAATTTTACACTTAGGATCAATATTAGTAGTATGATTACATGTTTCATGATCCAAGAGACTTGATGGATATCTAAAATTCTAAGAACTCATTACACTTCATATCTCTAACAAGTTACATGTTTCCATTAATCTCATTATTTCCTTAAATCAAAACATGATATTAAATACATATTTTATCAATAAGGAAAAGAATCAAAGGTGATTAATAATTCATGATAGATGCCTAAGGTTTGATTTTATCCCTTTCAAAACTTTGCAAAAAATTAGACTTAAAAACAACCTTAAACTCATATATGTCTAATTAATATTATAATCCAAAGGTTGATATGAACCATGAATATACATGTCTTAACAATAATGGGTCCCTATTTGTATTTGATGAAAATGGGATGTGGTGGGGCATAACAACAACACTACTATGCAAAATTAGGAGAATAATAGAATAATAATAACATTCATTGATTTAAAACTACTATATCCTAGAAACTTACTAAAAATAGCAAAGTTTAATGAGAAATAAGATAAAAACTACATCTATAGAGGAATTAGAGGCTGAAATTTGTTGTATAGGGAGGTCTAGTGACTAGAATTAAGAATCAGGAGCTAGATCTAGGCCTAGACAATAGTTCTGAGAATAGGAAACTAGAGGGTGGTTCTCCTATCTAACTTGGGGTGTTCTTGTCCACTTTTAGTGAAGAAATTAGTATTTTTAGGTTCTTGTGTCTTCACCTATAGATATTGTGGGATCTTACAATCACTTGTAGAGATTATTGTATCCTAATTCCATGACATGTGAAGACCAATAAAAAACCAATGGGAAAAAAGGGGTTAGTGAATGAATTTGGTTGATACCTCAACACACCATGTGTTAATCACTACCTACATACCAATTATCCAAATAGGGGTCAAATTTCATGTATTTCTCCCATGTTATGATGGTGTGTGAATAACTATTGAAATATGTTATATGTTGATGAAATACTTATGTGATTAAGTTCTTTAACCATGAATTATGACCTATCGATTGTATTCATACTTAAGCTCTAGACTACTAAGGTTGTATGTAATCAAAACTAGGAGAAATAGGTACTTTTCTCACATTGTGCAATTATGATTATGGTGTTATTTTATGTGGAAGACTTCCCCTTGTAAAATGGTTTGAAAATTATTTATATAGTTATACATTTGAGATTCCTTTGATTTGGGCTCATTAGGGACATAGGCTAACTTTCCTATAGATTTTTATTTTTCAAATTATCCATTATTGGTAGGGAAGATAAGATAGGGGAAATGGCACTAGAGTAATGCATTATATTCCCCTAGGGTGCTCTTGTCTAATGGGTGATTTCATCATGTTAAGGGTTATATAGGGCCTAAAAATATGTCTAAGGTTGATAATAATAGGTATGACTACATTCAGTGGTTATTTATCATCTTAGAGGAGTGTACAAGGTGGTATAAAGTGATCAAAAAGAGCCTTATGATGGGTCTAGAGCATAAGTGTGTAAGAGAGTGGTCGTAATTGCATGATTTTAGCTTAAATGTTAATTTATGTGTCTACATTTTCCCCATTTTATTCTAGTAATGCAATAAAGTGGAGGTACTATAGTAAAAGGGAAAATAGTATGTACCTAAACTTACATGTGAAGAGGAGTCTTGAATGTAGGCCACAATATTGAACTATTCTCCATGAACAAAATATTTCACTTTCCTAGTGTAAAAATTAGTGACTATAATAGATTTTACCCTTGATTTTTTATTGTCATTGAATAACTTGGATTGGAATATGCATGCCTCAATCCTCATCTAGGTGTGTTTAAGAACTCAAGGTGTGTTTGACTCCATAATTGCATACCTGGGGTAGTAAATCATATTTTTAATCCTTGTATGAATCCCAATAGGTATTTATAGTGAAAATACTAGTTTAAATACCAATGAAAATAGTGAACTAAAGATTGTATATGGAATAAGATTCGATTCTAGTACAAAATGGATGTAAAACTATAAAAAAATATTAAGTATAATCTAGGTCTGGTCTATACAACATGGATAATGACATGAATTTTCCATTCCATCAATAAGACTAGTGTAAAAAATTGAGTAATGAGGAAACAATGTGTCATGCAATGCCCCCAACTGATATATAGTTCATATATATTCTAAGACTGAGAAAAATAATTGAAATTTTGAGTAAACCTATTTGCTAACTTGAAAAAATAGTTGCACATGATTTCCCCCAAACTAACCAAATATGATACAAGTTAATTAATTATGGAAATTGGCACTATGAAATCTCTAAGTATGTTTTGGATAAACCAATGTTCTGATAAATTCTAGAAATGCATGGGTTTTAGGCATTTAGACAACATCACTGGGAAGGACACTAGAAAAGTTCTCTCCTATCCAATTTGGTACTCCTATCCAATGTGAATTTATATGTATTTTTTAGCCTAAAACTATTTCAACTATGTAAGATCTATTAAATTATATTTGTATATTGATTTGGGAAGTCTAGTATATAAGACAAACCTTTGTGAATGCCCTCTATTTTAAGATGAGTTGTTGACCCTATGCAAAAACTTAACTCAAAATAAAATGTTATGCAGTAAGTTGTGATGTGAAAAATAAAATATAAGTAATATTGACAACATGGAACTCCATGGCATCATTATTTATGTAAACTAAGCATACTAATAATGTAAGATGCATGTGGAAATAAGCATTCATAGTAAGTGTGTCTAAATAGGTGTGACAATGTAACATGCATATAATTTATCAACTGAGTATATAATGATGATTATAACTACTTAGGTAGGAATGCATGATATACATCATGTAATTATAAGAGTTGGGTATATATGATGTCCATCAAGGCATCTAAATTTAAGCAAAGAATCAAGAAAGGTTTCATGGCCATAATGCACATAATCAAAGAGTACACACACAACACACAATAGAAGGCCAATGATTTATATAAAAGTGACATGTTCAATGTCATTCACTTAAATAAAAATAACATATAAGGACATGTCTCTAAATCTTGCACCCTAGAAGAGAGTGTTCAATCCTCTTCCAGATTTGGGCAATGTTAGAACATTTCTAGGCATGTGGGTATGCTTATAGAGGAAATGAACCTTTAGATTTAAAGGGCTAGATCCCTAAATATATATTTACAAAATAACCTTTGTCTAAAATAGTTTGATCTAAATTAAAAGAGTTATAAATTACACAAAAATGAAACCTATTCTAAGATTGGTGATATACCGAGATTAACTTCCACATAAATATCATATTCTAATGCACAATACAATAAAATGCACATACCATTTTCAAGCTCTAAGGGGTTATAACACAAGTATTTTAGTATAGAGGAAAGATGTATAAAATGACACAAGGCAAATGAACTGAAAGCATTCCAGAAAGGTTATACACTTACAACAATTCAACACACTTGAACACACTCTATATGACTTGTTAGACTAAGAAATTTTGCTCAATAATGAAGGATAGAAGGATAGAAGGATGGAAAATCATCACTTAATATCACTATACATCTCTTACACACATAAATAATTTTCCAAAAACTTGAAATAAAATAGACTTGTACTAATACTTAAAGGTAGAATATAACATCAATCTAGCAGGGCTTCACCATACACTAGCCTGAGGGTTATATTTATAGCATAAATGAAGTGAGAGGAGGAAGCCTTTGGCACCAAAAAGAGGAATAAATCTATTAGGATTCTCCATCTTTAGGTACAACTATCTTTGTAAATGATTCTCATTAGGGCCATTTGATTGATCCATATCACCTCAAGTGGTTACATAGCTAGCTTGCTCTCTCAAAGATGATTCCCCAATGGTTGCACTAGTAGAAACAAGATATTTTTGAGATAATTAATGAAATAAATGTGATTATGCAATTGATTCCACTTGTTGTCAATTTTTCTTGATGTTAATAGCTTCTCACCAGCTTACTAAGGTGTGTAACGGTGTAGGGAAGAGTCACTTTCATTATGTTGGCCTTGGAGAGGCATCACTTGGAGTTTACATGTATTCCTTCATGGATTTTTTTATAATGTTAGTTCCATGTGTGTGTTCCCAAAAACATCCTCTGAAAAATGCATTCCATCTTGACCAAGTTAAATGTTCAAACCTTGCAAATCTCCTCAACCTTTCTTCCTTTGATTGGCTGTCAAAAATGACTTAGATCATGATCTTCTCAATGGTGATATGATCCCCTCTAATCTAATTAGGACCCACTATTTAAACACCAATATCTAACTCATGACCTTGAATTTGATGTCCATCTAACCATCACTCTACCGGGACCATTCCTTTGGGGCATCTTCCTTGGACCTTTACTTTTTTCCCTTCAAAAATAATGAACATTCCTTTCGGTAATCTTGAAATGGATACTTTCTCGATAAAAGATATTTCATAATTTTGTAAGTGACCCTTTGGAAATCTTGAGATGGACCAATTCCTTCAAATTTTTTATTTTGGATAAAAAGTCTGAAATGATTCCTTTGATCCTTGAACAAAAAACCTGAAGTAAAACCTTGTCAAAATAAAAAACACTTGACACTTTTTTGTGGAGATAAACAAATTAGGAATGTTTCACTTAGCCAAATGAAAGATTCAGAACTTGGGTGTGAAAATTGGCTAACATTCTTGGTGATTCTAAGGGGAGGCATGCCTGTTATGCCTAAGACCAATTGCCTAAATTCTTCTATTGGGCATGGAATCATGCATATAGGCACCAAAAAAATGACAAAGCAGACCCTTGGCTCAAAAAACATAAGACTTTTTATCTCACACACAAAGGCAAAGACACACACCAAATAAAAGGAATGAAACACACTTGTGCTACAAGGTACTTAGGGAATGTAATAATAAACCAAAACAAAATTAGACTAAACACACACACCTAAGCTACTATTTACAAAACACAACCTACAAGGATTAAAAAAAATTAGATGTATCCCATTCATAGGGATATGCAATTCTTCTCCATTCATCTTGGTCAATTGAAAGGAGTTGTTTTGCTTTCACTTATGTATGATGTAAGGGTCACTCCACAAAGTGTCAAACATTGTATGTCTACATGGTTTTTCTCTATATTCATCCCATTTCAAGACCAATTCACCTTCCTTAAACACTCTTGCACTTGTTCTTTTTTTAAAGGACTTATTCATGAGTACTTGGTGGTGTTCCATGGCCTTGTGTGCATTATCTCTAGCTTCTTATAGTTTCATTAGTTCTATCAATTTGACTTCCATTGGATTATTTTCAAGTAGTTCCAACTGATGTACAAGATATAGAGCAAGGAGTTCTTGAGATATGGAAAACCTAGCCTCTCTCCCATAAACAATTGCAAAGGGAGAATTACCAATTAATCTCTTGGGAGTAATCTTGTCAGTCCATAAGGTTGTCTTCAACTTGTTGTGCCATGCTCTTTGATTATTATCTAATGTCCTCTTGATGATCTTGATGAGATTCTTGTTACTAGACTCATCCAATCTATTACCTTGAGGGTAATAGTTGGATGAGGTACTCAAGTAAACTCCATTCCTATATGTCCAATCAAAAGTTTTAACACTTAAGAAAGCAAGTACATTTTTAGAAATGATAACATGGGGAACTCTAAACCTTGTTATAATGTTCTCATAAAACTCCAAGATAGCATTTTCACTTGCCTCCTTCAATGCAACAACCTCTACCCACCTTTTGAAGTAGTCAATAGCAGTCAATACCTGTTTGTGTCCAATACTTGATGGAGGGTTGATCACACCAATGAAATCAAGGTCCCATTGCATTAAAGGCTGGTCTACTTGGATAAGACACAATAGAAGGGCTACAAATTTTTATTTGCCTATAAAAAAGGCACATTGAGTACACATCTTATCCCAATGGTAACAATCTTTAAAAAGACTAGGCCAATATTAACCATCCATCATTATCTTTGTGGTTGTTGTCCTAGGAGAGAAATGACCTCCATCAGCACCATTGTGAAAATTTTCTAGCAACATATCAAACTGATCACTATTAACACACCTCAATAGCACAACATTCACATCTTTCCTAAAGAGAACAGCCTCTACAAGACTATAAGGAATGGTCTACAATCTAAAATATCTCCTTTAAGGCTTGTTCAAGGCATTGGGGCACCCACCATCTTGAAGAAAACTAATAATGTCTTGTGTCCAACTTTAAACTGTGTATGTGATTAACTAGTTGGGGGTGAACTTGGTTGATCAAAACTTCCTATTTTGGCTCTTGAAAATATGAATCTAAATGCTCACATAGCCCTTTTCCTCTTACCAAGTTTGTCACCTTAATATCCACATCATACTCCATTACTATGGTAATCCACCCAACCCACTTTTCATTTACATCTTTCTTTAGGATAAAATCCTTAGTGCTAGGATGAGAAACCATGATATGTATCTTATTGTTTGAAACCATGTGTCTAAATTTTTTCAATCCTCTTATCACTGTTAAAGCTTGCTTCTCAACAAATGTCTACCTGACCTCATAATCTTCCAATCCTTGACTTAAGAATGTAATTGGTTTCTTTACCTCTTCATCATTCTTTTGCATAAACATAGCTGAGATTATATCAAGGTTAGAAAAGGTATAAAGTATTAAATATTTGGCTAAGTTTAGGTTCAAGAGAGTAGGATATTTTTCAATTACTTTCTTGATTTCCTCAAAACTACTCTTACCTTCCTTTGTTCAAGCAAAATCTTGGTTCTTCTTGAGAATGCTTGTGATAGGATTTACCATAGTTGCAAAGCCTATAATAAACTATCTTACAAATTTTATTTTCCCCAAAATTCTTTGAAGTCCTTTTTTTTTGAGGCAAAGACAAGCCTAGAATATCCTCAATCCTCTCAGGGTCAATAGACAAGTTTTCTTTTGAAACAATATGACCCAATAACTTACCTTCATGGATATCAAAGATGCACTTTTTTGGATTAAGGGATATTCCATACTCTCTACATTTCTCAAACACCTATCTTACATGTTCCATATGATCAGTAGCATCCTTCAAAAAATATTTAGATCATCAATGTATATAAGCAAAAATTTATTGATTAAACCTTTAAAAGCCATGTCCATTACCCTTTGAAAAATAGCTCTAGCATTGGATAAACCAAAAGTCATCTTCTTATAGGCAAAGGTCCCCCATTTTTTAGTGAAGTGATGTCTTGAAATGATCCTCTTCATTCACCAATATTTTATTATAACCTAAATAACCATTCAGAAGTGAGAAGCATTGAGAACCTAAAATAACTTGCAGAATTTATTCCATAGAAGGTAGTGGATAATGATCCTTGAGAGACACTCTATTAAAGTCTCAACCACACAAAGTATGATCTTTTTATTCTTATTTTAGATAGGTACAAGATTAGCCACCCAAGTTGAGTTTTTGACAGGAAAGATAATCCTAGACTCAATCAAATCAGTCAGCTCTTTCTTCATGAGTTCCTCTATCTTGGGATTAATAGGCCTTTGTTTTTCCCTGATTGGTTTAGATCTAGTTTCTAAATCAATGGTGTGATGAGCTAGACTTGGATAAAACCCTTTAAAATCTTTATATTCCCAAAAAAATATGTCATGGAAATCTTTTCATAATTTAATAAATGCCTACCTCTCAGACAGAAAACATACCTTACCAATTTTTAGAAGCTTGTCCTTGTAAATCACGACTCTCTCATAGTTTTATTCTTTTGTTGACATACTCACTCTTTCTTAGTTTGATCATATTCATTAAAAACACTCTCTAAAGTAATCATCCCCTTAGGTATCATGTTTATCTTTAGCTAAATAACTTGTTCTTCATATTGATCATGTAGTCTCTTTTGGTTTCTTGAGGATAATCTTACCTCATTTTGTAAGAAGCGTGTAATGTGTTCGTCAATTTCAAACACTTGTCATGACACTTCATTATCTAGAATAGAAGGCCTCAAAATGACCTTGATATGAGATTGATCTTTCTCCTTTCCTACATCAGAAACTACATCAAATTGTGCTCTTATGTCAGCCAATCTATCAGCATGTTTATTTGAGTCCCTTGGTATGGGTTGTCTATTGAAGGCATCAAAGTATTCAAGTGGGTCCCATACCCTATGCTTGTAGGATTTAAGTAAGGGATTATTTGATGTAGCTTGATTTCTCTCTTGGTGGATGACCAACTCACTATCCCCATAAACCTTCAAATTCTTGATCCCTCTCTTTTTCACCTATTAGAGGTTGTGAACTAGGCCTTCATATTCTGCCACATTGTAGGTGCAAATAAAGTGGAATATATATGAGGAGTAGTATTTATTATTTGATGGAGAAACTAACATAATGATATACCCTATAGCTACTTTTCTTCTTGAGCCATCAAAAAACATTTTCCAAATCCCTTCAAGTTCATGATCTTCATTAGTGAGTGAAGGGATTGAAACATCCTTTTCATGCATACAATAAACTCCCAAATCAGTCTCTTCTATGAATGTATATGGATTAATTCCATGATTTTTAATTTTATACTTATCAAGGAAAATAATATAAATACCTTCAAGGGGGGAGAATGCTTCACCATCCATGACACCTTCTACTTCTTTACTAATTAAACAATTCTAATTTAAACTTGTCTCTATATATGGCTCATTATGAAACCTTGTTAAGGGTTGTATCCTTATAGTCACCTTAGTTCCATATATTATTTTAAATATTATAAAATATCAATCAGTATAAAAGTACCCTCCTATCTTAGCCATGAAGTCCCTTGACAATCAGATAGCAAAATGAGCTAGAAGGTCTACCACCATAACATCTTGTAAAATTGGGGAACTTGAGCAATCATGTAGAAAGACTTTCAAACCTCTAACTAATCCCATTATCTTGGTTGGATTCCCATCAAGTTGAAACACACCATTACTATGTGTTTCATACTTCAATCCCAACTTATTAGCCACCACCTTAGGCATGATAGTGGTACTAGCTCCACTATCCACAATACAATTGTGAACCAACTTGTCCCCCACAATGAGTGTGAGGTAGAAGGGTGGGGCATTTTAATATTTTTTGGAGGGATATAAGACATGATTTAGATTATTTTTAAGGGATACACTATTGTGTTTTGAAGTTTGGAGGGCTACATGGATGCTCACGAGTTATTCTTGTAAAAGCTCTTTTTGACCAGGCATATGCAAGACTTCTCAAAGAGATATGTTTGTCTTGGTATTATTCAAAGAATTAATAATGTTTAAAGGTTGATTACTCACATTTTCTTGTATTCTTGAAGGTATTGAGGGGTTTAAACCTACTGCATTATATGCTTGACAACCCTACTTGCATTTTGACTTTGTTGAGGAGCATGAATGGTAGTAAGAATTGCACTAATATTCACACTTTGTGGCCTTGGAGAGGCATCATTTAGAGTCACATGTAATCCTAGAACATCTCTTAGCACTCTCTTCTTAGCTCTTGTATTTTATGTAATTGATGTTCTTTAAATCAACACATAATAATCCTTTGCTTGAAAATTCATCATACCTACACTCTAGCTGCTACCCTCTCCATGAATATCCCTTTGGATGGGATTTTATTCTTCTAATGTCATGTAAGGAGTAGTTTCTTCTTGTGTCACCAAAGCTTGGTTGTCTTCTCCACCATCATGCATAAACTGACCTCGAGGTTGTCCCAACTAGTCCAAATGATCCTCCTCCTTGACTAGGTTAGCATGCACTAGAACAACAACCTTCATGGAAGGAGTGGAATTAGGATTATAGGCATTGGTTTGCCTATTGAAACCATTTTGACCTTGTCCTCTTCCTTGGTAGTTTAATTGGGGTGGAGCTCTATAGCCTTGTTGAGGATAGTATTGAGGGTTAGGTGGAGCACTTGCCTAAAATTGAGCTTACTTGAGCTAAGCTCATAATGACCAAATCTCCTCAACATTATCCACCTTCTTAGGAAAGGATATCAACTTGACATTGGTGTTAGGAACTTGTGATACGCTTGGAGCTTCAACCAAACTATGAGACAATAGAGGCATGGAAACTCTTGGAGGTAAATTTACAACTTGTATCAATATTTTCTTAGCTTTAACAGCTATCTCATATTCATCTAGCAGAGTGAATCCTCCCATTGATTTTAACATCAACACCACATCAATACCAATACCCATGAGATAAGTGGGGAACACAATGCTCAGACGAGGTCTCATGATAGGTGGCAACCTATGCCATGTTTTTTGAAATATTTAATTAAAATCTCTCATGGATTTATTAGGACCTTTCTTTATCATGTTTAGATGATGGATCAATGAAGTATGGTCACTCTTATTCTCATATATAGTTACCAAAAATTCCCAAGGCCATCCCAACTTGTAATGCAACCACCTTCCAAAGTCCTATACCAGTCAAGTGCCTTACCTCTTAGAGCCATGGAAAGAAATCTAATGGCTATGTTGGCTTGGGTGACATTATGGAAGTTATAAAAATTTGAGATGTCCCTAATATTCTCAGATGGGGTAATAGGACCCTTTCCATTGAAACTAGGGAGATTCTTGGTAGCATTGGGAGGAATAGGGTCATATACATGAAGGTCAAATGGATTTTTAGTGTTAAAGGCTAGGAAAGGTTGTTGTATATCCATTTCTCCTCTTTCCTTTTGGTCTCCTACCTATTCAACTTCCTAAAATTATTATTCTTCTCCAAAACCTCCTTGTCTAGGATCTCTAAGCATTAGGAATGGTGTCGAGCATTATTCTTCAAAAAGGGCTTCAGCTAAAGGGGCTTGATAAAAAATCCTAGATGACCTAGTGAGGACCATGAAGTATAACATAAGAGACTTGATCTAAAACCAAATATTCTCACCTTTTAGAGTCTCTAAATGCTATATTAAGAATATTTCTATAACCTTAGGCTTTTCAAGACCAGCATTCACCTTGGCATGTAAATAATTAGGATCAGCTTTCCCACCAGGCATGCCAGAACTATTGTCTCCAAATCTTACACCCTAGAAGAGAGTGTTCAATCCTCTTATATATTTGGGTAATGTTGGAACATTTCAAGGCATGTGGGTATGCTTATAGAGTAAATAAACCTCTATATTTATAGGGCTAGCTCCTTGAATGTATCTCTACAAAACAACCTATGTTTAAACTAGTTTGATCTAAAGGAAAAGAGTTAGAAATTGCATAAAAATGAAATCTATTCTAAGATTGGTGATGCACCGAGATTATCTTCCATATGAATATCATATTCTAATGCATAATATAGTAAAAGGCATAGACCATTTTCAATCTCTAAGGAGTTATAACACATGTATTTTAGTATAGAGGTGAGATGTATAAAAAAACACAAGGAAAATGAATTGAAAGCATTCCAAAAATGGTTATACACTTATAAAAATTTAACACACTTATACACACTCTATATGACCTATTAGACTAAGAACTTTTACTCAGGCATGAAGGATAAAGGATAGAAGGATGTAAAACCATCACTTACTATCACTATACATCTCTTACACAAATAATTATCTAGAAACTTGAAAAAAAATAAACTTGTACTAATACTTAAAGGCAGAATATAACATCAATCCAGTAGGGCTTTGCCATACACTATGTGCTTATTTTTGCACTAACCCAAGGGATATATTTACATCAAAAAGGAAGTGAGAGTATGAGGCCTTTGGTGCTAGAAAAAGGAATAAATATATTAAGAGTCTTCATCTTCAACTGCAACCATCTTTGAAAATGATACTCATTTGAGCCATTTGATTGATCCATGTCACCTCAAGTGGTTACAATGCTATCTTTCTCTCTCAAAGATGCTTCCCCAATGTTTGTACTAGTATAAACAATATATTTTCAAGTTGAGTAATGGTATCAATTTGGTTATGCAAATGAGTCCACTTGTTAATTTGTCTTGATGTTAATAGCTTCTCACTAGCTTGTTAAGGTGTGAAATGGCATAGGGAAGAGTCACTTTCACTCTATTATCCTTGGAGAGACATCACTTGGAGTCTACATGTATGCCTTCATGGAATTTTTCAAAATGGTTGCTTCATGTGTGTGTTCCTGCAAACATCCTCTGAAAACTCATTCTATCTTGACCAAGTTAAATGTTCAAACCTTGCAAAGCTCCTTATCTTTTCTTCCTTTGATTGGCCATTAAAAATGACTCAGATCATGATCTTCTCAATGGTTATATGAGCCCCTCTAATCTGCTTGGGACCCACTATTTAAAAACTAATGTCTATCTCATCACCTTGAAGTTGAAATCCATATAATCGTCACTCTACTAGGACCATTCCTTCAGGGTATCTTCCTTAGACCTTTACTTTTTGCCCTTCAAAAATCTAGAACATGCCCTTTGGCAATCTTAAAATGGACACTTTCTCAAGAAAATACCCTTAAAATCTTTGTAAGTGACCCTTCAGAAAGCTTGAGATGGACCAATTCCTTTAGACTTTTCATTTCAGACAAAAATTCTGAAATAACCTTGTCAAAATAAAAAACACTTAACACTTTGTTGTGGGGATAAACAAATTATGAATGTTTCACTTAGAAAAAATGAAAGATGTATAACTTGGGTGTGAAAATTGGCTAACAAGACATATTTGAATGCCATCACACACATATAATCAAACAAAGGAGGATTGGAGCCACATAGAAGGATGTGAAAATGTCCCCACATACGAATAGAAGACACACACAAGGACAGGTTCAAATGTCCCCAAATGCATACAATCAGATATATGAATTCTTATATCCACATAGAAATTACATATTAAAATTTATTCAAAGAAAATATAGAATTCATAAAAGGGGCAAAGCTATAAAAATAGATTTAAAAGCATGCATGATTAAGTAGTTTTATCAACAAAAGTTAAGTTGTAGCTTGAGTATATTTAATGACTAAGATAAATAATAGTATATCATAATGTTAGTGAGTGAGTAATATTAAAATATGTAATTATTATGTAAATATCTAAGCTTTGAGTAAGATAATGTGGGTAAATAAGGATAAAACCTATGTAGACCATGCCCCCAGTGAGCTAATTAATGAGTTTACATGTTGTAAGAAGCATGGTTATAGTTTAGAACTAAATGGTGATAGTATGAGATCACTAAGACAACAATGAGGTGGGGGACATTATATCAATACACTCCTATCCTCCATAGTTATCTTTTATAAATGTATTTTCAGAGGTTTAATAGTGAAAGTGCTTACAATTGAATCTAGAAATGATGTTCTGTATAATTTGTAGTCACTCATGTAGAGTGGTGATGCATGTATGATATGAAACTGGGTAAAGCATGTATATAATATTGTGCACAACTAAATTGATGTATAAAAAATACATATAACCATGTCTAGGTCTTGTTATTGTTATTTTATGATAAAGTTTACTCTTTTTGTATTTTTCATATATATGAATGTAAATAGAAGTGTTTATTAAATTATAGGATGTTTTAAATATAGAATCATCATATATGCATAATGTTCATTGGATTTTTGATGGATTTTCTATTAAGTGAATCTAGATGATAGACTTTTAGGATGAGATTTTCTATAATCATATATGGTCCAAGCCAATTTATCTTGAATTTTCCTTTTGTTTCCTCTTTAGTGTTGTTGTTCCTCAATTTTTTCTTGAGATCCAACTCATCCACCTCAAATTCTCTATTATGAACCCACTTATTGTAATATTTTTGAATGAATTTTTGATATCCTTTTAGGTGTTTGTATACTTTTATGTGAGTATGTTCTAATTTATCTAACTCATATAGGCATTCTTATCTATATTGTTAATTTGTGATGAGTCTTTTGAGAGATATGCATAAAGATGTAATATCTAATTTGAGTGGAATAGCTACCTCAATTACATAAACCAATGAGTATAGAGTAGCTTTGTGGGTGTGTGAATTATTGTGAAATATGCCCATAGTTCATATACTAATTGATTATGCCAATAATCACCAAATTTAGTTATTATTTTGCTCAAAATTTTGTTGATAGTTTAACTATTAGCGAGGGTAATTGCCCGAGGGTAATAATAAATATAAAAAGTTTGTTAGATCTTGTATTTAGTAAAAAAAATTCTTAACTATTTTATTTTTTAAGATGAACCATTATCTATAACTATAGTTTTAGATTAAGGTAAAAACAGGTTTTGAAGGGACCCCGAAACCCTACACAAGGTGAAAGAAAAGCCTTAAAGCATAACCAGGTTAACAAAAGAACCTGATTACAGAATAGTACCCAAACCAGGTTTTACAGGGACCTGTAACCAACAAATAAGACCAAGAAAAATAGCTGTCAAAACACTGATCTGAAGGTTAACCAACTGGAACAGCAAGTTGAACAACCTTCCAGACAAGTAACCAGCAAACCAAAAAAAGCGACCAGTTTACAGCCCCCGATAAACCAGTCAGCAAAAGGGAACTTTGGATGAATCTTTTAAATTAAGATTTTTCTTTTTGCATGACCGAAGATTCATATCTAGAGGAGGGACCAAAGGCTTAGACTTCTTTCTCCTAACTGTTGTCCATCCATCCTCTACCTTAGCTGCCTCAGCAACCCATGCCTCAAGAGACAATGATCTTTGGACTCTAGTGGAATAACTATAGTTAAAGTAAGGCCAAGATGGTAAATGATATGTGTCATCAAGAATCAACATATATCCTCTCCTTTTTTACTGTAGGGGAATAACTTCCACCCATTTAATGAAATATTGTGTAGCTATGAAAAATAATTATGTTCACTTGTTGATCTTATATTAATTTTTCTAATCATTCAAATCCCCATAATGTGAATGGCCAAGGTGAGATGATGGGTTATAAGTCATGTGATGACACGTGGTGGAGGTTACTATGTTGTTAACATCTATCACATAGTTTGGAATGTTCATGATATTATTATTCCATGGTAGGCTAGTAGTATTTTTGTGAAGTAATTTTGGCATTACTTTTCTACTTCATTTTCATGTACTTATAATATGAATAATTTAGCCTGATATGTATTTAGACATCAAATCAAGTGTCACTCAAATGATAATTTTAATAGATTTATGCCAATGATTATATAGTGGAGGTCATCCCTATGAAATGTATGCTTGTCATTTCTATTTAAATTATTTTGTGTGATTGATTTATTCAAAACTTTATAGATATGTGTGAACCACTCTAAAGTTATTACACTGTGTGTAGTTACCAAGGCTGATAAAGCTATGAGATTTACATCTATAATTGAATGGGTTTTTAAATGGTGTATGGTGAATATGGAATGATTATAACTTATGTCAATTAAGGTTAATTAGGTTTCATTGGCCATAGCATCATCATGATGATTGTTATTTATTGGAATATTTTCAATTGAAAAGTTGTCAAAGTGTTTGAGTACATGATGTACCATATTTGTGTATGGGATTAACTTGTCCTATTTTTTTAGTATACATATGTGAATTGATTACAAATTAATTATGAATACCATGGATATTGATGGATTTAATTTGGAGATCCTATGCTACATATAAACCTAAAAGTGCCTCATATTTTTAAATATCATTCATCAATGAGAAACCCAATCTATATGTGAATGAAATAAACTATCCTTGTGGAGTGATAATAATAATGCATGTGTTATCACTTGATGCACATTTGGAGCCATAAAAAAATGTTATCCATGTATTTCTAGTAATGTTGTATTTATGAAATCATCTCTAAAAATATATCTAATAGGTTGTGTATCTCGTAGTGGGGTGGTAACTAATTGGTCTATAATGACTTGTCCTTTGATTGAATTTTATGAGATGATTTTGAGATCAAATTCCATGATTAACATTACCCATTTTGCTATACATCTTAACAAATGAATTTTTTACATGATAAATTTCAATGGATTAGCATTTATGATGACCTATGTTTCATTATTGATCATATAGTGTCAAAGTTTTTGTGTGGCAAATATGAGAGATAGGCATAATTTTTATAATGTAGTATAATTGTGCTCATAGTATACAAGTGTATACTGATGTAATAAGTATATATCTCCTTGTAATCATTATCATATTATGTGAGTAAAGCACCTAATGCATGATTTTTAGTATAAATATATAAAATAAGTGGTTTGTCTGGTATCAGAGGCACAAAGATGGGTGGATTTAACAAATATTGCTTGATCACCTCAAAAATTTCTTATCATTTTACATTATATTTAAACTTTGTATCTTTTTTAGTAGTCTGGTGAAGTTTTGTGTTTTGTCTACTAACTAAGCTACAAAGTGATGGATCACCTAAATTTTACCGTTTAGAGATCATAGTTTCTTTAGTCCTTTAGGATGAGGCATATCAATGATATATTTTATTTTATTTGGGTCTACCTTGATACCTCATTAAGAGATGATAAATCCTAATAATTTTTTGAATGTGATACTAAATATGCATTTATTTGTATTTAACCTAACAATATATTTTCATAACTATTCAAATATATAGCATAGATCAATTTCTATTAAGCATGAAATATACTGAGGGCGGGTGAATCAATATATTATATATCTTTTACTTAATCTGATTTCTTTTCTTTAACCACTCAATCATACATTCAAGATATGCAATAAAACTAAAATAATAATTTTCACCAAACAAGAGAGAGAGACACCAAATTTTTATGTGGAAACCCAAAGTGGAAAAAAATATGAAGAACAATCTCAAGTATATAAATGAGCACCAACACAAAATACAAAGTTCACAAGCACCAACTTGTAGGAGCACCAACCCCTTTGTCGAGCACCAACACAACAACTATTTGTGAGCACCAACTCATAGGAGCACCAACCAATATCATGTATAAAAAATAACTATATCTTAATGTTGCTTACTCAACAAATGATAGAACTCTACAATATCTCCTAATTTTCTCTCTTGAAAAACAAATACAAAAATTCACTCTCTTGCATATTATAAATGGCTTCTCAAGCCTTTATTTATAGCTTTCTAAATGACCTTTGTCATTCACCCTTTGTGACCCTTCAATCCTCATAGAAAATGGTGCCAAACTTGCATGACCCTTCGTATCCTTGCAATTGAAAAGTCATATGGTGACCCTTCATAAGCAAAATCACCCTTTCCTCTTTTGTCTTTATCTTGGTGACTTTTCATATTCCTCAAAGTTTCCCTTCATGAAAAAATGTGACATACCTCTTTTGTATTCACATGGTGACTCTTGAAATTCCTCAAGATGACTCTTCATGAGAAAATGTGTCCCATTCCTCTTTCATCATTTACCCCATAACTCTTTGACTTCTCCATGGGCCCTCTTTTAACTTATATTTAACCAAAAATATATTCATTAATATTAAATAAATATTAACACACATTAGCCAAGATATGAATATTAAAAACACTATTAAATGCAATAGGGCCTTTATCACCAATAATGTTAGACCTTTGGAATCAATGACAATATTTTCAATAATATCCCCCTTTTACATTGATGGCAACCTCAAACTAAAATTGCCACATCTTGAAACCTACCATCTAAAAAATATATAGTTACTCCTCCTTACTGTAGCAATCTATACTTGTTTCCTATACCTATTTCTACACTTATACCTATACCTATTATTCTCCCTCTTTGACATTAATGGCAAAGGGCCTACCTAGAGCTAACACTTATATCCCTCTTAATTGATGTTGAACCTCAATAGTAGGAAGTAAAAGAAATTACTTCCAACTTCTCTCACATATACTCAAATGTGTCTTTTGGTAGTGCCTTTCTAAAAATATCTACAATCTACTCTATAGTACTGATATACTCCATCTTAACCTGTTGATCTATAACTTGCTCTCTCAAAAAGTGATATCTAATGGGAATATATTTTGTTCTTAAATGCATCACTAGATTCTTCAAAATATTAATCGTACTTGTGTTATCACAAAAAATAAAAATAGGTTCATCATACTCTACCTTGATATCTTCCAATGTTTGCTTCATCCAAAGCACTTGAGTACAACATAATACTACTATAATATATTCTACTTCAGCTATAGAAAGTGATACTAAATTTTGCTTCTTGCTTAGTCATGATACTAAACTATCACAAAGGAATAAATCTCCTCCACTTATACTCTTTTTACCATCCAAGCACCCTGCCCAATCTAAATCTGTATAAGCAACCAAAGTAAAATCTCTACCTGTGGGATACCATAATCCATAATCCAATGTCCCCTTGATATATCTAAATATTCTCTTTACCAATTAAACATGACTATCTTTTGGAGATGACTGATATCTTACAACCACACCTACTGCATGCATGATGTCTGGCCTCGATACTGTCAAATATAAAAGACTACCAATCATAGATTTATACAAAGATTGATCTATAATAGGTGAATCTTCATCTTTGCTCACCTTATTTCTTGTACACATTGGTGTGTCAACTGGTGCACAATCCTCAAAACCAAATTTCTTCAACATTTTCTTGGCATATTTACTTTTAGAAATAGAAATTCCTTTATCTGACTAAAATATTTGCAATCCTAAGAAAAATGATAATTCTCCAAGAATAGACATCTCAAATTCTTTTTGCATATTATCAAAAAATTATTGTCATTTTTTCAATATTTCCTCCAAAAATGATATCAACAACATATACCACAACAATCAATTGATACTCACCTTCTATTTTGATATAGAGATTACTATCAATAAATCCTCTCTTAAAACCTTAATCTTGTAGGTACTTATCAAGTCTTGGATACTAAGCTCTAGGAGCTTATTTTAATCTATACAATTCTTTCTTCAATCTACATACATAGATACTAATATTTGAGAGAACAAATCCCTCAGGCTGTTCAATGTAGACCTCTTATTCTAGATTCTTGTTCAAGAAGGCAGATTTGACATCTATTTGAAACACTTTGAAATTTTTAAACACTGCATATGCAAGAAACATTCTAGTATCCTCTAACCTTGCCACTAGTGCAAAATTTTCTTCAAAATCTATTCCCTCAATCTAAGCATATCCTTTACATACTAATCTTGCTTTATTTTTGGTCACTTCTCCATTTTCATTCAACTTATTTATATAAACCCATTTTGTTCCTATCACATTATGATCTTTTGGTCTAGGCACTAATTTCCAGGTATCATTATTTTCTATCTAATTTAATTCTTTGTCCATAGCCTTAACCCAATGCTTATCATGTCTAGCTTCTGAAAAAGTTCTAGGCTGAATTTTGGATAACAAAGAGAAATTAACTTCCTCAGATTCACTTACCATCATTCTTCTAGTGCAAATTCCTTCATTTATGTCCCTGATGATGTCACTTTCATTATGATTTCTCTAAACATATTCGGATAGATTTTTGGTGACCTTTTTCTCCTTCTTCTCATCTTCATTTGATTCTTCAAAACCTTTCTCTTCAATGATTTCAGGAATGTCTACTGGATCACTGATTCTTTATGTTTCATCTTCTTCTATCTTGACACTTGCACTTTCAACAAATTTCTTGGTTCTTTTGTTATAACATTTATAAAATTTAATTTTTCAAGAATAACCAAGAAATATACCTTCATCTACTCTAGATTCAAACTTACCAAGTCTTTCATCAGTTCTCTTTATGAAGCATCTGTTGTCAAAAACTCTAAAATAATCAAATATTGATTATTTGTCTTTCCATAGCTCATAAGGAGTCTTGTCAATATTGACTCTCGATAATGCTCTATTTTGAATATGCACTGCTATAAAATCTACCTCTCTCCAATATTTATCTAATATCTTATATTCATTTAGCATTTCCTCACCATCTCATATATTGTTCTATTTTTATGTTCAACTACTCCATTTTGTTATGGAGTTTTGGCTACTGAATAATGTTAATGTCTCTTTATTCTATGGTTTTCATGAAACTTAATAAATTGATCTGACATGAATTATCCTCCTCGATCTAATCATAGACACTTAATCTTTAAATTGATTTTATTCTCAATTAATGCTTTGAATACTTTGAAATGTTTGAAAGCTTTTGATTTTTTCTTTAAAAATATTACCCAAGTCATACATGAAAAATCATCAATAAGCAACATGAAATATTCATCACCAAGTACTTTTAGTTCTCATAGGTCCACACAGATTAGTGTGAACAAGCTCTAGCATCTGAGTGGTTGAGTACTCCTTTGTTTTGAACCACTTTCTAGCCTGCTTCTCATGCCGACAAGGTTCATAAAATGTGTTAGATAGATTTGTAATCTTTGAAAGATTTATGAATACTTGATTTTTTTTATGTTAACAAGATTTTCAAAATGTATGTGCCTCATTCTCTTGTGTCATATCCAACTTTCTTCAATCTAACTCAAATAATATCTTTGACCTTTAATATCTAATTGCATATACAAATTATTTCTTGTTCTTTGAGCATGTGTAACAAACACATCTAAATTTTTTCTTCTAATTTCACAACCTTCTATATAAAACTTTAGTGTGTGCCCCTGATCACACATTTGACTTACACTCAAAATATTACGCTTAAGACCTACATACAAAACATTTTTAGTTTTAGTTCTACTATTATCCAAACTTAGAGTACCTTTTCTAGTAATTTTGGAAGTAGTATTATCTCTAAATTTTACTATGCCACCATTGATCTTCTTTAATATTATAAACTTGCTCTTATCTCTTTTCATGTGCCTCGAGCATCCACTATCAATGAACCATGGCTTTTCTTCATTTTTTGCATGGAAAATAATCTACACCAACATAGATTTTTTAGGTTATTTCTTTTGCCATGATCATATCTAAACTTTCTTCTTGATGAATGGAGCCTTGAAACTCTGGGCCTTCTTGACTAACTCGAACACGCTTCTATATTATTGAGCTATGTGTCTAATTTTTTTTCACTTATAATATATTATGGCCTCTTCATTAAAGCTTAATAGAGGAGAAAAAGAGTTGTGGCTTCTGCTTGACTCTGTATGAATTTCCTTCTCCTTATTTCTGAAATTGTTATCCCTTTTTTAACATTCTATTTTCTTATGACCATATCCATTATAATAAAAATAGTAACCATAAAAATAGGACCTATTTGTATATCTCTGACTTGATTTTATTTTGTAACTATGTTCCCTCTAGCCTTCTTTGTTTTAGATGTCCTTTGTATTCTTAACTTCTTCCCTTTTTATTTCTTCCTTTGTAAGAGCTTCAACATAGCTTTTTCCTTTTCCATATCTGTGAAAGTAGTGACCTCTTATTTATCTTTTTCAAATATAATACCTATCTTATATGACATTGATCTTTGATTTTATAATATTTTTTCCAATATATTAGTGATATTCTCAAATTTTGAATCATTGGTTATTTTATCATTGATTGTTTTATTTATTTTTTCAAGATCTACTTTTAAAGAAGAAATTTTAATTACATACCTTTCACATTATTTACTTACTATTTTCAACTATGCCATTATATCTTCTTCATTCTTCTTGTCTTTTTCAAAGTGTGCTTGTATATCTTCAATTATCTCCTTTGACTCCTTTTCATTTTTCTTGATCTGGAGCTTTAATCTTTGATTTTTTTTTTCAAGATATTTTAACTCTTCTAAGGCAAAAATGAGCTCTCCTTCCAAATTCACTTCAGCTTCATCTTGTTCTTATTCTTGATCATTTGTACTTTTGCTTGTAGAAGCATCTTCATGTGTGGCCATGAATAGAATCTCTTCTTCTGAATCACTGACTCCACTATCTTTGGCTGACCTAGGATCTTTAGAATACAAACTCTTCTTCTCAAATCCCTTCTTGAATTTACCTTTAAAATTCTTCTTTTATGTAATTTTTCCTTCTTCATTATCATCATTACCCTTATTTGGGCATTTAGCTACAAAATGTCTAATCTTTCTATAATTAAAACATTTAAAAGGTAATTTTCTTTGATATTTACCTATGCCTTTTTTTAACTTATGAATGAATAGAGTTCCATTGTCATCTTCATCATCGCTAGAATTTTCACTTGATTCTTGAATTTTAGCCTTCTCTTTCTTTGATGTCTTGAAAGCCGCTTCTCTCTTTGATATTTTATATTTTTTAGTCTACATCTCATATGTCGTAAGAGTACCATGAAACTCATCCATCTTTATCTTCACTAAATTATTCATCTCTTCAATTGTCAAAACTTTTGCATCATATCTCAATGGTAGAGATCTCAAAAAAATTTGAACCACAGTTGATTCTTCTAAATTTTTTTCAAGACCTTGAATTTGATTAACTATTTGATCAACTCTCAAAAGATAATTTGCTATATTTTCTTCTTCTTCCATCTTTAAACTCTCAAACTATATTTTGAAATTTTGAAACTTAGCTTGTTGAACTTTTCTATCATCCTTGTAAATATTCTCAAGTTTTACCTAAGTTTCATGAACAAATTTACATTTCATAACTTTAATAAATTTTGATTCATATAAACCACATAAAATAGCATTTAAATTTTTAGCATTATTTTTACTTGCCTTCTTTTCTATTAGAGTAGTTACAAGTGTATGTGGATCTTCATATTCCTCCACCACTGCTTTCCATATATCGAATCCAAGGGCCATCAAATAAGTCTTCATCCTTATGCTCCAAAAAACATAATTCATCCTATCAAACAAAGATGTTTTATTTGTATAAAATTCTTCATGTGATCTAGCCATCATGCTTTCATGATCTTCCTTCAAGTTATAAAACTTTTTCAAAAGTAACCTACTTTGATACCAATTGTTAAGCATGAAATATACTAAGAGGGGGGGTGAATCAGTATATTATATATATTTTACTTAATCTAATTTTTTTTCTTTAGCCACTCAATCATACATTCAAGATATGCAACAAAATTAAAATAATAACTTGCACCACACAAGAGAGAGAGAGAGACCATATTTTTATGTAGAAACCCAAAGTGGAAAAAACCATGAAGAACAATCTCAAGTATATGAATGAGCACCAACTCAAAATACAAATTTTACAAGCACTAACTTATAAGAGCACTAACTCCTTTGTTGAGCACCAACATAATAACTATTTGTGAGCACTAACCCACATGAGCACCAACCCCTTACAAAGATTTATGAGAACCAACCCACAAGAGCACTAACCCCTCTCATTTATAAAACACAACTATCTCTCAATGTTGCTTACTCAAAAAATGTTAAAACTCTACAATATCTCTTATTTTTCTCTCTTCAAAAACAAATACAAACCATGCACTCTCTTGCATATTACAAATGGCTTCTCAAGCCTTTATTTATAACTTTCTAAATGACCTTTGGCATTCACCCTTTATGACCCTTCAAACCTCATAGAAAATGGTTCCAAACTTTCATGACCCTTCATATCCTTACATTTGAAAAGTCATATGGTGACCTTTATAAGCAAAAGCATCATTTCCTCTTTTGTCTTTATCTTGGTGACTTTTCATATTTCTCAGAGTGTCCCTTCATGGAAAAATGCACCATACCTCTTTCATCTTCACATGGTGACTCTTGGAATTCCTCAAGATGACTCTTCATGAAAAAATGCATCCCATTCCTCTTTCATCTTTTACCCCGTGACTTTTTGACTTCTTCATGGGCCCTCTTTTGACTTATATGTAACCAAAAATAATCATTAATATTAAATAAATATTAACACATATTAGCCAAGATATGAATATTAAAAATATCATTAAATTCAATGGGGCCTTTATCACAAATAATGCTAGACCTTTGACATCAATGACAATATTTCCAACAATTTCATGATCTTGTCTCTACTTATACTTGGTTAGTAGATCATCTATGTAATCCCTGATTGTCTTTAGAATGATATCATGAAAGATATGTGTCATGGATCCTTGATATGTAGCTCTTACATTTTTCAATCTAATAGGCATCACTATGTAATAAAAGGTTCCCCATGGTGTGATGAAAGATGTTTTTATCTTATTTGGTAATTTTTCTTTGATTTTGATTGGAAAACCCATCCATAAATGATAACATCTCATATCAAGTAGTGGAGTCTATAATCATGTCAATATTTGATAGTAGAAAGTCATCTTTAGGAAAGATTTATTTAAATCAATGGAATCTAAACAACATCATATTTTTTTTAGGATTAACCATAGTGATTATATTAGACACCCATTTGAGATAAGATACAAGTTAATTAAAACCTATATCAAGTAGTGTTTAAATCTCCTCTTTGACTAGAAATGTATCTTTGGGATCCATCTTGGATATTTTTTGTTTAACTGGTTTAACATCTAGGTAGAGTTTGATACAATGTACTACAATGGAAGGATCGATGCCTAGAATATCAAAATGTTCCTAATAAAATATCTCATAAAATTATGTAGTGTTTGTATTATGAGTTTATCCTCCTTGTTGTGTAATTGTGTGGCCTAAATAACTATTCATGTACCAGTATATGTCCCATAGTTAAATTTTATTATTTATTCATTGATAAGGGTTTACTTATCTTATATATAAGGTATGGTAGGGATGGTTTCAAAGTCATTTATTGGATAAATATCCCTTATATTAGTCTCCCCAAAAGATGCATGAGTATTTTTAGAATGAGGAAACCTATTCTTATGATAGAAGGAAGGGAAATCCTCATATGCTCTTATATATTCTATCAAGGATTCATAATTAGAGAATTCATCTAGTGTTAAAATATCAAATGAAATAGAATGTTAAATAAGATCTAGGTATATCAATGATAGTGTAGATACATGATTGACCAAATCATTGACTTGATAGATAAATTTTTAAAGAGATATACACTATGTGGTGGATGTAACTATCTAAAAGTAATGTGAATGATCAATGTAAGGGTCAATGTTGATTGATGATAAATTGTGAGAGTAGATCCTCATTTTCAAAATATATGGACTCTTCTATCCTTTGTAAAGTGTTAATGATGAAATCAACATAGTTAGTTCAATATATAGGTACAATAGTGTCACATTGTGTTGTATACAATGCATCCTTGTAAAAATTTGATTATTGAAGTAAATCTATCATAGAAACCTTTGCATGGGTATTACTGAGTTGATCAAGGATATTATATCCTAAGCTTTTATGATCCTATCACATCTATCAACATAGTTTAGTTATAATATTATAAACCAAAGGGTATACTATAAGCTTAGGGAGAATAGTAGAGGTAGGATGGTAGTTGATATCATTTGGAGGTCATGAGGTAGGAGGGAGAAAATGGATAAACTATGTTCTTTGATATCTAGCAGTTATAGGTGGGAAGTTAATGTGAACCATGTAACAATAAGCATCAAGAGGATGGGTATTAATAGGTTTATTAATTAGGATACATTTTATGTTTTTTATCATATGGATTATCCATGGGTTGATATGCAACTTAGAAGTGTACTATATGAAATGGAAGCAACATGTAAATAAAACTACAAAACTTTCAATTAAGAAGTGATAAATAGATTATGTCATTATTATCATGATATTTATATAAACTAGGAATATTATAAGTATAAACCCCTAAATAATTTGTAAAGATGTAAGGAATAAACCCTAATGGCAAGCTAAGGTTTTGAAATATTTGTTAATAAATGGGTTCACCAATATGTTTTATCACATTTTAGATTTATAAAAAACCCTAAGTGACAACACTATTATGAAAAATCAAAAGAATAACATAAAAATAATAGTATTCATTAATTATTACTACCATATTATGGAAAGTTACTAAAAATATAAAAATATAATTATAAATAAAGACTTTTCTATAAATTGCATCTATGAGAGGAATCAAAGGCTAAAATTTTCTATGTATGGAGGTCTAATGACTAGAATCAAGAATTAAGAACTAGATCTAGGCATAGACAACAACATTATAAAGAGGACACTAGAGGTTTCATGATCCTATCCAACTTGGGGAAATCTTGTCCACTTTTAGTGAGGAAATTGAGTTTTTTGGGTTCTATGTTCATCTATAGATCTTGTATCTAGTGCGAAAACTTATGATCACTTGTAGATACCATTTTATGAAAAAATTTCATTCAAAACCCTAGATCCTTGACATTTGAATACCAATTAAAAATCAATGGGTAAAAAATGGTAAGAAATTTAAGTTGGGTAAGTCCTCAATACCAAATTATGTAAGCATTACCTACATACCAATACTTCTGAAAAGGGATCAAACTTAATATGGTTATCCCATTGTATGATGATGTTTGAATAAATAGTAAAATATAGTATATTATAGTGTAATAATTATGTGATTAAGTACCTTTACCATTATTTGTGACCTATCAAATGTCTTCAAACTAGAACTCTAGGATACTAGGGTTATATGCGATCAAAATTAGGAGAAACAAGTACTTTTCTCTCAATGTACAATTATGATTCTAGTGTTATTCTATATAGAATCATCCCCATTAAAAAATGGTTTTAAAATTTTTTATATAGTCATATCTTCAAAATTCCTTCAAATAGGGATCATTAGAGACATAGACAGACCTTATATATTTTGATTTTATAAATTAGTCATTACTAGGTAGGAAGATAAGAGAGGGGCAAGGACACTAGAGCAATGTGTTATAGTCCATTAGAGTGATCTTGTCTCATTGGGTGATTTCATCATGTTTAGGGTTAGGTAGGGCCTAAAAATATGTCTAATGGTGATAATAATATGGATGAATAAATTAAGGGTTCATTTATCATCTTATAGGAATGTGTAAGGTGGTTAAAAGTGATTAAAAAGGGCCTTGAGATAGGTATAGAGCATAAGTGTATAAGAGAGTGGTCATAAATTCACAATTTTAACTTAAATGTTAATTTTTATGTCTACACAAAGGCACCCTACCCTCAGTAAAAGAATAAAATTCAAAAACCAACAACTCCAAGGTTAGATCTCATTGAATGGTATGGCGTGGTAAAAATATGTATTCTTATTTATTTAAAAAAAATAAGATCAGGTAATTTCCATACCAATTAATAATAACCTAGCTTGTTTTAGAGTAAGAAGAATTTAATAACTAACAGATTAGGGTTTAAAAGTAAATAAAAAATCATTTATAAAACTATGGCTCAAAAAATGAAGGCTAACTATAAATAAGATCAATGAATATATTTGCATATGAATCTAAACTTTTTTGAGCTACCAATTGATCCCCCCTTGTCTCTAAAATGTCACTCCATGTATGTCATTGGGTAGAAACAATAAGATGATGGAAATAAAAATAGGTTGTTAGAAGGAAACTTAAAACTCTCAGTAATATTTGATAACTCCTTCACCTTGCATTACTCCCAAACATGGTGCATTTCTTATTCAATGGTAAGATGAATAAACATTTTGTGAAAACATATTTCCAAAAGGAATAAAAATCATTTAAAATTTCCTTCAATCAAAAGCATCCTCCACATTCATACATTATTATGTTTACCATAGGTAATTCTAATATTCCCTTCACATGTATGTATGCATTAACATAATCTTTGCATAATGAAATATCTCACCCATGATAATTTAATGCCCTATAAATAAATGTTACACCCTGTATGCAATCATAAATGCATCATGTCTATAAATCAATCTTGGCTCAGAGAAGATAAAGTATACCTACACTTCTAATTGGGAATATATTTGTTTAACAAGAGAATGACCAAGATGGGGATATACTAGACCCGATTAGGAGATCACTTATCATAATACACCATACTACGAAGGGTTACAAAGCCTACAGTCTAACACAATCATGTAACAACCCTAAAAGAGTCTTAGGTTTTGCTATTCACTCTATTAATAAACAAGAAATTAAATCTAATATAGTGCACACTAAAGCTTATGGAACAACATGAGGGGTTAGTAAATCAATAAAAACATGAATATGATAATCTAAATTAAGATAAGTATGAGTAAGACCCTAGTACATGGAATATGAAGAGTGATATTATTTGATCCAATACTTATGCTACTTCTATCTACTAAAGAGAGGAGAACAAAGTTAGAATATACTTACCTAAATGTGAATGTGTCAAGACTCAATCTCTCCATTTTATAAAGGGGCTTCACAAGAGGTTGTTTTGGTTTTTAAGGATAACTAAAATATGCCATAGCATCCATGACTTATCCACAAGACTAGATTCTCCAAGTAAAAACCCTAATCTAAGACTCCTCAAGAAGAATGGTGGAAGAGAATGTTATAAAGAAGTGAAAGTAAATAATAAATCTTTATTGTATATTGAAATAATGATGCAATGATCTTATATTTATAAGTAGATCTCACCTTAAATCCTTCCAAATATGTCAGTTGTATGGAGTCAACCTAGTCAAACTTATATATTTTTGGGATAGAAATCACTAGGTCTCGAGCTAGGTTGTTTGGAGGGATAATAAATCTCTCAAGTGAAAATACCCAAAAATAGTATAGGGTCAACCTAGTTGACCCTATATAGTAATTATAGGGCTATACAGAGTTGACCTAGTATAGTCAATTGGTGAAAGGGGATTAAGGTAAGGAAAAAAGGGATGAAAAGAGGAAAACTATTGGAGTATTAAAGGGAGGATTAATAGCTTATGGAATGGTTTTAAGATTTGGTTGTATTTATAATAATGTGGTAATAAGGTACAACAATCCTACAAATCACCAAAGGTCTACCCACCCCTTTCTCGGTGCACCCCTTAGGGCATGCACTCAGAGAGATTGAGTCTTGATGGGTTCATGTAAGATGTAAAGCATCAGTGATTGATAAAAATTGATAATATTATGTATATATATACCCCACTTAAATTTCATCATGTGTAACTAAGGTGTAATAGGGGATGGTGCTTTGAGAAAGAACATAGTAACACACAATGTTGATGCTAAAAAAAAATTAGTATTTTAAATCAAAAATAACTAAAAGTAAAAGATAAAAAATTAAATAATTAAAAATTAAGTCCAATGCGCATCTTGAATTACCTTTATTGCTAAATGGTTTTCTGCTATGTTGTTAGTTTTGATTCTGTAGGGCATAGAGACTGCTTTTGACAAACCTAAGAATACAAAACTAAAGAGCAAAAATAATCAAATGCAAGAAAAGCCAATATAACTAGTACTATGAAGATGGAAAATTCTTGGTAATTTAGAAAGATAGGGTGATAATTTCTATGTTAGACCAAATAACCAAGTTAAAAACAAGATAAATCAGGTAACTAAAACCCTAAGGCTACTAAAGACCAAAAAACACAAATAAGTAAACTTGGAGTAAAAAATGCAAACTCGCCAAGTCAAACCAAGGATACATGTTAAAAAGGATGGTAATAAAACATTTATGTAAAAATAAAATGGTAAAACAACATTGATGAGTGAGCAGTAACAATCTTTATCTCATCAACAAAGGAAACAGGAAGTGCATAAAAGAGAAAAACAAAATTTTTAGTAAGAAGTAACAAGACAACCTCACATAATAACAAAAAAAGGTACGAACTTAGGTTCCCATGATATTATGATAGTACAAAAATGACAAATGGAAAAATTAAATAAAAATAAGTCTATAAATATAAATTTATGGGGTAGATAAAGTAATCCATAATTGCTCACGTGTTGTTTCACTTTAAGGATAGATAAAAACTAAAACAAAGTAGTGCTAACATGTTTTTGTAAGTGGTGAAGAAGAAGGAAGTATAAAATAAGGGAAAACAAATTTGGAATCATAATTTTCCTATCAAGGGGAATATTAAATGGGTGGAGGGGAGAATGAAGGAAAAACCAAGGTAGAGTAACTCTATATCAAAGTTAAGACACTGAAATTAGGTTTATCAAAACAAGAGGACTTTCAACCTTAAGGACTTTGAATAACTTATCTTAGCTACACAATTCTTAGGAAAACAAATGAATTATATAGATCATCCCATGAAGGCTATATGTATAAAAAGTAAACTGGACCTACCTTCCCACAACTTGTTCCCTATTTTTCAAGACCCCTTACAGGGTTTTTGGTCTACTGTGAAGATTGGGTACTTGTGTGAGAAATTAGGTATCACCATAGAGTTTATTGAATTCCACTATTCCAATTGACTATCCTACCACACCCCAATGAACCTCGTCTCTATGTGAGGTCAACTATGGAGTTTGAGCTTCGATTGGAGATAGGAGATGTGCTTGTAATCACATCTTTTGGTTTGATGTTAACTTTTTGGATTTGTATGTTTTCTTTTAGATATCATTTCCTTTTGTTTCAAATTATTTGGATTTGAACATTATTGATGGATTTTTCTATTTCTCCTCCATACAGATTTGGAAAACCAAACATGGTGGTTAAAGATGACTTTCATTTGAATACTTAGGACGTGGTTACTAAGAGAGAGAAATTTAGAGAGCATGATATCTAATAATCTCATAAATATAGGTGAAATAAAAGTTTTATCTTGACTTTGACCTTATTTTATCCAATGTGGAGTGAAATAAAGGGGAAATCAAGAGAAGTGACACATGAAATAATTTGAATTATTTTAAATTGCAAAAAATGTGACAAATGGAAAAAAGGGATACAATAATAGTAAAGTGTGATTCTTTATCATAAGAATGAGGGAAATGGAGTAAAACACGCTAACATATATTGTTTGAAAAAATTATATTTATCAAAATAAGCAAAAATCTAAATTTGAGAACAATATTAAGAATGTGTAACCATTGAAAAATGTATTCTAGAAAAAGAATGAAAATATGGTAATTATATGAAGAGGGTCAAGTCTTATCCACAGTATTAAATTATAACTTTATAAAAGAGAAACCCATGAGGGTAAAAATAATCAAGTGAAAGATAAAGTGAGGTAACCAAAAAGATGGTAGTTTTGTGAGGAGTGTTGGGTCTTATCCACATTCTTATGAAGTAACTCACAAAAGAAAAACCCAAGGGGTGTCAAAAAATAAACTAGAAAACATTAGGGAGAAAAAAAAGTAAAAGGTGGTAATTTTTTGAGGAGTGTTAGGTTCTATCCACAGTCTTACAAAGAAAATCACAAAATAAAAATCTAAGGGGTGTCAAAAATAGAAAATGCAAGAAGATAAAGAAGACTATGGTACATCATGAAACCAAAAGACCAAAAAGGAGGACTAAAGGTTTGTGAAAGGAAGGAACTTGTTGTAGATGGAGAGACCCATGTTATTAACCTATAAAAAGTGTTAGACATATGTAGATAAAAATCATGAAAATAAGTAAATGTTTAGGCAAAGTAATTTTTAAAGAATTATGCATTGGTGGGCTCTTTGAAAATATGGCCTTCTTTGATTTGAAGGTAGTATGTACTTAGACCAAGAATATCTTTTTCTAAATATATACCCCAACATTTTTGGGCAAATTTACCTTATTTATCATGGGTTTAATCTAATTTAAGGACAATATCACCAACATTAAATATGCAGACTTTAACACATTTGTTATGTTGTCTGGCAATGTGAGCCTTGTATTGGTGGTTATGTTGTAAGTTGGAAAGATGATGTTCATCAAGTAAATCAAGGGCATGAAGATGAGATTCATGAAATTATTCATTGGTAATAACACCATGAAGATATATATGATGAGAGGGAAGCTCAAATTTTAAAAGAAGAACTGACTCAGAACCATAGACTATCGAGAATAGAGTTTCCCTAATGGTAGTGTGTATGCTAATCTGATAGGCCCAAAGTACAAGGTAAAGATGAATATGTCAATATGTTTAAGTTTCATGGATTGTATTTTGGATAATTTTTTTGATAATTTTATTAGTGGACTCAACTTGGCCATTGCATTGTGGATGATAAGACATGGAAAAATTATGATTAATATTGAATTTATTGCAAATTTTTTTAACATGTTTATTTTTAAAATTACCACCATTATCTAAAATGAGGTTATAGGGAACACCAAAGTGGTAAATTATTTGATTGAGAATAAATTTTTAAATGGTAGGATAGGTGATGTTAAAAATAGGCATGACTTTTATGCATTTAGTAAAATATTTGGTCGTAGTGATGATAAAAACATGCCCATCTTGGGAGCGAGGTAGTTTTCTAATGAGACCAAATCTCCATATAGAAAATGGCCAAGGAGATTTGATATTTTGAAGTTTGACTAGAGGTGAATGGATTAGATCATCATGAATCTCATAAGGATTACATTTTTTAGCATATTCAATTGCATCCTTTTCAAGAGTAGGCCAAAAGTAATCCATATGTAGGCATTTTTGGGTTGTAACATGTCTGCTATTATGGCCACTATAAATTCACCCATGTGCTTGTTGAAGAAGAGGAGGGACCTCATCTTTCATAACACAATAGAGAAAATTACCTTTAGCATTATGATAATAAATGATGTTTTGTGTACATATATACTTGAAATCTTGTTTATGAATACGTGTCTTTTCATGAGAGCCTAAATTAAGAGGATAAATTTGATGTTATAAGAATTGAATGATGTCTTGGTAACATGGGATTTGTCAAATGGTAATAGCCTCAATATGATAGATAATCAAATCTGGTGGTTGAGTTGAAGATGGATATTTTCTTATTTGTATAAGAAAAGTAGGATTAGAAAGGACTTAGTGGAGATGAAATATAGATGCTGAAGAGGCAAGAGAATCAGCAACATAATTTTGATATCTAAGAATAGGCTCAATAGTGAAAGAGATGAAATCCTTAGTAAAAGTGGTTGTAATTTGATGATATGTAATGAGTTCTCACTTTGACTTTAATAATCACCACTCACTTGGCAGTAAATAAGCTGAGAATCACCTAAAGCATGAATGTATTGAATGTCTTAGTCAAGAGTAGCTCACATGCCTAAAATGAGATCTTCATATTCTACCATATTATTAGTGACATTGAAAAAGAAGTAAAAAGATAAAGGAATGATCTTACCAAGAGGACTTGTGAGAATGCAACCTACCCCAGCTCCTTAAAGTCATTTAGTACCATCAAAGTAAAGGGTCTAAGTATTCTCATGTAAGTTGACATTGATTTTAGGAAGCTCCTCGATAACCACTTTTAGTTTATTAGTACTAGAGGGAGTAGTGGATTCATCAAGATTATTGGCTTCAAGATCAATGATAAAGATAAGAAAATAGTCTTTGAGATAAATATCCTAATTAAGACATTTGATGTAAAGGATATTGTCATTTGGAAGATTATCTTGAAGAGAAGAAGTGGTTGGTATGGGAGTTGTGGCAAGTTGATCAGCGATGATTTTCCCTTTGATAGCTTTTTGAGTGATGATGCAGAGATAAAATTCCATAAGGAGGACCATACGTTTACCAATTCTATCTCTAGGAAGAAATGCTTTGGAGAAGAAATGATGAAGGGGATTATAATGAATAATGACATAAGTAGTTTGGTAAAGCATATAGTGTTAAAAATGTTTAGCTATGAAATAGATGGTGAGGCAATCACACTCAACTTTGGTATAATATGTCTCATAATCAATGCGGCCTTAGCTAATGTAATAGATACCATACTCTCTTCCCATATCATCTTGTTGGGTAAGCATTACCCTAACTAAATAGGTGTGTAAAAATTATATAGAATCAAAGGTTTATCATTGGAAGGAGGATGAAGTGTAGGTGGGTGAATCAATGACTCTTTCATGTTATCAAAGGCTTTTTGACATGGATCCATCCATTATAAAGTATTACCTTTCTTTATAAGTGAATTGATAGAGTGAATTTGATATGCCATTTCATGGATGAATTTCTTAATTACCCCAAGTTTGCCTAAATAAATATGGATATCATGAATAGAATTAGGAATGGGCATGTTGATGATATCACTAATTTTGGTAGGGTCAACATTGATTCCATAAAAAGAGACTAATAATCCTAATAGTTTTCTATATGTGATCCCAAAGACACATTTGTAAGGATTGAGCTTAAATTTATATTTAAGGAGATGATCAAATGTGATAGAAAGATCAGAAAGATGATTCTTATGATTTTTAGATTTATCAATGAGATCATCCACATAAGTTTCAATAATTTTATAGATGAGATCATGAAAGATGTGAGTCATTGCTTGTTGGTAAGTGGCTCCAAAAATATTGAAGCCAAAGGGCATTTTGACATAGTAATAGGTTCCCCATTTCATGGTGAAATTAGTCTTATGTTGGTCCTTAAGAGTGATATAAATCTGATTGTATCCTGAGAAGCCATCCATAAGAGATAACATTTTGTAACCAGTCATGAAATCAACAATGAAATCTATTGAAGGTAAGGGGAAGTTGTCCTTAGGACAAACAAGGTTAAGATTATAGAATTTAATGAAAATATGAATGACCATAGTGACCTTTTTCAAATAGGGAAAATGTTAGAAACCCATTCATAATAATCCACTGGTTTAATAAATTTAGCATCAAGTAGTTTGATAATTTCCTTATGACATAAATTGGAAACTTCAAGGGGAAATTTTCTTTATTTTTGACACATCAGCTTGGCATCAGGATAAGTAATGATATTATGCACCATAATGTTAAGGTCAATGCTAGGCATGTCCTCGTAAGACCAAACAAAAACCTCCTGATACTTATCAAAGAATAAGCTAAAATAATCATGTTCAATAGGTGAGAGTTCATGGGAGACACTAATTGGTCAAGGACAAGATGGAGTACCATATTTGATGTGAGTGGTTTATTTAATAAACATGGCATTGTCATCTTGAAAGTGGTATAGAGTATTAGGTAAGATATAAATTGGATTTTTTTTATGGTTAATGCTAGCAACGAAGTTGTTAAAGCAAGGAGTTTTAGTTTTGAAATTCCTAGGTTTATTATGCTACTGAGGAAGTTGAGGCTCTTGGGCATACAGTAACTCAAGGATAGATTCATCACTAGGCAAGGTAGGAAGAGCACCATAATAATTGACATCTACTTCAAAATCTAGAATTTTATTACCATGATGATCATACTCATAATGTATCTAAAAAATATTAGTTGCCTTGGCATCTAGTGTAATTTTAGGAGTAGAAGAAGTAGATGGATCAAAATGGGTTGGAATATTAGTGGGTTCAGTGATGGGAGAAGAATTATATGCAATGATTGGATTGATAGGTGGTAAAGGAGATGTATAAATTTTTGGATGTTTAGAAGGTATAATTTTATCTAACACCCAAGGAGTATCGATAAGAGGATAATTGGTAAGAGGCACATGACCCCCAAAATCTAAGGTATGATCCATAGAAATGGTATGAACATCCTGATTAAAAGCCTGAATTTAGACTAAGGTTTTTTGATAATGTTAGATATCTAAGTCTCTAGATTGAGCTTGGGCCATGATATAGTTATCATTTTATGTTGGAGAAATTATCCATGCTTGAGAATCAAGGGGATTTTTAGAAGGTGAAATCTTGATATTACTAAATATATGAGGAGACATGATGAGAGGGTCTTGAAATAATTTGGCCACTCCAAAATCATTACAAGTGAAGGCATCTTCAAGTAAAGAAATATCTTGAGCATTGCATGGAGGGGGGAAATGGATAATCTCATCAATAAGAGGAACAATAAAATCCTTGGGTAATAGATAAGAAGGAAGACATTGTGAAATATAGGGAGTTAACTTGGTAGTATTACAAGTATGTTGTAAATCACTAGACTCATCATCATCAGAATCTATAAGAATAACTTTTAAATCAAAGTTCATGTTGATGAACTTGGGTAAAAGAGGACTATAAATCTTAGTAATAGTAGGAATATGATATTGTTGTTTAGGATTAGAAAGTTGAATTCTCTATGGATTGGAATTAGCTTCATGCTTATACCATTTTTCATTATGTAAGAATTTAATACATTGGCTACCAGAAGAAGTAATGGCCCTCATACAATGAGTCCATGGATGACCAAAGAGTATGTTGTAAGATAGGGGTAAGTCAAAGACCATAATCTTGGTTCAAATAGTCTTAGTTCTAATCGTTAATTGAAGCCCAATGCAACCAAGTGGATTTTAATTAGTCTTGTCAAAACCACAAGTAAGATGAGTTTGCTTGAGATGATCCTTATTATAATCGAGTTGTTGGATGAGCCATAAAGATGTCACATTAATACTAGAACCTTCATCAACTAGAAATTTTCAAATAAGAATGGTATTAATGGATGATTTGATAAAAAGTGGTGGATCATCAACAAGAAAGATAAGTTCATCATTGATCATGTCCTATTCAAGGAATTTAATAGAGGGCTTAGAAGGACACATAGTTTTAATGGTATTTATGTTGGTAGGTTGAGATTCAATAGAAGGTGGTTATTCAAATACGGAGGATGGATCATCAATTTTTTGGAGTTGTTGCATAAAGAATTTATGATGATATGGAAGCGTACGAACCAACTCCATAAGTGTAATCTTACAAGGCATAGAGTTGAGTTCTTCAAGAAAGTTCCAATGTGACTTAGAAGAACTAGCATGAGGTTTAAAAGGTAAATTAGTTTTTGGAAGAATAGTTGTAGTTGGAGGATTTAAAGGAGGAGATGGCTCTTCATGGGCTTCTAAAGAAATATTAGTAATGTTAGTATCTTTAAGAATTTTTTCCTCTAAGGATGGATTTTTAGGCTTGGTAATGGGATCTTTATGAGCCAGTTTATGATGATAATTGACCTTAGCAGTATTGACATATTGAGAATTGTTAAAATATTGATCATAATTAGCATCAATGGCATAAACATCATTGGTATTTGGTTGATTATTTAAAGAAAAATTTTGTTTATTACAGGTAGAAGCTTTGGAAGCTTGTCATTTTTGAGAAGCAGTGGTGTATTTTTGATGACAAAGATTGATCATAGTTTCAAGATTAAATAAATCACCAAGAATATAGAAGACAACAAATTTAGTGAGCCCTCTACAAGATTCATGAGAATGTTCAGTTTTAGCATGGAACCAATAAAATAGATTGGGGTCATACCACTTAGGAGGAGCATTAGGATATATGAAAGGTATAAAAGGCAGTAAAAATTATTTCATTTGTTGAACTAAAAGAGGTGTAAGAGAAGGTGAAGGAGTATCAGTTTTGAAAACTCTTGGTTCTGTTTGTAGAGTATTACTATTGATATCATTAGATGTTTAGAAAGATAATTTATGAAGTTTAGGATTAGGTTTGAATTACTTCATAAGAAAGTCTTAATGTTTAGCTTGATCAATAGCTTCATTAAGTGTTTGGGGAGCAAAGATTAAAACCTTATATTGGAGAGTGGGATTCAAAGTGGTGATAAAGAGTTTTAATAAATTATTATCAATCATGTTATGCTTAGCTTTATGGGCCAATGATTTCCATCTTTTGATAAATTCATGAGCCGATCCAGTGGGAGATTGCTTAGCATTGATGAAGTGGCTAAGATAATTTTTAGGAAGATCATTGTGTTAAAACTCATTAACCAAAGGATTAACCAAATATTAAAGTCTCCAAATAGAATGTTTAGGTAGTTAATTATACCATTCTAATACATTGCTAGTGAATATTTTCACTAAGAGTTTAGTAGTGGTGAAGGTATTAGTTTGGATCCACTCTTTATAAAGGTTGCCAAAGGCTTTAAGAAATAGGGTAGGATCTTTAATCTCATCATACTTGATAGTTGGATATATGTTACCAATATTAATAGAAACAATGAAGGGAGCCAAAGGCTCATTTTTAATAGTTTGAATCATCTTGGTATTCATTATAGGTTGAGGAATAACATTTCCTGAGGCATGCCAAAGAAGTAGAGGAATGTAATTGGGATTAACTTGAGGATGGATAGATAGAGGTTGGTTAGCCACATTAATTAAATATTATTGAAGTTGAATCATTTGGTTGGTGTTATAATTTTTCATTATGTTCATTTTTTGGATAACTTTGGCTAAAATTTGTGTTGTATCAGGATGTGGGTTGGTGTTGGAAGGAGTACTCCCTAAATTGGTGTTAGGGGGAAGATTACTAGAAGAAGGATTATTATTGGGATTGTTAAGTAAACTTGAATCAATTACTCCCACATTAGTTTGAAGATTTTGAAGATGATAAGTTTATTGGTAAGTAAAGAAAGGATTAGATATATCAACTTCATCTTGAGGTGTTATTTTCACCATATTATAGTTCATGTATGAAGGAGGGGAAGAGGTGCCCCAAGAGTGATGGTGCTCTTGGAAGGAAAAGAGAGGGAGAAATGAACATCCCATATAGTATCTAAATGGATTTAAGCTATCCACAAAGATTATGATAGGAAAATTTATTATGACTAAAGAGAGATGAACATAATGAAAAGAAGGAGAAATAAATAACTATATTAGCAAACAAGGAATGTAGAGAGAAGTATAGGGTTAACTAGGTCAACCTAGCACAGGAAACAGGGTCTACAAATAGTACAGGTTTGATTGTGTTGATCTATCATAGTAAAGAGAGGATATAAAAAGAGTAAATAGGGTCTATAAGTAGTACTAGGTCAACATGGGTCAATCCATTATAATGAATAGAGGTTATAAAAAGGTATAGGGTTGACCTAGTATATCAGGCAAGGAAAATTAAGAAGCCTATAACAGATGGTGAACTAAAACAAGATAAATTTTACAAGTAATTTAGAAAAGTAAGAATTGAAAGGAAATAAATAGTCAGGTGAATTAATGTTGGCCAACCCAATTGAGGCACACAACACAAAACCTTGCACCAACACTAGTTAATGCAAGTTTTTGCAATACAAAATATAATTGAGCAAAGAGCAAGCAATCAACTTGAAAATTAAATAGCTAACTAATTGGTCAACTTAAATGTTTATTATATTATTAGAATATGATTTTAAATATGATGGGAAGTTGTATATAAGCAAGGAATTAAAAGGCAATATAAGGATGGTTTTAGGTAGTATGGGATAAAAGGGATATGTAGTGGTAATGATACAGGGTTGGTGTTGGGGCCTACCCCCTCACTTCACACACCAAAATGATAAAAGTGTCAAGTGCCTAGCTAGGATATACAATTAACCACACTTTATATTGACCAAAACATCAAATAAATTTCTCCCTTGGTGATAAAATTCAAGTAGGTTGACCTTGGGTAGACAAATGTTAAAATACTTGTTTAGATTTTGTGATTTGGTCGTGTGTGCATAAAATAAAAAATAGTGAAACTAAATTATTTATTCAAAATCCACTTAATTAAACTGTGTGATCTATTATAAGCATGAAAGCAACAAAAAAAATTAATTTATGAGATAATTACTAGCATATAAGGTTAATTCCAACTTTGAAACAAGGTACAGTGTTGATATAGTGATCCAAAGGATTTTCATATGGTTTGAAAAAATGTGGAAAAGACAAGTGTCATAATGAAAAGTCAACATGTGGAAAAAATATAGAGTTTATACAAATAATTTTTATATTGGAATTATTTTCTTATATTGCTAATGGGTGTTGTGTTGAAAACATGAGACCAAATTGACCTTTACCCACATTACCCTGTTATCAAATTTTCCATAAAATTTAGCTAATGCTACCAAGATATTCTTTCCATATAACCAGTTATTCCCATTGTAATTACTCCATTTTCAAAATATTACTAATATCCTATTTTATTATAGTTATTAATAACCATGGGATATTAAATCCAAATTTAAATAAATCCCAATTTAAATATCTTATTTATGGATTTAATTATTTCATTGGATATTTTAAAATCCAAGTCCCAAAAATATACTATTCTCACTCCCACATGGATGGTTATGCATGGTCTTTATTTACCAATAAATATTTAAAAGAAAATAGCCATGGGATATATTTTAAAACCTTTATCCCATTTTAAATCCTTGACCCACCTTTTACCATGTGTAATTATTTTTCGCTTTACATGGGGGGAGAATTTGTTTATCATGAAGATGTTTTAATAAACAATTGCATGCACCTTTATTCCCCCTACGTGGATTCCCACTTTAAGTGGTCAATGATTTTGCATGGTCAGCGGTTTTACACTTTGGATGGGGGTGTGGAAAGTTATGAGAGATATTTTAATTCTTTAATACTCATGTCTTTGGTATGGTGCTAAAATCCTTAACATGCATGTTACCCACCTTGTACTCCATGTTGATCATCATTTTAGCTTTCGTGTGGTTGATGGTTTTTGGTGGGGAGACCATTTATTTATGAGAAGAGTTTTATTTAAATAAAGTATTGCATTCAACCACCCTTAAAAGGTGGGATTTTATTTCTTCTTATTTTGCATGTAACTTATTTATAGTTTAACTATACTTTGGTTAGAAATAGAGGTTATTAGTCAATGTTGGCTATAAATAATCTTATTTCATTTTATATTGTGGATTATTAATATTATGGAGGTAGAGAATAGAGAAGGATACATATTGTAAATTTTATTTAAAGAGAAATAATTTGGAAAAATATTTGAAGCAGGGACATGAAGTCTATTGTGCTAGACAACACAGGTTAATTAATTCAAAGGATTGATCATGTTTATTTTTACAAAGGTAGAATTTTGGAATAACCTAATTGAGGCCATTTTTCCTATTGCAAAATATTTTTAATTTGTGTAAATTAAAGAGAGAGATTTGTGAAATCTAATTATATATTATAAGTATTTATAAATATTATTTGGTTGAAGAGAAGAAAATTTTACATATTGCAGACTAGTTCTTCATCTCACATAGAGCTACAAGTTTCATTAAACCATACATGGATGTAAGTTTTAATATTATATTTACATCTTATTTATAATGGAATGGTTTTAATGAACCTAAGTAGTCAATTGGTGAACCTTTTAAACAATCTCTAGTCTCTATTTTATTTTCAATTTCTCATCAGTATATTAGTTTTAAATTATTATATATATTTAGAATTTAATTAATAAAAATTAATTAAGAGATTGTTTAAAGAGATAAAATCTGAAGGGAATTTTTTAATTCAATAATAGAATTATATGAGTTTACAAAATACTCATAATCAAAATTGTTGCAAATAATTTACATTTTGATTAAAAGTCAATTCCTTTTAATTAAACATTGGAAAATGAATTATGTTTTTAAAATATATTTATTATTTTTATTTAATTAGTAAATTGAGAATTCTACATCCAATTCTATTTCACTTGAGGAATTGATATTTTTAGTATCTAATTTATTTTAAAATTGTTTGATTTATCTAACAAGGTAAATCCAATTTTTGGATCATATAGTAAATAGTTTATGAAAAAATTACATAATATGATCAAAAGGGTTGATCTTATACTGTGAAATCAAGTTATAAAAGTTAACAGGGTTGGAAAACTCAACCTGGTTATCCAAACCGCACATAGAACATAAAACTAGGTCGATAGGGTTGATCCAGTTGATTGTGCAAGGGAAATTTTAAAGATTACAAACTATAAAAGGAAAGACTATAAATATAGAGATAGAGAGATAGAAATGAAATTTGGTGGATCATAGATGCAGATAATGAAGATTTTTGTTAAACAACCTTGATATATGCTTGCAAATTCTACTAATTGGGTCGATTGGGTCGATCAAGCTTTGTATAAACCTATTATTGAGTGCCTACAATATATAGAGTCAACTGGGTTGATCTAGTATATTGAATAGGGACATATAAAAGTTTAGAAATTGTACTAGGTCAACTAGGTTCATCCAGTAGTCTAAGCTACAAACTTAGAAGTCTAAAAACCTATATTGGGTCCACAAGGTCGATCTAATGGCCTATAATTGAAAACCTGCACATAAAAATTAGATTTGGGTATATGTAGTCAACCCAATATAGAAAATATATGATAAAAATATTGATGAAAAAGAATGAAATAATGAAATAAATAAACAAATCTTGCAAGGGTTAGTTCACATCAGGTTCACTAGAATGTATGCAATTAGAAATGAATCATGTCTATAAATAAATTATGGCTCAGAGAAGATAGAGCATACCTACACTTCCAATTGGGAATACATTTGTTAAGTAGAATCATGACCAATATGGGGATCCACTAAACCTAATTAAGAGATCACTTGTCATAATAAACCATGTTAGGAAGGGTTCCAAAGCCTACAGTCTAACACAATCATGCAACAACCCTAAAAGAGTACTAGATTTTGATATTCACTCTATTAATAAACAATAAAGTAAATCTAATCTAGTGTACACCAAATATTTTGGCACAACATGAGGGGTTAGTAAAGAAATCAAAACATGCATATGAGAATCTCAATTAAGCTAAGTATGATTAAGACCTTAATACATGGAATATGAAGAGTAATATTATTCGAGGCAATACTTATACTACTTTTATCTACTTACTTGAATGTGAACCTATTGAGACTCAATCTTTGCCTTATCCAAAGAAGCTTCAGAAGAGTTTGTTGTGGTTTGTAAGGCTAACTAATAAAGGCTAAATCATCCAAGACTTATCCATAAGAGTAGATTATCCAAGTATAAACCCTAAGCTAAGACTCTTCAAGTAGAATGGTGGAAGAGTAGGTTGTAAATAAGCGTGAGTGAATAATAACTCTTTATTGCATATCAAAATAATGATTAAATTATCTTGAATTTATAGGTGGATCTCACCCTAAATCCTTCTGAATATGTTGACTATATGAGATTGACCTAGTTGACCCTATATGTTTTTGAGAGATAAATCACTAGGTTTCAATCTAAGTCAATCAAAGGGCTAACAAAGATATCAAGTGAAAACACCCAAAAATAGTATAGGGTTGACCAAATCAACCCTATATAGTAATCAGAGCCTAAAACCTATACAAGGTCAACCCAGTTGACCTAGTACAGTCAACTAGTGAAAGGGGATCAAGGTGAGGAAAAGAGGGATGTAAAGAGGAAAAATATTAGAGGAGTGTGAAAGGGATGAGTAATAGATTAGGGAATGGTTTTAAGAGCTAGTTGGATTGGTAATAATATGTAAATAATGGACAACAATATTTTAAAGCACAAAAGGTCTATTCACCCCTTTCCCAATTCACCCCATAGGGCATGCACTCATAGAGATTGTGTGTATACACACCCCACCTCAATTTTCATTAAATTTTCCAAAACAAAATTATAATGTATTTTTAATCACTTCATTTTTTTAACATTGATTATGTCTAAGAACACATATTTATTTAAAAATTATTATTATTATTAACCATTATTAATAGGGAAACATTTACAAAACTATTGACAATTTGGCCTCCAAGGCCAAATGTCAACCCCTACAATAAAAAAAAAATCCATGACACTCGACACAAACATATATATCAGATCTCCATGCCTTGATGATTATCAACAAAATGTTTCTTGAAGTCATTTAAAACTATTAGGGGTGTCATAGAGTTTGTTTGTGAACTTATATATCATGGTTGTCTTCAATCCTTACATGATGTACTAGATCCTCATGATGACCCTTGAGAAATCAAGAGAGTGTAAAAATGTCTAATAAGGTCTAAATAATGATATTAACCCTGTTTGATAATATTAAGGATCTTTAGCAAAAGTTAAGGTAGTTTAGAGGGTCTAAGGTTGATAGTGTCCATAGTTATAGACATATTACAAGCCATTACTTGTGAGAAAGACCTTTATGAGCAATTTGAGAGGTTTATAAACCATGCTTGGATCCTAATGTGAAGCCTAATGAAGTGTGTAAATTCATTCTCCATGGTTTTCTTGTTCAAGTCTATCTCAAACCTTCATTAGCCCTTTCAAGCTACCAATGACCCTCAAACACCTCATGTGGGCCTAATTATATTGAAAAAATTTGAAATTGGGAGTGTTTTTAATCAAAATGTCATTATAAATGTCTTGAAAATGTCCAATTCTCAACATATGGTCATGACTAGGTAGCTTCACATCACAAAGAGCCACTTTAGGGGTAAAACTCACTTCCCACTAGCTAAATAGACCCCACACATAGGAAACCATGACCCCTCAACTTCCCCATCCACACCACTCATTTTTAAATGTTTTTTTACTTATATTTCTCCCCTTTCTACCCACTAATGGTGTTTTAAAGCCTAAACCATGAGAAAATGGAGGAAAATTATAGGTTTTATAGGGGTTTCGTAATTGTATGAATTTGTATAGTATGGATATAGATAAAGGAATTTATAAAGTTATATATGGGGATAAGTGCATTAATTAGGTTAAAATATCCATGAGTTCATAGGAAAAACATGCCTAAACTTATTTTTCTCTCTCCATTGAGCTCCTTGGTATTCTGGACAAGCTTTTAGGTTTGTGAATGGTATAGATAAGAGAGAGAAAATGAAAATCTAAGACTTTGGGTAGAGGAAGGGGGTATATTTACCTTATAATTCATGTAATTTTTATGTACATTCATGACCTACATGTTATGAATAAATGCTAGCAATCGAGGCACTCAAATGGTCTCTTTCATCTATGCAGGGGTTGAAATGACATCAATTTTGGTGTATATTTAAATTATTTTTTATAATCAACGATTAATGTGTGTTATAGAGGTCCTCATATTAAATATCTATCACCATTTACCCCTATTTCACACGTGTGAGGGTTTGGTATCAATCAAGTTTCATGTTTTCACCTTTGTAGAAGATAAACAATTTTACTTCTTGTGCAGACTCTCCAAGTCATAAAACAAAGGTGTTTGATGATGTTTTAGGTTTGTTGGTGACAATATTGAATCCATTTAAATCTCATCTACCTTCCATACTCAGCTAATTCATATCAAGGAATCCCTTAAATTCATTTTCCAAGGTGATTGTCATAGGTGCATTATGTGATCTCCTGAGAAACATAAACATGTGTCACTATAGTGGTTATAAAGGGTTTCAAGTCAAGATAAAATATACATAATATCCTTGATGTTATACTCAATCCTTGTTTTGTTACCTTCAAATCCCCTCACTTCCCTATTTCTAAGCACATTATTAGTTTTAATCCTTGGAAAGTAAATTATCACAAGACCACCTACATGCTTTTGTGTAGGTAAAAGACACATATGGAGTGTTGACTGATGAAATGGAGTCTTGGAGACAATGCCAAGCCTTAAAGGGCTATAGGAAATATGAAGAGAAATGGGAGGTGATTTGAGTAGAGGTATATAGTGGCCTATTATAGCATCAATTTTCACTCTTGGAGAGGGTTCCTCAAGTTCTCTCCAATTGAGCTACACTATGGGAACAACCCCATGTTATGGGTCACCTATGGTGGGGTTGGACCTCCAAAAAAGGCCATATTCCTCTTGATGGATCACCTATACTAATGTTTTCACTTGGAAAAGGGTTAGATAAGGGTTAAAGGGATCCTAATAAATTTAACCAGGTGATGCACCAAATTTAATGAGAACTCACATAAGCATGAAGTAAACACTGAGGAAGCATAAGATAATACTATCTCACAAAACTATCTAGTTGCATAAGCATTTCATAAACTAGGTTCAGGAATCAATGAAAGAAGGCAAAGAGGAGTTATAAGACTCACTGAGAACTTACATCAATGATAGAGAGAGAACTAACTTAGACCTATAAATAGCTTGAAGACACCTTATAAATGAGCAATAAAGAAGGACAATATGCACGGAAGATTCTCCTTCACAACGCCATTATGCACAAGCTTTGTTACACACAATTTAGAGGGGAGAGATAGGTAAAGAAAGTATTTATTGATTTAATAGGTCTTTCATTCAAATTTTTATAGGGTCTAGCCTTATTAAATGAGAGTTTTTTATCTTTCAAAATTGAGAGATAATTTCTATCAAGAAAGTAAGAGAGTTTTTGCTTCTAAAAATTGAGAGAGAGATTACAAAATAAAAAAGAATAAGAGATATAAGAGAAGAGGGAGAGAGAAGGGGAACACACCATCCAAGATCATTAATTAATCTACCACCATCTTTCAATGAATGCTCCACCATATTTTTTCAAATCAACACTAGTTCTGTATTGATAAGTTAACTTTTTATTTATCCCAATAGCCCCCAAATCTCCTCATTGGTTAAGCAACATGTTAGAGCACAAGATTTTATTGATGGTGATGAGTCATTATTTTACTATGGATAAAAACCCTTAGGCAACCTAAAAATCTATTAATTTTTTTATTTCTTTCTCTAACCACCATATCTTCATCATGGGATTCTACGTTATCTTCCACTTGTTTTCATTATAAGGACAAAATCTTCATATCTTTAGTCCTGACAGAGCCATAACCATGTTTTCTCTTAGCAACTACAACTACCTATTTGTCAAACATATATATTTGTCTATTCAAACCTACTCCTACCCCAACCTAGATATATATCTTTACTATATATTGAAAACTAGTCCAATTATCGATTTTCTTATAGTCAATATGTCGATGAGTAGATTACAAACTACATGGCTTCATTCTTGAGCTCTATTAGGTATAGATAGACATATTCTACTTCTAAAATTTAATGAAAATAGATCTCCAACTACACATAATTATATACCTTTGTATTAATTAATGTGAGCCATATATCTTCTACCAATATAATGTAGTTGAGACACTTGTCACCCACACATATGCTTTTAAGATTTTCTGACCTTTTGATCCATTGCTCACTATTAGATCTACTTGAACAATTTCATGTACACTATTGATCTACCTAGGCCCACTGACTTGAGCTTCATCTATGTTCTATTAGATATATATTTTTATCTTGATATTGTGCCACTTGTCACTTGCATGTTCACCTTGGTGATCCTTTGATCTTCGATGCATGATTTAATGTGTTATGTTAGATCTTTAGGACCCATTGACACTATCAGTCTCTAAACACCATTGTATCTACTATGATATCATGGGATCATGCCACTTTTCAACCATTCATTCATCCTTGGGAATTTTGAATTCAAACATCTATTTCACAAAGCTTAAACTTGACATCCTCGTGCACATCCCACTCTGCTAGTTCAACTTTGAATATTTATAACTTGAGATAGAAAACTCATCAAGTCGTGAAATTGATAGAGAATTTTCAAGGAATGAAGAAATTAATTTTTGTGCAATTATTTGGCTCTAAGAGGTTTTTTAAGCATACTTATAAAATACACAATCGAGTTGACCAGTCTATTTCTACATGACATGTCATGATGATTTAGTCTCTTTAAACTTGTGTAAGATTTTTGTGTCTCTTTAAAAGGCTCCGATGAACTTCTAATACTTTTCATGACTTGATTCATGCACCTTAATTCTTTAAACACCATGAGAACCTGCTAGTCTTTTTTACCTTGTAATCTTAGACCTATTTCAAGACTTGCTTCTCAAAGATCAATAAAACACACTTTAAGTGTGCTTAAAATGTTTCAAAATATTTTTAAGTGAAATTTGACATTATTATCTTACTTTTGGTCCACTCATTCCATCCATAACTTTTTTCATCTTTTCAAACCATTTGTAGGCAAAATATCCTTATTTGGGCCAAATTTGGCCGATATTTCTAGCATGAACTGGGGTTGTATGCCTACTATGTAAAGACTAGTGGCCTTTAAATGATCCATTAGGCATCTGGAGTCTCAAGTATTTTCTCTCAATTGATGTCAGACTAACTCAAGTTTGACCCTTTCTAAAAATTCCTCTTGAAGTAAAAAGGAACAAAAGAACAAAATAAACAATTGTGCCTAAGGCACTTATTGAAAGGGAAACACATAACTGAAAGGAAATATGCACAAGGCACTTGGAGGAAAGCATAAAAAATTAATATAATATGTCATAATAACATACAATGGCTAAAAACTATTCTAATAACAAGGCTTTAAATTAATGTTATTGATTGGAATGAGTAATACCTCTCCATCTAGTTGGGCAAGCTAAAAAGCATTATGTTGTTTGCATCCATAAATCAAATAAGGTCCATTATACAAGCTATAAAACTTAGTATGGTTTCTTATTTTGGCCTTACTTGATTTCCATTTGAGGACCAGGTCCCCTTCCTTGAAGTCCCTTATTATGGATCTCTTGTCAAAAGCTTTTTTTTACCTAATCTTGGTGTGACTCTAATGTCTTGATTACAAGGTCCCTAATTTCTTCCAGCTTCATAAGCTCTATCATCTTTACGTTCATAGGATCACTCTCCATCAACTAGAGCTAATGAGATAATTACAATGTAGGTAGTTCAAGATAAGTCAGTAATTTGGCTTCCCTTTCATATACAATGACATATGGAGAATTACCAATGGAAGCTTTGGTAGTCACTCTGTCAGCCCATAAGGCTATTCTTAGATTGTTATACCACACTCTTTGATTATCTTCCATGGTCCTCTTGGTAATCCTTATCAAGTTATTATTTGTATACTCTACCAATCCATTACCTTGGGGGTAGTAATTGGAGGGTGTGCTAAGGCAGATGCCCAACTTAAGTGCCCATTCACTTATTTTCATACCAATAAATGATAATGTATTATCTGATTATAGTAGTTGGGACACCAAACCCAGTTACTATGTAGTCATATAAATCAAATACTATTGCTTAATTGGCTTATTTTAAGGCAATTTCTTCCACCCACCTAGTGAAGTAGTTAGTTGCAATGAGAACCTAGATTTATCATTCTTATGAAGTTCAACCCCCATTTCATGAATGGTTGCTCCACTTAAATTGGGTTGAGTGAAATAGCTTCTAAATTTTGTTATACTTCAAAGAGACCACACTTATAGCATTTTCTAACCCATGCATAGGCATCCTTGAAGAGGTTTAGCTATTAATAATTAGCCCTCATTATTTTTGCTACTTATATTCTTATAGCAAAATGGCCTCTTACAAGTCCATCATGAAACTTCTCCAAGATATTTATCACTTGATTGTCATCAATGCACCTAAGGAATACTCCATTGAGGTCTTTTATAAATAATATACCATTAACTAATATATAAGGTATGGACCAAATTATAAAATGCCTTTCTTTTTATTTGTCTAAACCTTGGGGACATTCACCTATTATCAAGAAATGTGGCATATCTTAGAGCCAACTATTATGAGGTAGAGGTGCATCTATCTATGAGTTATCTTGTGTCACCAAAAAAAATTATTTATCATATTGAATATCATCTACCATATGTTCACACAAGCCTTTTCCTCTTACCATCTTGGTGGATTTGATCTCCACATTATCCTCCATGACCTTGGTAATCTAACCAGCTATTTTTTCATTTAAATCCTTATTGAGGATAAAGTCCCTTACCCCAGGATGAGATACCATAAGATGAATATTTCTATTAGAAAGTGTTAACCTAAACTTTTTGAGGCTTCTCAAAACTTCAAGAACCTAATTTTTGATAAAAGTTTATTTTACCTCATATTCCTCTAGCCCTTGACTAAAAAAGGCAATTGGTTGCTCAAGTCCTTCACCATTCTTCTACATCAGCATAGTTGATATGTTTTCAACATTGGAAAAGATGTACAATATGAAATCCTTTGAGAAATCAAGATTCATGAGTGAGGGGGCTTTGGTAATGGCTTGTTTTATTGCCTCAAATGTTTCTTTATCTTCATTTGAACAAGTAAAAACTTGGCTCTTTTCTAGCATGGTAGTGATGGGTTTGACTAGGTTTACAAAAGTAGGTATAAACCTTCTCACAAAGTTTATCTTCCCAAGGAAGCTCTAGATTCCTTTATTATTTTTGGGTAGAGATAGTGATAAGATAACACTTATTCTATCATGATCAATGGATAATCCATACTTTGAAATAATGTGACCCAAAAGTTTGTCTTTATGAATAGAAAACACATATTTTTTGGGATTTAAAGAGATCCCATACTCTCTACATATTTTTAATATCAACCTTAGATGATCTAATTTTTCACTAGATTTATTGAAGAAAACTATGATGTCATCCAAGTAGACCAGGACCATTTGATTCAATAACCCTTGAAAAGACATATACATAGCTCTTTAGAAAGTGGACCCAACATTTAAAAATCCAAAAGGCATATATTGGTAAGCATATGTGCCCCACTTAATGGTAAAGGTGGTCTTATACTAATCTTCCTCTCTTACCAGCACTTGGTTTTAACCTAAATACCTATCCAAAAGGGAAAAAAAATTGAACTAGAAACTATCTAAAGGATTTACTCCATGGATGGTAAGGGGTAGTGATCTTTCAAAGAGACCTTATTCATATCCTTAAAGTCAACACAATCTAATTTCCCCACTCTTCTTCCTCACAAGTACCAAATTGGATAACTATGAGGAGTGCTTAATGGGAAAGATGATCTTGGATTCAATTAATTTAGTCAACTCTTTCCTCATAAGCTCTTCAATTTTGGGGTTTATAGGCCTCTACTTCTACCTGACAGGCTTAGAATTAACCTCTAGTTCTATAGTGTGTTGGTCTAGCTTGGGATCAAATCCTCATAGGTCACTATATTCCCAAACAAAGATGTCTACATATTCTTTACAAATTTTTGTGAAAGCATGCCCTTTAGCCTTATTGGTTATCTTTCTAAGCTTGAGGAGCTTGTCTTTGAGGATAAGGACTCTTTCATACTTCTCTTCACTTGATGACATCATTGCCTTGTCTTTTATCATAATATCTCCCTCATGTAAAAGACCTTCAAGGGTGACAAGCCCTTTAGGAATCTTATTAGATCTCAACTAAACAATTTTCTTCTCGTATTGATGTTGAAAATTTTCCTAGTTTATGAAGGAGAACTCTACTTCCTACTACAATAAATAGGCAATTTGTTTATTATTTTCAAAGACTACCAATGAGATTCATTATTTGGCACTGATGGTCTCACCACAACTTTGACATGTAGCTACACCTTGCTCTTTTTTTAACTCATTTGGGATATCAAATCAAGCTCCCATAGCTATGAATCTATTAGCATGTTGATCTGGTTTTTTTGGTATTGTTTTGATGTTAAAGGCCTCAAAATCTTCAATTAGGTCCCACAATCTATTTTTGTAAGACTTTATCAAGGGATTCTTGGTGATATTCTAGCCTCTAACATGATGCACTATCATCTCATTATCCCCATAAACTTGTAATTGTTTGATCCCTCTCTTGTTATCCCATTGAAGGCTATAGATAAGACCCTCATATTCTACTACATTTTAAGAGAAACTGTATTAGAACCTGTAAGAAGAGATACTTGTTATTTGAGGGGGATATTAGCATTAAATTTTCACCCACTCCATGTTTACTCCTTGAACAATCAAATAAAAATTTTCATAAGCCACTAGGATCTTCCTGAGGTCTAATTAGGGATGGCATGAACTAATTCTCTTCATGTAAGTAGTAGACACCTATGTCCCTCTCTTCAACTCCTTCCAAGAGATCAACCAATGATTTTCATTCCATAGTTCATCCAATAACATGTCTGGTATCTCCTCAGGTGAATGTTTGATTCTTGACCAACCATATGTTCATCCTCATCAAGAATGTTGAAATTGAGGTTTATGCTATCTGGCCCATAAGGATATATGTGGAATTTTTCAATGGGCTCAACTTAATAGATACCTTAGTTCCATATCTTGTTCTAAATAATATGTATGACCAATATACTACAAGATAACCTCCAATATTTGTATTAAACTCCCTAGATAGGCATAGGATAAAATGAGGAGGTACATCTAAGATCAACACATCTTAATCCACTGAGACACTAGGATAAGCACGCAGGGTCAAGTTGAGATCTTTGATGATACCAGATGACTTGGTGGAAGAACCATAAATTTGTATAACTCATTTAGATTGGGGCTCATATTTTATTCCAAATTGATTAACTATGGACTTTGGTATTACTAAAGTGTTAGCCCCACTATATACCAAGTAATTATGCACTAAAGAGTTACCAATGACTACTGAAATGTATAATGGAGTAGGTTTGACTACCTTACCTAGTTTCTTTTCATTTGGTCTTTTGGTTGTATTGGTGAGAACCACATTCTTCTTGACTAGTGGTTTTTTAGAAATATTGATTTTTGATAACCCTTCTTGGAGGATGTCTACCTAACCAGGTATGGAGAGCATATCCCACATTATCATACTCACATTGAACCTTTTCATTTGTTTCATAATGTTGATGAGTGAACCACCAACCTTTGGTTGTGCTTTGGGAGCCACAATTACACCTCTAGTTTGTGAGTTTTGAGGGACAAGGACATTCCCTTGATTTTGATTCCTTGGAGCTATTAGAACCTTTAGAATAGTATCAGATCCATTTGTCTTTGATATTGAAGGAGTAATGGTAGGAGGTTCTTTGACTCCTTCCTAATTACCATCCATGTTCCTTCATTTGAACCTTGTATTTACTACCACTGGAATGTATGTCTGGCTAGAATAGCCTACTGATTAAGTGCATAAAACTCTTCTTACTCATAATTCACCATTGCATCACCCAAATGGATTGGTCCTTGATTAGGGCTTTGACATTTTTGAGGCTCTTCTAGTTTTTCCATCATGGGTACCTCTATATTCTGAGCCATAAGAGCTTGATTATACCAATAATTAACAGCTTTTTTGCATTGATCATTAAAAGCTTGGCTAAACATAGTTTTGGGATAATGGATTGCCCAAAAGACTGACTCCAAGGCATGGTACCCTCATCTTCTTGAAAAAAATTATTTTGAATAGGGACCAAGGTGTTAGAAGTACTTGCAACCTTTGGATTATAGTTGTTTTGCCTAACATAGTTAGGTTACCCTTGTCTTTGGTTTTGACCTTGGCCTTGGCCTTGGAAATTTCCTTTATAGGGTGGATTATTTGCTTGATAAGATTATTGTTGAGGTTGATATGATGCTTTTTAAGGCCTATTAAAAAAAAAATCCTCTTAACATTCACTAGTTCATTTCCCAAGGTTTGGAACATGATCTTAAGCTCTTGAAAGTTCTTTTGTTCTTGGGAATCACTAGATTGACTAGTGAAATACTTTTCTTGATTAGGTTAGTATGTAGAAAAAATTGTATGAATGGGAGGAATGACATTAAGGGGAGGAATAGAAATAGGGGATAATATGATCTTAGGGAATAAAAGTATTTGTGGTTTAGGTTTAAGCTTGCCAGCCTGCACTAGACAATTTTCTAGTGCAATGTATTTCCTCCCATGGACTGGATCATTATTACAATGTCACTATTTAGGGCCTTCAAATAGTATAGGAATACAAAGTTATGGGTAGGCCTAATAGAGACTAGGATCCTATCCCAAGTCTTTTGAAACCTTGTGTTAAAGTCTTGCATTACTTCATAAGCAGCTCTTTTAATTGTGGTTAACTATTCTATAAGTGATAAATGGTCAATTTTATATTCAAATCTCTTACACAATGCATCTCTTAATTTATCCCATGATGTAGTAGAATTAGCATCAAGACTTCTATACCAATCTAGGGCTTTACCTTTGAAAGAGATGGATAATATCCTAATTACCACATTTTCCTCATTGATATCATGAATGTTGTACAAGTTAGATATATCCAAGAGGTGTTTATAAGGGGTTGTAGATTGGTATCTAGTAAAATAAGGGACACTTTTAAGAAATGTTATTGGAATAAGATCATACTAAGGGAGGTCCAGAGGACTTTGGCCATTAAAATCCATAAAAGGGAAAACTTTAGGGGTTTCCATGGCAATGAAAGGGTTCAATAAAGATATTCTTATAGGGGTAGGCCTTAGAATTGACTTAGGAACAAATTTGACTTTATATGGGTGTGTATTAGCAAATCTTAATCTTTTTGTTAAGTTCAAAGGTAACTAGAAAAATTCAAAGGGAACACCTCTAAAATTTGACCTTGTAGTCACCTTTGTCATGAGATGTAGTCAATGCTCTACTATCAAAAAGTTGTATCTTCTTTTAAAGTCACCAAATGTTATTGTTTGGAAACTATAACCACTACAAATTGATCAAACTAGCATCAAACTTTGACCAATCTTCTTTAAAATTTTGTCCCATTAGGCATGCTCTAAACTATTGTAGCATCAATTTGCACCCTTGGAGAGGGTTATTTAGGTTATCTCCAATTGATCTACACTATGAGAACAACGTCAGGTTATGGGTTACTTATGGTGGGGTTAGACCTCTGGAGAAGGCCAAATTCCTCTTGATGGATCACCTATAATAATGTTTACACTAGGAAAAGGGTTAGATAAGGGGTAAAGGGATCCTAATAAAGTTAACTAGGTGATTAACCAAATTTAAATGAGAACTCACATAAGCATGAAGTAAACATTGAGGAAGCATAAGACAATGCTAGCTTACACAATCTCATAAAACTAACTAGTTACATAAGTGTTTCACAAACTAGGTTCAAGAAGTAATGAATGAAGGCAAAGAGGAGTTCTAAGAATCATCTAAAATATTACATCAATGACAGAAAGAACACTAACTTATACTTGTAACTAACTTAAAGACATCTTATAAATGATCAAGAAAGAAGGACAATGGGCATGCAAGATTTTCCTTCACAATGCCATCATGCACAAGATTTTATACACACAATTTAGAGGAGAGAGATAGGGAAATAAAGTCTTTATTTATTTAATAGGTCTTTCATATAAATTTTGATAGGATCTAGCCTTATCAAATGAGAGTCTTTGCTCTTCTAGAATTGAGAGATAATTTCTATCAAGAAAGTAAGAGAGTCTTTGCCTCTAAAAATTGAGAAAGAGATTACAAAATGGAAAAGAATAAGAAATATAGGAGAAAGGGGATAAAGAGGGGGAGCACACCATCTGAGATCTTTAAATGAGCTACCACCATCTTTTAATGAATGTTCTACCATATTTTTTCAAATCAGCACCAGTTCTCTATTGACAAGTTAATTTTTTATTTGTCCTAATAACCTTCGAATCTCCTCATTGGTTGAGTAACATGCTATAGGACAAGAGTTTGTTGAAGCTGATGAGTCATGATTTTACTATAGATGAAAACCCTTAGACACCTTGAAAATCTATTGTATTCTCATATTGCTTTCTCTAACCACCAAATATTCATCATGGGATTCTACGCCATCTTCCACTTGCTTTCATTATAAGGACAAAATCCTCATATCTTTAGTCCTGATAGATCCATAACCATGTTTGATTTTTGTGGCCACATGTAACTATTTTTCAAAGCTATAACTTTATCTATTCAAACCTACCCCTTCCCCAACTTAGAAATATTATTCTAATAAACTTTAATGGTGATAGAGCTTGCCACTGCACATGAATATCTCCCTTTGTATGAATGAATACGAGCCATAGATATTCTACTAGTTTAACATGGTTAAGACACATATCACCCATGAATTTTGTCTTAAGATATGTTGACCTTTTGACCCATTAATCTCCATTAGATCTTCTTTGTATGATTTCACACACATCATCAATCTACCTAGGCCCACTAACCTTAGATTCATCCATGTGCCATTGGATATAGATTCTACTCTTAATATTATGCCCCTTATCACTTGCCATTCACCCTAGAGATACTTTGACCTTTTAACTTGATGTTCACCATTGATCTTCGATGCATGATCAAATGTGATCCATTAGATCTTCATGACCCACTAATACTGTCACTCACCATGCACCATTGGATCTATTGTGAGCTCATGAGATCATGCCACTTATCAATCATATGTTTATCCTTGGGAATTTTGAATTCAAACTGCTATTTCATGAAGCTTAAACTTGGCATCCCCATGCATGTCCCATACTACTAATTCAACTTTGAATTCTTATAACTTGAGATAGCTAAGTCATCAAGTCATGAAATTTTCAAAGAATGTTAAAGACATTAATAACTTCATGTTCATGTAATTATTTGGATTTGAGAGGCCTTCTAACCATACTTATAAAATGCATAATCAAGTTGATTATCCATTTCTACATGAACTTCTAAGACTTTGTGTGACCTGATTCATGCCCCTGAATGCTTGAAACACCATGAAAAACTACTAATCTTTTTCAACTTGCAATCTTAGACCTATTTCAAGACTTGATTCTCAAATATCAACAAAACACACTTTAAGATTGCTTAAATTGTTTCAAAATATTTTTAAGTGACATTTGATCTTCTTCTCTTACTTGTAGTCCACTCATTCCATCCAGAACTATGTTTATCTATTCAAACCATTTATAGGAAAAAGGTCCTTATGTGGGAAAATTTTGGCCAATAGGACCAACACCATCAACCCAACTGATACGGCCTACTCAGTCAAGACTCCTTCTGAACACAAATTAGCTATGATTATAGGGTTAAAGACACTAATGGACTTTTAAGGCTTGAATAGCCTCAAAAGGTCAATAGGAATAATTAAAAATAATCATACTATTGGTGAGAATCAATATTCAAGAAAATATTAGGCCACCTCCCAAATGAGACACCCTCATAGTAAGTAGGCCTGATAAGACCACCTATAAACCTGATTATAAGCAGAAGATAGGTTAATCTCAAGATAAACTTCAAAGAGACTTGAAGGTTTGTGAAATTTAATGGGATATAAACCACATAACATAAGTAAGAGGTGTGATGAACTAGGTAGACAAATCATTTCAAAATAAGATTCACCTCTTACTTCTCTCACAATCAAAAGGTAGAGTCTTGGGTTATAGGGGTAAATGTGATGGAACATGCTTGGTGAAGAAATCGAAAATAGGTAAGGAAATATTTTTGACTTATTTCTCAAATTACCCATCCTCCCTTGAGTGATTGATTCAATGAATAAAATAAGGACCTTGATAGTTTATCTATTTTAGGCCTAAACTAAGTAGCTACATACCTAATTGATGATTGTCATCTAACTCCTCATTTAACCAATATTCAATTGGTGTCTTATCAACTAAGGCTGGTCTCCAAAGCTATATGCAGTAAGGTATGGGATGGTAGATCTAGAAGTCTGATTATGGGAGTGTTTATTGATCCTATTCTAATTTTGACTAAAGAAAGGAATACATCCTAAATTACTTGATTCACACTTTTGCTAACAAAAAGAAAGAAATCAAATCAATCCACTCCTTTTCTAAAAGTAAAATATCACACTCTTATTTTACGTTTGCAAGGAAAATAAATTCACACTCCTACTTACGAAAGGAAATTTGCTTCACACTTCTGCTATAAAAGAAAAGATATTTTGCATAGAAAATAAATGAAATAAGAAAATGCTCTTTTTAAATTATGAATTTGTTTTGATATTTTTATAAATAAATGCAAATAGTAACAAGATTCTAACTAATATAATATAATATAAATACCATACATAGTTCTTGGTTCCAAGGAGAGTGGGCGCTTTCTCCTCTCAGACTTAGGAATAAAGCTTAATCAGTGTTGAAAACTTGAAGTACTAATTCATAGAAATGAAATAATTACAGTCTGATTGAGACCTATATGCTTATCTAATTCTCACTCCTCTATTTTCTTCTTTTCTAAAAATCTATTCTTTTTTTAATATATCTATTATTCTCTCATAGTCAAAAGTCTTACACTTTATACTAATATAATTAACTCAAAATAGGATGCAAAGAAATAGGATTCTTTGGTCGATCCATTCTTCCAAAGATAGGAGATTAGATTCCCAAGAGATCCAATTATTATGATGAAGTAAATATCCTATCCTATAATAGTCCTAAAATATAATTATATACAAATTTATCAAAAGCAAGTCTTTTAAAATAGTAGGTAGTTATTTTCCTTATTTGATTCTAGCTGGAATGGTTCTTCCCTATCCTATCTGGTCTCTAGCTTCCTATTGTCCTTACAAAATTCTCAGTACTGGCCCTGCGGAGTTTGTAGAAATGAGCCTGTGGAGTCCATAGAAATAAGCCTATAGAGTCCATAGAAACAAGCCTATGGAGTCCATAGAAATAAGCCTATAGAGTCCATAGAAACAAGCCTGCAGAGTCCGTAGAAACAAGCCTACAGAGTCCGTAGAAATAAGCCTACAGAGTCCGTAGAAACAAGCCTACATAGTCCATAGTTTTGTTGGATGGAGATCAAAATAGAATGTTCATTGTACATCACCTATGTCTTCTTATTGAGCATTCTTCACACAAAATATCACTAAAACATGTTATATATTAGACATTAATGAAAAAGTAAAGATTCAGTCTTTGGTTTAATATAAACAAGACAAATATCGATTTTCCATCTAACAACTATCTAAGAATCTAAGATTTGTATAAGGTAATATCCTTCGAGAGATTATTTGAAGGAAATAACATGTCAATAATGAGCCATATTTTGAGCTCATCATCTCCCCCAAGCTTTACCTTTTGCAAGTCCCATTGCAAACATGTATTAGCATTCATAGCTCTGAATTTTGCTTTCTACACTCTGACTCAAGTCATATTCATCAAACTCATATGTTATATGTTTATCTAAATTGTTGGTAAATCCTTGATGTGTTTGAATCATCTGTTTCCATATACTGAATTGTTTTTCTGATTGTGGAGCCTAACTCTACCATCCTAGAATAAGTATGATCAGCAAAGGGGGTCTATATCTCATGCCAATCCATTTCTGTTCTCACCCAGAGTTAATTACCTCTATTAAAATTTCAAAATTGAGGACGCTCTCCTCATACTCCATTTTAAGTTATTTTGGGACATGACTTCTCACCTTTTAAGAGGCACTGAAAGTTGGTCCCATCTATTTACACTTGCAGTCACTATTGAGTCAAAATTCTATCTTAAAAACAAATCAAAAGAAACAATAGAATCATATAGAGCATGTAAATAATGTGTTTTGACCTCATCATTTAACAAAGCACAGTGAATTTTTTTTTCTAATCAATCTAGGAATAGGAAAGGCTGGTCTGACACATAATCTTGTAGTCTTAACATGATTTGTATAGTCTTCAAATCTACCTTTCCATGCTATCTAATTTTTGAATGTAGAATGTAATGCTCTCAGTTGAACTTCTCCTACATTAATATTTATCAAAAACTTATTATGCTCATAATCTCCTAGAATCAAGTCATACAAATAAAATTCACAAAGCAAATCCTGCTGATCAGGTTCAGCACTATAGAAAATTTTCAAAAATGTTGTTGGCTGCAAAATTTTGTAAGGAAGATGATAGGAGATCCATAAATTCTGCCATCTATAAAATTGTTCAAATAAAAATAGACTATATGTGGGAGAAGGATTCCTACATGCCAAAAGATTTTCTCCTAATTTGCATGCATCTTGTAAATTTTCTTCTAACTCTTGGACTTTAGCCTCTAATTCTTTCTTTTCATTTTCCAAGAGTTTGTTTGAAGAAGTTTCATCTTTATTTTTCTATTTAACTACAAAATATTCTTCTTCAATTTGATGTAGTATTTGCAAGGGAGGAATACCTAGATCACTTGTTTGAAAACCATGGTCAACAAAAATTTGGGGGGAGAAAGTGCAACAGTAGGTGCTTTGGAAGAATTCACCAAATTTTGCAATCTCTTATTTTCCTTCTTCAAACTTTCTACATATATCCAAAGATCAATCTATTCATCTTCATGTTCTTTTATTATTTATTTTAACCTGTGAATTTCTATGGCGTGATCAACAGATATTGTATCTAATTTATATGTACCAAAGATGAGTTGAGATGGTCCTTTTCTTACAATTGACTAATCAAGGTAACAATGTCAGTTGTTTGTTGTTGCTCAAGATCTTGAGCTTGAGAAAGTTACAAAGTTAGCTGCATAATAGGATCATTTAGATTTGATGATTCACCTTTCTCATTGGTACATATAGTTTTCCCTTTATCCATTACAATTTCACCTGGAATAGGTGGTTGTTCTACCATACTTAATTCTTCTACCATGTGTGGCTCTTCCTCTGGATTTGGCTCCTCCATTATGATTGGAGAGTTCCTTTCATAATGGAGGAGATATTAAAGAAACTCTCCAATCATAATGAACTGAATATTTAAGTACCCACTTGGCTACAGATTTCTAAGGTTTAGGAAGTGAATTCCTTTTAATCCCTTTTGATTTTCCCTTGGAATCTACTAGACATGAAGTTCCAATCTGCTTATTACCATTAAACTGATGGATTAAATCACTAAATGAAACTCTACCTATAGCTCTCATTCCTTCTTCTAGAACTTGTATAATTTGGCTTATGATTTGAGTTGTAACAAGAATAATAATGCCTTTCACAATTGAAAATTCAAGGGTGAGATTAGTAATAAATTCACTTACCATTGTTTCATCAAAACCCTGGAGCTTTTCAATGAAAGGTATCCATCCATTGGCTCTGAACACTACTACAAAAGCTTTGTCTTTATAAAACTTTGTTGGATCCTTTGAATCTGATCTTGTCTTCTGTCCCATTGTTATGCAGAATTATAATTAACTCAGTTCCTTTAACTTCAATTAAGGTGTAGACCAGTCTTTTGTTGAAGTCAATAGGCAAAAGGCTCTGAGGATTAATTTTTGTTAAAGTCCATATAAAGAAAATAGTTCATTTGAAATGCTACAGCTGCATGAGTTCATAGTGATGTGATACAGTTAGGCACTACACATTTCTACGAAGTGTGCCAACTGTTTGATCTCATCAATACAAGTCATGTGAAATGATGACATGTCATATTGATGGTGACATCAATTCATTACTGCACTTAAGAAAACCCCTTTTTATGATGTCCCATCATTATGGTACTTGATGACTCAATTGATGATATCAAAGTTGCACACTTATCCATGCACCTTTGGCAGTTTCATTGCATGCTTTTTCATTATGGAATGTGTCATTCCATTTTAGAAGATTCAAATCTAGATCATCTTGAAAGAATAGGGTCTTAATCAAATTGAAGATAATTAGTTAACTAAACATGGAGAAATGAAATATGTCTTACTTACTTTAACCTTACATGTTATCCTTTGCTCGCCACATGTCCTACACAGATAGGTTCACATGGATTAGTTTACTACATGAAGATGACCAATTATATTGTCATGATGAGATTTATAAATTTATTTTTTGCCCCTTGGCTAGCCATTGTTGGTTTTCTAGCCAAAGCCCTTTTTGCAATGCATAGCCAGCCAACAAGTTGGTTTTCTGGGCATGCATTGTCAATAGTGTCCCCAAAAGGATTTTCACTATTGATTTTTTTTTGAATTATCAAGGAGCATGTTTACTGGAAGAAGCAAAGCTTTCTAAAATAGCTACTTGATCCCTTATTTTTTGAATAAATTCATCTTTATTGAGAGGTTTTTGATAGAGCTTCAACCTATGTCCATTAACTAACAGAGATCTTCTGTTGTCATCAATAGGTATCAGCTTAACAGAACCATTTTCATAGACCTCTTTAATCTCATAAGGTCCCAACCATCTTGTTTGTAGTTTTCCTTTGAATTTTTGAAATTTAGAATCAAACAACAGTGCCCAATCTCCTTTCTAAAACTTCCATTGCTTGATTTGTGCATCATGCTAAACTTTTTGTTGATGTTGTACCAGTTTAGTTATTTTTAGTGCTTCCATCCTCGTTTCATCAAGTTGATTAAGCTATAGGAGTCTTGCTTTCTATATTTCTTCTAACTCAATTCCTACTTCTACAATTGTTTTCAAAGTTTGTAATTCAAATTCAACAGAGAATAAAGGCTTCTTACCATAAACCAATTCATAAGGTGAAAATCTAGTTATTGTTTTCCAAGTAGCATTATAGGCCCAAATAGCTTCTGGTACCTTATCTGCCCAATCCTTTCTACTAGAATTAACAACCTTGGTTAAAATGGTTTCCAGTTCTCTATTGGTGACTTTAACTTATCCATTTGTTTGTGGATGGTATGGAGATGTTTTTCTATTTTGAGTTTGATACACTTGCATAAAATGCTTTATCATGTTTAACATTAACTGCGGTCCTTGATCTGAGACTATCTCTCTTGGAGCACTAAATCTTTGCATGATTTTGAAATATAAGAAATCAGCTACCATCTCCTCTCTTGCATAAGTTAATGTTTCCACTTCTACCACTTGGTCACGTAGTCTGTACAAACTAGAATATATTCTTTTCCTATGGAAGGAGGATCCACTGGACTAATAAAATCAATTCCCCATTTCTCAAATGGTTCTAAAACCAATTAAGGATGAGGGTGCAAGGGCATCTCTATTGAAAGAGTAGGTTGTCCAATTCGCTGACAAGCATCACAGTGCCTGACATATCTTTTTACTTGTTGATGAAGATGAGGCCAATAATATCCTGCTCCCAAGATTTTATGTATAGTTCTTTGAGCTGAGTAATGGCCTCCTCCTAGTTCATCATGACAAGCTCTAATGATATCATAAGCTTCACCATTTGTCACACACCTAAAAAACACATGATCAAGTCTGACTTTAAATAACATTCCATTAATCCATTTAAAAGAACTTTCTTTGATTAAAGATTTTTTTTCTTTTTGTGAAAAGTGCAAAGGAAACTTCCCTGTGGTGAGGTAATTGGCTATATCAGCAAACCATGAAGATTGTGCTGAACTAGAAAATAATTATTCATCTAGAAAGTCATCTTCCACTGGTTCTTCTTCACCTATAGGGTTGATTCTTGACAAAAAATCAGCAACCACCTTAGATTTCCCTGATTTGTCTATAATAGTAACATCAAATTCTTGTAAGAGCAATAGCCATCTAATAATCCTACCTCCTACAATTGGTTTGTTGGTAAGATATTTAATAGTTGAATGGTCTATATAGACAAATATATTGTAGCCTGTTATGTAGTGTTTGAATTTTTTCATTGCATAATTTATAGCTAAGAATTCCTTCTCAGTTGTGGTGTAATTTCTTTTAGCAGATGTCATGTTTTTGCTAATATAATATATAGCATACATGTTACCTTCTTCATCCTTTTGTCCAAGAACTACTCCTAGTGTTGTATTAGAAGCATCTTTGTATATATGGAATGGATTAGTCCAATCTGGGCCTCTTAATACTAGAGCAGTAACAAGTTTAGCTTTGATGGTTTCAAAGGCCTACTGGCAACTATCATTCCATTTGAATGTACTATCTTTTGTAAGCAAAGCAAACATAGGGGCAGCTATTTGGCTAAACTTATCTATGAAGCATCTGTAGTAACCAGCATATCCTAAAAAACTCTTAACTTCAGTTTGTGTTTTTGGAATGGGCAAATTAGAAATTATTTCAATTTTCTTTGGATCTACCTTAATGCCTTCTGTAGAAATATGATGTCCCAGGACTATTCCTTCATCCATCATCAACAAACATTTCCCATTGCTCAAAGATAATTTATGTTCCTCACATTTGATCAATACTCTTTCCAAGTTGGTAAGAGCTTCTTCATAAGTTTCACCATAAATAGTGAAATCATCCATATATGCCTCAACATAATCATTTGTAAGGTCAGAGAAGATGGCCAAAACTACTCTTTGGAAGGTTGCTGGAGCATTACAGAATCCAAATGGAAGTGCTCAGTATGTAAAAGTTCCCTAAGGGTAGGTAAATGTGGTTTTATCTTGATCTTCAACTGCTACAGTTATCTGTTTATACCCACTGAACCCATCCAGAAAAGAAAAATATTTCTTTCCTACCAAGTTATCAAAAACATGATCAATAAAAGGTAAAGGAAAGTAATCTCTTAATGTTACCTTGTTCAGTTCTCTATAATCCACACATACTCTTAACTTTCCATTTTTCTTGGGCACAATTACTAGAGGTGACACCCACTGGCTGTCTAAAATTGGCTAAATAAATCCAATTTCCAGCAACTTTTGGATTTCTATTTTGACTATTTCTTTTAATGCTGGGTTTATTCTTCTTTGTGGTTGTCTGACCGGTTTGACAGATTTTGTGTAAATGTGATGAGTGCATATGATGGGGTGAATTGCTTTCATGTCGGTATAATCCCAAGCAAAATTCTTGGTATGTCTTTCTAACACTTCAAAGAGTTGATCTTCCTCTTCATTTGTTAACCAACTATTGATGTTCAAAAAAATTCCAGGTAATACCATGACTAGTTTTATACCTGGGTAGTTGGATTATATTTGCTTAAACTCACTAATTAATGAGTTTAGAGGACACAGATGAGGAAGTAGTTTATGAAACATAGTTACATTATCAACAAACTCATTTCCAAGAGGAATCAGTCTTGCTAAGGAACAATGAAATGCATCTAAGAAATGAGTTTGTTGTTGTTCTACCAATTTCCACACACTTTCTTGAATCAGTCTATGATCATATGATGAAGTACTAGCAGAAGTAGAAGTGAAGGTTTCATAATTTTCTATTTGACCCAAGAATCCTAAACTAAGGTAGTTCATAGCTTTCAGACTGGCAGAGTCCATAGTTTCTAGACTGGCATAGTCCGTAGTTTCTGGACTGGCAGAGTCCATAGTTTTTGGATTGGTAGAGTCCATAGATTCTAGGTATATGTCTTCATTAAATTCTTCCAAGTGTTTTTCAATTGTGATCATAGCTAAAGAGGAAATTTTGTCTAATGTATTGTCTGACTCATCCACCCAAAGTTCTTGTATGCAATTTTTTGATGGTTTTTTAGGAGGATACAAGGAAATGCATTTAGATTTTAACCCATTAGAAATGGTCATGTCTCCTGACCTGCAATCAATCAATACTGCTACAGTGGCCAACCATGGTCTACCTAAGATTATAGGATATCTGAGATTCTTTGTTTTAGGTTGCAATACCATGAAATCTACTGGATATTCCCAAGATTCTATTAACACTTCAACATTTTCTATTGTTCCCTCTAGTTTCATTACCGACTGGTCTGCCATTTGACGAATGATAGTTGTAGGTTAAATTTTCATAAGAGATAATGCATGGAGAGTATCAGTTGTCATAACATTGATTGTTGCTCCCAAATCTACCAAGATATTAGGAATTTCTTTTCCTCCAATTGTGATTGTGATCACTAGGCTTCCTGGATCTGCATATTTTGGAAATAATATTTTTTTTGCTAATAAATCAGCAACTTTTCCATCAACATGAATGGTTCTAGGATATTTTACCTTCCTCCCAGGTGTCTTAATACAGAGGTTTTTGATGATCTTATTTAATTTAGGTATATCCCTAATAGCTCGTAGAAGGGGTACCTCAATATTGATCTTTTACAACTCATGGACCAAGTTTGAGTCTGGTTTGATATCAATTCCTCTTAATATTTTAGGAAAAGGAACTACTAGTGTAGTAGTGTTTCATTTGTTTGCTTCAGGGCTCCTTTTGATTTCAGCTTCTCTAGTGCTTAATTGAGATGATTATATCTTTTCATTTTCATCAGGTATCTCAAAAATGAGTACTGGAGGTTTTTGTATAGTTTCTCCTGATCTCAAATATATGTCTAAACACTTAATAGATCCCAAATTTATTGTTTCTTCCTATTCATTGACATAAATAGGTGTTAGTTGTTTATTTTTTGGATTTGCTATTGGTTGTGCAGGCATTGAGCGCTGATTAATTTATCCTTGTTGAATAACCGAGGGTGGCATAATGGTTTGTTATTAAAGTGGTCTTCTTGGTTGGGTGAATTGTGACTGGGGGTTCCACTGTTGATTCCATTATTGATATGGCTATGGCATCCAATACTGCTATGGTACCCATTATTGTTGTGGTTGTGGCACCATCCATGGAGGTGTTAGCATCCAATCTTGTCCTACCCATGGATTTTGAATTGATGGAATTTGGAATTGATTCCAAAATGGTGAAGGGACTAGAAAATTCCATGGTGTCATCCATGGATTAACTAAATTTCTTGCACTAAACTATCCTTGAGCCTGGTTTTGTGGAGCAAAGTTTTCTCTCTGAATATAATTTACTTCTTTAGTGGACTGGACTTATGTTTTCATTTGATTCTTTAAAACAAGTAGAAGGGTGTAATATTTGGTATCATGATCTATTGCATCACAAATTCCTCATGATGAAATATCGGTTCTATCTAGAGGGCAGTCTCTGAGGGCGTGTTTTTATCTGCACTTAGGACAGTAGATTTCTAAAGGTTCTATTGCATTTCCCTTAGCTTCAAGGCCATCTAGAGTACTGTTTAGTGTAACCAAAATATATGTTTTAAGATTAGGAAATTCCTCCATTAATTTACCCACTTCATTAGATTTCCCCAAATTTCCTTTCCTAAGTCTAGGTTTTGTTCGAGAATAATTGGTACAAAGTTTAGAATATGATTGAAAGCCAACTTATTTATGTCTCCTCCGCCCATCATATTTAAGGCATCTCTAGTGTCTTCATCCAATCCTTTCAAGAAAACCAGTTTCTGAACATCTTCAGTGAGTGGATAATTGCTTCTTTTATGAGTGAACATAAATCTATCCAAATAATCCTCTAAAGATTCATTCTCATTTTATTTGATTTTGAAGAAATCCTCTTTTCTTTCTCGCCCTCGACAGTAATCTTGGTATTTGTTCAAGAATTTTGTTTCCATGTCATCCCATGTTCTAATAGAGTTGTGAGGTAAACCCATGAACCATCTCATAGCTGCATCTTTAAGTGTAGAAGGAAATAGTTTTAATTTTTGGCTATCAATTGTGTAATCATAGGTTTGACATAGCACCTTAAATTCAAATAGGAATTGATTCAGAATCTTTTGTAGATCATCCCCAAAAATTTGGCAAATTAGCTAGTGAAATATTTTTCATGGGGGTTTGATCATTAGGATTTGTAATAATAAGAAAGGATAAAGTCCTTCCTGGTTGTGTAAATTATTGATTTTGTTGGAGAGCCATTTCTTCTTCTGATGATATTTCAAAACCAGGATGATCTTCCTACTAAATGTTTGTGGTCTCAGTTATAGGTTGTTCCAAGTTCTCAAAATTTTCTTCAGCTATGGATCATTGAAATGCTTCTTCTAAGTCTTTGGCAATTTCTAAATAATGTCTTTCTGTAAGAGATTAATCTTGAATAATTTTTCCTATGGGGCTTACATGTGGTAATGACCTGGTTCTTATCCCAGTTTCAAAAGATTCTTGCAAATATGTTTCACTTGTATCTTCTGGTTCACTACTCAGAAGATGTTGAAGGAGTGTCCATGTGTGTCCTTGGTGGAAGATTTGGAATAAATCATCTTTTAGAATCTCTAGGATGGTACATCAATTTATTAATTGCTTTTGTTTTATACTCTAGATCAATAATTATTACCTTACTAACACCTTATGTTCCCCGACATCGGTGCCAAAAATGACGAGTGTCATCTAACTCCTCATTTAACCAATATTCAATTGGTGTCTTGTCAACCAAAGCCAGTGTCCAAAGCTATTTGTAGTAAGGTATGGGATGGTAGATCTAGAAGTCTGATTATGGGGGTGTTTGTTGATCATATTCTAATTTTGACTAAAGAAAGGAATACATCCTAAATTACTTGATTCACACTTTTGATAACAAAAAGAAATAAATCAAATAAATCCACTCTTTTACTAAAAGTAAAAGATCACACTCCTATTTTACGTTTGCATGTAAAATAAATTCACACTATTACTTAGTGTAAAGGAAGTTTGCTTCACACTTCTGCTGTAAAAGAAAAGATACTTTACATAGAAAAGAAATGAATTAAGAAAATACTCTTTTTAAATTATGAATTTGTTTTGATATTTTTATAAATAAATGCAAATCGTAACAAAATTCTAGCTAATAAAATAGAACATAAATACCATACATAGTTCTTGGTTCCAAGGAGAGTGGGCCCTTGCTCCTCTCAGACTCAGGAACAAAGCTTAATCAGTTCTAGAAACTTGAAGTATTAATTCATATAAATGAAATAATTACAGTATGATTGAAACCTGTATGCTTATCTAATTCTCACTCCTCTATTTTCTTCTTTTCTAAAAATCTATTATTTTTTTAAAATATCTATTATTCTCTCATAGTCAAAAGTCTTACACTTTATACTAAAATAATTAACTCAAAATAGGATGTAAAGAAATAGGATTCTTTGGTTGATCCATTCTTCTAAAGATAGGAGAATGGATTCCCAAGAGATCTAATTATTCTGATGAAGTAAATATCCTATCTTATAATAGTCCTAAAATTTGATTATATACAAATTTATCAAAAGCAAGTCCTTCAAAATAACAAGCAATTATTTTCCTTATTTGATTCCAGCTGGAATGGTTCTTCCCTATCCTATCTGGTCTCCAGCTTCCCATTGTCCTTACAAAATTATCGATACTGACCCTACAGAGTCTGTAGAAATGAGCCTATAGAGTCCATAGAAATAAGCCTACAGAGTCCATAGAAACAAGCCTGTAGAGTCCATAAAAATAAGCCTGCAGAGTCCATAGAAACAAGCCTACAGAGTCTATAGAAATAAGCCTGTAGAGTCCATAGAAACAAGCTTGTAGAGTCTATAGTTCTGCTAAATGGAGATCAAAATGGAATGTTCACTATACATCACCTATGTCTTCCTCCTAAGAATTCTTCACACAAAATATCACTAAAACATGCTATATATTAGACATTAATGACAAAGTAAAGATTCAGTCTCTGGTTTAATATAAACAAGACAAATATCTATTTTCCATGTAATAGCTATCTAAGAATCTAAGATTTGTATAAGATAATATCCTTCGAGAGATGATTTGAAGAAAATAACATGTCAATAATGAGCCATATTTTGAGCTCATCACTAATTATACAAGTGAAGGATATATATAGGTCTCAAAGTACTAGTAGAGTTAGAAACATTTGGAAAGGAGGTTTGAAGATATAATAGATGATTTAAAGTGATTAAAACCTAGGTCAAATAAGGAGAGAAATTTATAGCCTACACAAACCTATTAGGCCTAAATAGGCATGTGCAGACCTATGCACATCATTTGAGAGATTATACATGTCTTGAAGTGGGATGGGAGTTAAAAAAACCTGATATGGTAAGTCAAAATGATTATAAAGGGTTTCAAGTCATAGGAGTCCCATATTAGAAAAAGAGCCTTTGCTAACTAGTAAGCCTAAACAAGGTAGTCACAGTCAAAATCAAAAGCAAGAGAGTGTAAAGTGTGGAACTCTACAAAAGGATGAGTGAATAATGGTTAGAAAGTCCTAAATTGTTTTTAAATGGTTTACAGTCTGTTGTGAAGTGTTTAACCCGTTGAATGTAAGAAACAGCTAAAATATAGTCTCTAATAAGAAGATAAATTAGAGAAGAGATGTCTAAACCCTACACAAAGGTGAAATAGAATTTGGAGATGGTGTGTGTGTGTGTGTGTGTGTGTGTGTGTGTGTGTGTGTGTGTGTGTGTGTGTGTGTGTGTGTGTGTGTGTGTGTGTGTGTGTGTGTGTGTGTGTGTGTGTGTGTGTGTGTGTGTTTCTAAGTGATCTCAACACTTCCCATTGAGACATTTAAGTATCCCAAGATAGAAATAGGCCTTGAGGCCTAGATAAAACTAAAATAATCCATTACACATTTACTCTTTTAGAATGTTTAATAGAAGCTTGAGGACATCTGAGGATGACTATTGAGAGAGTGTAAACAATGGTTTTTCCTTATTGTGTGAATACTCTTTGTATCTCCATTAAATTAGCCTAAGCATAGGAGGCAATGAAGTCTTAATGATCTAAATAGGATTATTAGGACTAAATAAGAATGTGCATATTAGTTAAGGCCTTATACACAATGCTAAGGTGATCTAAGGATTAAAATTTCTAAAAATGTAGTGTTGAAAACATGATAGCATCTCCATGATGATCATAAGTCTCAAGGTTAGCAGGGAAGGCATCAAACCCAGCCTTAAGGCTACTCATACCTAGTGATACATAAAGCATAGACCCTTTCAAAAGGGAATACAAAGGATAGAATTAATAAGAGACATGATCCTAGATATTTTGTTAGGATCTAAAGATATGTTACATGGTTTTCATAAACTCCATCACTATTGTTGAAAGGTGTAAAATGGCACTCAAATCTTAAACACTCAAGCTAATAGTGAAAAGTGACACTATGGCAAATTATGAGATAATGGAGACTAAGGTGGGGTTTTGATAGCTAAAGACAAATGAGAAATTTTTGAATATGTATGATAAGTGTAACATGATTATATTTAATCCTCCAAACCACCTATAGGTCACTTGGACCCTTAGAAATCAATCTAGGCCTTTAGGGCTAAAATCAATCTTGGGTCTCAAGACCCCACCTCAACCTCAATAGCATAACCAGACCCCCCAAGAAAATAGAATATTAGGAGGTGTGAGGTGATGTTAAGATTCCTAAAGAATATGTTTGAGATAAGTTAATACAAAGGGATAATTTAGTCTCAAGATGTAACCTGAGCTATGTTACCCCAAGTAGTCAATTCGAGACATCACTTCAAGTGTTCATAACTTTCACAGAAAAGGTAATAAAGGAAAATACTAGTATGGGTATTTTAGAATGCCTATGGACTCAATACCCATGGTTGAAGGAGTTGGGTTAAGGGGCCCACCTCTATGAATGAATGTTAATACTACAAACATGTCTAGAAGGCCTATAGAGAACTTGAGGTTCACCAAATTGCATTCATATCTCCATAAACAAGGTGCATGGGACCCAAAGAATTTTATGAGTTTTAGGTGGGTCTATGGACTAAAAATCTATGACAATAATTTTGGGATTAGAGTTCATATCTTTATGAACCATCAATAAGATGGTATATCTTCATAACCCTGCTTAAACCCTAACATAGAATTGACTTGGGAAAAGGGGATATTTTTGAAATAAAACACTATAAATTTACCTAATAAGTACTTGGATCATCTATTCCACTTAGAGGAGACCTTGATCATGATACTGGTTTGTATATAAACTATACAGACTTGTCAAAAAATGTTACTTTTTCAATGTTTTGAGTAGAAAATAAGGTATAGATCTTATTAAGGAGTTGAAAACTATTGGATGGGGTAGTATGAGATGTAATATATATTATTAGACCATAAAATATTCATAAATCTCCCTATAAGTGTTCCTATTAGTTTGCGCAAAAGAGTCAATCTAGGGGAGCTAGTAGAAGGTGATCAAGTCACCTAGATTGGCAAAATTACAGATGTGTATTGCTTATAAATGCACTGGTAATTATATAAATACATTATTCAAACTTTAAATAGACCCATTAACCATATCTAAGGTTTATATTCTTGTCTATGATCATTCATCAATAGATAGTCAGGTAATTAGGTCTAATAAGCCTAGTAGACCTACTTGGTCAATAATAGGAGATGAAATCCAGTGTAGAAGGGCTACTAAGCAGTAAATGAAGGATACCATTACCATATTTTAATCTCCATCATTAATACTAGTATCTACACTTCATATTCATAATGGAGGAGGAGGTAGTTTCAAGTCTAGTTAACATCCATAGAAGGTGATGGGTTGCTCAATGCCTCATGGAGGCCTAATTACATCTCATTCACACCCTGTAACTACCAAGAGAGAATTAATTGGCCTTTTTAGGCATGTTCATGATTTTAAAGGGATAAACCAAGTCTCACCCAACCTCTATCACTCCATCTCAACACCTAAGGGCTCATCTAAGACCATTAATTTAAAGGCCAATGCATGGAGAGACATATGAAGGACTATTATAACTATTTATAACTATAATATGAGTGGGTCATGGTCATTTATTGACTCTTATCTACACCTTCATGCCATTTCCCTCTCTCTTTATTCTAATCATTCTATATATTTAGGCCATAAGGCCTTTGTTAGCATCCCTCACCTGGGTATAAGGAAAATCTACATAAATTTGAACTTTGTAACCTCTTGGACTATTTAATAGATTATTATAGATTATCCATGATAATATAGTGTTTTTATTTTGGTTTGAAATCAATAAGTGGAAAACTTCTCTTCCTTTTGTAGGTATTGGCTTCACCTAGATGCTAACAAGTGTTCTATCCAGGTCATATAATGTGTTATGGTGTTAAAAGATGAGTTTAGAGTGGAAGTTTGACTATAAGTGCCTTGAACTAGGCCTTCCCTTGATTTCCCTCATGCTCTTGTCATCCAAATCAACCTCTATATAAAAAAATATTTTTAGAAGCTATTTGAGATAGTGATTTAGTCCATTTTTGGCTCACTAGTGTTGATAAGATTTCAAACATAATGGATAAGCTACATTGGTGCATTGCCATCCTTAGATTAAGTTTATTTTAAGCATTATATATCCCTTTTCACCGTAATAGTAGTATGTCTTAGTGAATTTAGCCAAATAGATGTACCAAGGGATTATTCCCCATAATATTGAGGTTTAGTCTAGTCATAGGTCACCCACAGCCTTAGGCTATTCTCTTATTTCCCCAAACTTGAAGGTAATCCTAAACAACCTCTTTCTAGAGTGAAAGTTTGATAGATAATAGTTTTAGCACATCTGATGGGACCAGATTCAATCATTATAGCATTCAATAGCAGCATCTTGGTCATCTCAGGAACCATCAAGCATTCACATACTACGTTTATAGTTGGAAGTTCATGACAAGGGTCATCATCTCAAGGTAAGAGCATCTTGTTGATTGGTATTTCATCTTATTTCATTATGTGTAATGGATGAATATAGATTAGACTTATATTACACACCTCATCAATAATAACCCTACTACCCATGTCAGTCTTATGATGATTATAACCAACAACATCTTGACCCTTACCCCCTTATGAGTCATATTCACCTCCTTGATATCCCTCTTATCTTCCTAATCAATCATGGCAACATCATGATATCCATTATAGTTAGCCTAAGCAAAGTAATGATGACTTGAGATTATAAATTGAGAAGTTAAAGGAGGAAAGAAATATATTAGAATAATGTCTTAGAAATCAAAAGTAAGTTGAACGTCAAGCCTTTGTACATCAGCAAAATTTACATGCAAACCAATAGCAACTAGCCAAGATAACCACTCCATCTCCTTTTATTACCTTTGTGATCATTGGAGACTCCTTAGTTCATAATTGTGTTTTTGATGATAGAGGAAGTAGTTCATTTATCCCTAATATAGTGGCTAATAATTTTAATTTGATGTATGAGCTTACTTCCAATTTTGAATTTCAACAGAATGGACTATCTAAAAAGACATTTGGCCTCATCAAAGACCTATAACTTACCCTTCATGCTTACCCCAATATCTCAATTACGTAAGACATCATGGTTGTATATTTACCACCTTATTTCATTCTATGTTTGTCTAATGACTTTATGGCCAAAATTAGGGGTTACTTATCCTTTGATTTGTCTTACATGATTTGTAAGATTGGGTATGGTGTAGGAGTCAAAATAAGATCTAGACCACTCTCTAAGATTCATCTTGATCCTTACACACCAAACATCTTAGTTAGAAATTACCTTCATCCTCCTACTCCTAATCATCCTCCTTGTGTTATAGATCCCATTAAAAATCCACCCATGCCTTCTCAAGAGCCTATTATAACTTTAGCTTAGAGGCCTTCATGGACTATAACCCTAGACTATGTTATGCCTATTATTGAAAGATAACTTTCTCCTATGTATATTTAGAATCAAGAAGAGGAGATATGTATGAAGTATATTTCAAGAGATGACTCAATTTTTCCAAGTTCCCCATACTCCCTTCATACTACAGTCACTTATGAGGATCAAGGTATGTCCAAGTTTGATAAGTAATTAAAGAATGAAAGAAGAAGAGAGTAGTGTCCAAGTTTGATACTCCTAAGGCCCTCAGTTGGAAAATCACCCTAGCAGCTATCAAACAAGATAATGAATTACTTTTCCCTCCCACCTTCTCCTCTTTTGAAGAGAAACCAAATACATTAAATGAATAATTTAAGCATCCAAGTGTGGAGAACAATCTATCAAGACTAATCAGTGGGGTGTCCATTCTTCAAGAGATTGATAATGTTATAGTTGTAGTTGAGTTTTAAGAACACTTTGAAGAGGATAATCCAAGAACCTATGATGAGGAGATCATTATTGGTGCCCATATTCATCCCATTAGCTCAAAATTTGAACATGAAGGAAAGTTAGATGATGTAGAGCAATCACAATGGTTTGATGTTGAAGCTGATGAAGATGAAGCATAAGCAACCTCTCCTCTAGGATATAGTCATGAAAACAACCTACATGATCCCATTATTGAAGTTGAGATCATCTCAAGTGAGTTGAATGATCCTTGGAAATATTTGCACCATGAATTCTTAGTGAAATAGAAGAACTCAGCATGACAACTTGGAATGGTGGAGTAGAATAGCAGGCTGAGGTCTCAAGTCAACAAGGTATTCAGGTTTAGAAACACCAAGATAATATGAGCTATATCTTGAATGGATTGATGAGCTCATATTATCCATAGAATATGAGGATGACCACATTATAGAATAATATGAGACTTATTATGACTCTATGGAAGATTTGGAGATACTTGGTCAACATAATCTTTCACGAGTGGTAAGAATGATAAGGAGATACATGTATTTTCAATTGACTATGAAGAGATGGCCTTTTGGGAAGACTTTAGGAATTTTTTTTTTGAATTATAAATAACCCACCTCTACCCCATGAGGAGCTTGAGAAGGGTATTAAAAGGAACACTATGATAGCTGATCATTTTGAGTCTCATAAGCACAATCAAGGATAGCCTAATGACATGTGTCAGTCATGCTTGGACACTTACCAAGAGGTTGAAGTCTTGGATAAACCACCATATCATATGGAACAAAATGAAGACATAAACCATGGCAACTAGCTGAGTTGTCAAGACAATCATTACATGAGAGCATGAAAAAGCAGGAGCAGCCCAAGTCTAAGGTAGAAATTAGACTATTGATGCAAGGAAAGTTTGGAATGATTATTATTGTGTGATAGACTCACATGACCAACTCATTCACCTGAGGGTGGAACTGAAAGATCCATATTCTCTCCTAAGAGGCCATGAACATGCCAATATATCCAGCTACAAGTGGAAATCCTCATTTAGTGAGTAATATCTAATTGGACTCTAGTCAAAACATGACAATCAGATGTCATAGTGCCATGATGATCCAAAAAAAATTCCATTTGATCTTAGAGGATAAAAGATTTTGGTCTCAGGTTAGTTGTTTATAGTTTTTATTATATTTTTTAAAATAAGTGGTCAACACAAGTTGAGTTTGATGGTGTCTTGCCTTGTTTGTTCTTAGGTTTAGGTGTTGTTTCTTTGGTTATCCTTGTGTGTATTTTTAATTATTTTAGTCCTAAAGGTTTAATAAGGTGATTTTTATGTTTATCAATCCAATAATGGTCATCCAAGCCTTATTACCATGTATGATTCATCATTATCATGGAGAGTTAGTGGGTTCTCTTGGTGAACAGGTGGGTCGACAATTTATCCTCCCAGGCAAAATGTCAACCCCTGCATTAAAAAACCTTTCCATGACACTCACACAATCATATATATGGGATCTCCATGCCTTGATGATATCTCTAAAATGCTT